>CM076571.1:889547612-890105589 GCA_034641835.2 Pinus albicaulis
CTCTTCCTTGAAACCTTCCGACATGAATCCATCTAAGATATTATGATATGTTCTAATGACACCAGTGGGTTTGGAAAGCAAGATCTCATAGGTTTCATTTAGTAGTTTCTCCTTGAGCTTGGAGTCTCTAACCAAATAGATAAGGTCATGGAAATAAATGACCCCCTCAACTACCTTATACCTCCCATCCACTACCTTCCCATCAAGAACCTAGCATGTGAAAAGGTCCTTGGAGTATTCCATCATTAGTTGGGAATCCCAATAGGGATCTAGGCTTCCCAAAAATGACAACACTATAGAGGTCTGAAATGCAGCCCCTGTCATATCATGGCTCTCCTCTTTGACATGCTTGTTGTCAAAATCACATGTTGGAGCAGTATAATCTTCCTTTTGCTGCCTCTTTTGCCGCTGACCTTGACCAAGAAAAGATTGAAGCAGATGGAAATCAACTTCCCCTCGGAATGTCCTTGTCTTCCAATACTTCCTTAATCTGGCCCATGCATGCAAGAGAGTTAACATCCTCTTCTCATGCTCATAAATCACTTTTTTGAATGAAGGTACCATGGGTTGCGCCAAAGATATGGAGTTGCCATGTGTCCTCATGTCCATGCCACCATAGACTTCTGATTACTCCTTTCTCAACGCACATAACTGAGTGGAAGATAGCAATGCCCCTTTCAGGAAATTTCTCACCTCTCTTCTGAATTCATGAGAGATTCTCTACGCTATACTAGCTTCTCCCAAGGCTCCCTCCTTAGCCAAGTATGCAAATGTTGCCCATAGTTGAGAGAACACTTTAGTTTTCCTCCAATCAAGAGGTGCTTGAGGTGCTTTTGTTGTGACTGCGTTATCATCTCATGCCTTCCCCTCCTCCTCTTCAATAGTTGAAGTTGCCTCATCATCAATAAAATACCTTAGATATTGGTCATCTATTGAAGTAGGAATCTTCATGCCTTTCTCTTGAGAAGAGATCTCTTCATCCAATGGAGATCTTGCCCTTGGCAAGGCATCCAACAAACTTACACCTTCTTCCATGGTTTTTAGAAATGGAGTTGGATTCATAGACCCTTCCAACTCATGCAAAATATTTGTTGAATATGGTTTGATAGTTTCAATAGAAGATTCTACACATGAAGCTTCATCAAACCTTTCTACTAACCTTTCAATAAACCTTGCATAAGTAGCTGTATTTTCATTTCTTAAGGAAAAGGATTCAAACAACCACCAAGCATATGCTTTACCTTCAAAATGCAGTGCTGCTAATTTGATGGCTTCAATTTCTAAAACTTGGTGTTGTTGCACAAATATTCTTAGCTCCTCCACCCAAACCCTAACTGGACATTTAGGTGACCCATCAAAAGTAGATAGATAGAATCTACCCATACCATGTTGCTTCTCCTTTGTGCTTTTGTCCTCCCTAATCTTGCATAACCCTTGGAATTTCAAGTTATCTTTGAACTCCTTAGATTGAGCTTCATATTCCCACAAATACTCACCAAGAGTGTCCTTCTTGGTCACACCTCCTTTATTCCTCTTCATGAAGAAATCACTGATAGAGCGTTGAATATTTGGTGATATGGCTGAGTGCACATATGCATGAGATGAGGATTTATATCTTTCCTCATGTATCGATCTTTTATATCTGGTTGAGGGATGTTCCTGCTCTTTCATCCTCATTTCCTTTATGTTTTTTCCGATGCCTTGCAGAGCTTGAGATTGAAGTTTTGTGAACCTCTTTTCTCCAGACAACAAGGGTTTACTCTGGTTTCTCTTGCATATCTCCTCCTCCCCATGAGAAGACTCCATACTACTTGAAGCTCATAGGCTGAGCCAAGGAAAGTTGCTCTGATACCACTGTAATATCCCAAAAATGGGAATCACACAGAAAGCCTGCTGAAATAACACATTCCTAAGAATTCAGTGCACTGAAATGATTTTGCAGCTCCTAGCTCCCTTAGATTAGCTCATCTAATATCTAAATCCAATATGAGGGAAAAAACAAATTAGAATAGGTGGGTTAAACAGATCTCCCAAAAACTAGTCTAGCTAAAAATCACCCAAGGAGAGGGGTTGTAGCTATATGCAAAGGAATATTTCAGAAATAACGCAGATCCACTGAAGCTAAGTAGTAAGTTGATATGGGAGTACAAATATCAGATGTATAATAGTAAATCAGATGTATATTACAGCCCATACATTGTAGAAGAGAAAAAGTAAGACAATATAGGAGAAATCCTCAGAAATGAGGTGGTATAGCCATAAGAAAAGTCTGCATAAACTTGACAGCGTTATTTTAATGTGTTGAAGTAGAAGTTTATTAATACTCAAATCTAAATCAGATATGTACATAAAAATATAGATCTAATTCAGATCTCTCTATAAGAAAAGCTCATCTATACATTCCCTTTGGGGTTTTGTGAAAAACATGAAGCACAAAGAGTAGATCTGAGATCTAGAGTTGCAGATCTACAGAAATGTTTAGAAATTTTTGAATCATATAATAGAAGAGAATATCAGATCTGAAACAAGCATGGATTGGATGGCCAATCCATGGATCACCACAGTGAGAGGAATAATCCTAACACCGGAGATCTCTCCTCCAAAATGCAGACAAAACACCCTACAACTTCTCCTTTGCAAATAACGCAGTCTAGGGAGAGGAACTGTGATGTAGGCTCTGAGAATGATTTGGCCTGATGCTGAGGTCTGGATCTGAAGCTCAATTATCTAATGCACTCTTCCAGGAGGTTAAAAGACACACTCACTGAGAAGAGACACTAGTAAAATCTAGATCTGAGTAGATCTAGTATCTTCGACTTGCTGCAACTCACAAGGAAAACCCAACCCTCAACAGGATCAACACTGTAGGTGTAAGGTGAAGCTTGGCCCAAGCCTGATAGTGGACAAGATGGAAAAAGTCTCCTCCAAGAGCTGCTCAAGAAAGGAGGTGGGATTCTTAAACAGGAAAACCCCCAATGAGGAATGTCTCAGCAGACAATGCCTTCAGAAAATAATAATCTTCAACAACCCCTTTCATGCTTCTCTCCTCTTCCTTTTATAAGATTGGAGTGTTGTCAAACCCTAAACCACTTCATTAGTTTAGCCCCTTTCACATGTAGAACCTCCATATAGAACTGTGTTGTGCCTGAAGGAGGTTCAATGCATCTAGACTGCATTGTAGATATGGCCATGGTTGACTTTTTCAAGTGATCAACCTCTTTCACACTCAAGTGTGTTTTATAATATGGCCCAGATTTAGCCATGTTCACAATGGGCATTGATTTATTTTGTTATTTTCAAGAGTTTTACATGTCCTCCTTTACATTCTATTCACCAACATGAAATGCAAAACAAAGCAAGGCAAAATAGAATATTCCCATTAGCTTGGGCTAATTGGGAATATTACAACCCTTTTTTTTATTTTTTAACTATATGAAAAATGAAGATTTCATTACAATTTTTTTATATATAATTAAAAAATATAAAAACAAGAACATAATGCACTTAAAAATAAACATCTCACGGAAGAAGAAGACATTAGAAAATGTATAGTGTCAAAATCAACCCTCTAAAAAAGAGTGGGTGATTATGGAGAATCACTATTCAAAATTGACATGAAAATCATCACATTAAAACATAAAAAGAAAAAAATAAAAAAAATAAAGTGTCAAAAAAATGCTCTAAAAAAAAGGGTGATTCTACAACGTTACTCTTCAAAATTGCGTGTTTTATTTTCTACCTCAAAAAGGTAGGTATCATTTCAATTACCTATTTGATCGGTAACTATGTTGAGCGAGAAAGAGAGATGGAAAGTGCGAGGAACGGTGACAACTTCAGGTGCAAAGAGGGAGAGAATGTGAGCTGAAGAATGAATATTAAAGAGAGAAGGAAGAATGGGGGGGGAAGAGAGTTAAGGGTAGAAAGATAGAGAGAGAGAGAGGGATATAATAACAAAAATAAAGGGATAAGGGGGGATAATAAAGAGAGTGTTGGGGGTGGGGTGGTGGAGAGAGTAATGGGGAATTGTGGGGAGAAAAAGGTAGGGTTAAGAAAGATATTTTTTTTTTTTGGGGGGCAGGGTGGTGGAGGGAGGAATGGGGAATTGTGGGGAGAAAGAAAGATACAGTGTTTAGGAGAGTGATAGGGAGAGAGGACGAGAAGAAAGGGGCATCAAGGTGAATAGAGAGAGAGGGATGGGGGAGAGATAGACTTATGCTGAGAATTTGATTGAGAGAGAGAGGAGGAGGAAGGGGAGATGGAGGGAAAAGGAGAAGGAGTGGTGTATAAATTTGTGTAGACATGGTAAGGTAGAGAGTGTGGGGTGCAAATATTGAGAGAGTGTGAGGGGAAGAAAGAGGGGAAGAGAGAAAAGGGCTAAGGCTGGCAAGAAAGAGAGAGAGATGCTAGTGTAACAAAATCTATTTACAAGTTATGAATTTCCATGGTAATGTGGGCATGAATATTGATGGTTACAAATCATTTTTAAATCATATATAGTTCTTTTTATAAATAATAATAATAATTTAAAATAAAGTTATAGTCTAGTTATGTTTTATGATTTTTTTAAAAATTTTAAAAATTCTTTTTATGTTTATCATGGATTGATGTCTATAAACATTTAATTTAGTTCATTAGTTAAGTTTACAAGAAATATACTTTTACTTCTACTATATATATCTAGATATTAGGTTGTTAAATTCTTCTCTTATGTCCCAATCAAATGATTTTAGATAATAAGAAACAATTGTATATTTTATCTATGATGAAAAGTTGAATTTCATTATTCATAATATTTGCAAGAATCTATATCCCTTATAATCATTACCTAATTTTTCAACAATAAATATTATATACTTTTTTTTTTTATATTTATCTTTTATCCCATATATAAAACCAAACATCTTCTCTTATTATTATAATTTGGTCTCTTAACTAAATGAAATTTTCATCTTATATTTTATTACATAAATTAATCTTTTATTTTACTAAAATGTAATTTATATTTTACTAAAATGTAATTTATATGTTGTTACACAACAATTTTATGCATATGGTGAAAATGGATCATTAAAATCATTTCAATAAAAAAAATTTGATGCGTGGTGGGCATTTCACATTTAGGAATTCATGTCACCTTTGAGAAATATAATATATATTTAGTGTTAGAAATATATTTCCTATATGTTCCATATTGTTTGAAAATTAGTTACAAGGTTAAATAGGAAAGAAATGTGTGGGATGTTTGTTGAAATCATTATTTGCTGGGAAAATAGTTAGCTAAGAATGTATGTTACGACACTATAATTTGTAATTATTATTTGAATAATTTTATGTCCAAGATCTTTTTCATGGAAGAAATATTGTTTATCAGATGATGCAATGGAATCGCGTCTCGTAGATTTCATTCATTTCGATATTAAAGTGGTTTAGCTTATTTTTGGAATGATAACATGTGTAAATCCTTAAATTTTATAGGTTTATATTAACCTTGGACATGAAATTAGTTGAAATTGCATTTTATTAGTAGATTTTAATTTGTGTTAGATTGAAGTACTATGATTATTGGGCTAGCTCTTATACTTTTTGTATTGTAAATTCAGAATATTCAAGTTGAGATATAAGAGTAAATTCCCAAAGATAAGGATGCAATTGTTAGAGACTTGTAACAAACCGAAAATTTACATGGACAAGAACATATCAATGAGGAATAAATCCTTTGAGTTTTGAATGGATTAGACATTAAGCACATACCGAGAAGATTCCATTTGCAGGTGAGTTTAATGACCAACTTGGACATACAGATTAATTCCAAACATATGAATATTTTCTTATGAAGAACAATTGGAGTGGCCATAAACTTCATAAATCAAGAAATAAACTCATACTTTGTGAGAACCAAACTCTATAGGAAAAAGTTACTCTTTGGCTTCTTACTCTCGGGGTTCCTTGTCTCATATTTCTTTCATTTCCTTGGAATCATAAACTAAATATGTAGAGAGTCATGAAGAGTGTGAACATGAACAAATTTGATACGTCAAGGGTAGAATTACAAAACCATATCTTTTCTTCAAACAAAAAATTAAAGGATCCATGTTATTTTGTTTCTTCCGTAGAAGTTTAAGGGGAAACTATTATGTGTTTTACTTACATTTCAATGTCTACTTCTCCTTATATGTTGAACACACGTAATTTTTTATTATGTATGATAAGTAGGTGCATTTAGTATATTCGAAAAGTAAAATCCAAGGGAAGACAAATTGGGGACCATTTCAAACATTGAAATCTTCATAGAGGCCACTAATGGCATATAAGAATATTTGTATAGATAATACTAAGGGAACTGAAACATAGGAATTTCAGTCATATCATCTGGTAATAGTTAAATCAAGTGAAAACTTAATGAGAGAATTAGAGTTCTAGATTTATAGCACGGGAAGACAGTGAGAATATTCATCAAATTTCCTAATTTTGTTTTAACTTTAGCATAAAATTTTCTAAAGTGGTATTTCTATTTTACGTTTCGATGTATATTTCTTTTATATAACTTTAGTTGAATAATTATATCTTGGTTTTTTTGAATTTGATGGGATATATAATTCTCAAATATATAGTGATATGTACGACTATACATCTCATATAGTTACATGATGTATAACCACAATTTTATTAAATATACATAGTCATATTGGGTATGACACTCGATAGATTAATGTAAATAATCATACACTATAAATTTATGTTCTAGAAAAAAAACACGAGGAAATGGATAATTTCCTTATGTTTTTGTTAATATTGGACAATCTAATTCCTTTATTTCAGTATATACTTCCATGCATTCACTCTAGTGGGACTGTGGAGTTTTATTAAGGCCTATTTCCTAATATTTGACGAATTACAATTTAAGGACATTTTTGGGGTTTGATTAAAATAGAAAAAGTGAAAATGATATAATATATATGACATATCTTATCTTAATCTTACATGTGAATTTTTTTGATACTCTAATATATAATCCACAAAGTCAATTACTATTGCCGAAATTTTTTTTTTGCCCCCGATTCTCACAAAAGTGTAACCCAGCTTCACGTTTCCGCCCAAAAGCATAAAACAGCATTAAAGAGTCCCAAAATGGGAAGCCTAGGCTAAACAGGAAAGAAAGCATCCTGCTATTCTGGACGCAGAATTAGAAACATGCTTTGGGGAAATATGAGCTTAAATAAGCGACTCCTAAGCAAATCAGAGGTTGATTTGTGATGGATGTGATCTCAGCTCGGGGGTGAGTTCTGGGAGACAAAGAGAACTCTAAGGTTGGGAGGTTGGTCATTTGCAATAGTGGTATGCTTTTAAAAGTCTTGTTGTTTTTATTTCTTATGGTATGAATTGGCTACATATAAAAAAAGAATAATGTGAATTGTCTGATTTAGTGTAGTGCTACATTTCACAAAATCCTTCTTAAGGCATTCACCTTCCAGATTTTGTATAGTTGCAGACCAATAAGTTATGGAGTGGAAACCCTCAGAAACTTTAAACCAAGGTCGGTTTAAATCTGAAGGTACCTAGCTCTCCATAGATGATTAACTTCTAACTTGTTTCTGATATATCTATATAAGTGAGATTATGTGCTTATGAGTATGCTAGAAAATTTTAGTAGTAGAACTCTGAAATCTGCATAGCATAATGTAAACTACAAAAGAGGAGAAAAAGTCTTAGCACATACTTTGAGCAAACTCTAACTAAAAAGAAATTCTGCTCTATGTAAATTTTATAGCATTAATAGTTCAGATTTCTAACGCAAATCTACTTCTAGAAACTTTAAAATTAACATTATAGAAATAGACTCCATTGTAAACATATACCATGAAATGAAAACATGTATATGTAAGCATGAATTATACCGAGAGCATATATATGTAAATCTAGAATATACGGAGAGTAGGTATAGGTAAGCATGTATATGTAGCATGAAATGCACGAGAGCACAAATAAATCAATCAGTATAACAGTGGTAGTAAAGTATTGATCGGAACAGGTATAACCGCGCCTTATAGATATTTCGTTTAACGTGCAACGTATCTACACTTAATTAATGGAGTTATCAAATCTGTCCGGTATAAAGTCTACTCCAAGAAAGTGCCTCGGTCAAACCAACCTTAACAATCTCTGCAATGATGTTTCGGTGCAACATTATACGAATGGAAAATGCCATGATGAAAGTGGGAAAATAAACAAGACGTAACCCTTAAGTCTTCACTAACAGGATTAGTATAACTTAATCTAACACGAAAATCTCATGCGCATAAGATGCATATAAGTACCATATATGAGTAAAAGAGCGTAGCCACGTCTGCGCCACTTTAAAATTTCTCGTACCAGATAAACGCCGTAGTATCGGCTAGATTGGGCATAGAAACAGAAATCCATTTCTCATTGCGTGCGAAAAATATAATTCGGGTGCATGCATTTAGAAACCAGAAGGTATTCACAAAATTTTCAGTTCCAGAGTAAATAACAAATTCAGTGAAGATCATGGCCGCTTGTAGTTGCTCAGCAACGCGGCATGATAAAACTAAACGATAATAAGTTTAATAATTGCCGACCAACCAGAATATGTAACAATAAAAACAAATAGAGAGTATCGGTAATTTTAAATAAAAGCCTGAACCGTTAGCTACGAAGGATCGAGACTGGACTGCTTTTTGTCTTATAGTCGAAATCTACATAGCGTTATCCACAGACAAACCCACTTCTCATTCCTTACATGAACTGTGAAATATGATTATTTCAGAAAAATATAAACGCGTGGCCTAGCCATGCTAATACTATGTGAAGGCATCAATAGAGTTTACCGACTAAATATAAACTAAAATTGCCATTTCAAACCAAAGGAACGAAATCAATAAGGGTCTAGTAATGAATGAGAACGTAAGAGAAAAACAAAAATTTCACCAGACATTAATCAGTAGAACTGAACTGGTTAAGGCAAGGCGAGGCATTTGAAATGCCCCCACGACCTTTACCTTTTCATGCAGACGAGGTTGCCTTCGCCGAACGAGCCTGATGGGTACCCATAGTAAACCATAAGGTACTGGCAATCATTGCTACGTCTCCGGCACTCGGTAGGATAAATCCGGAGGGTAGGAACCTCTGGCATCGATTCCTTCGAAAACGAGAACTAATCGGAGGAAAAACCATGGACGGGGAAGCTGTGGCGAATTAGCTGTAAACAAAACCCAACGTGCCATAAATACGTTATACACACAAATTGTAAATAGGTTCTGTTGCTAGTGCAACCAGGACAGAAGGGTTGGAACGAGAATGGCTTTCCCACCAGAAGTGAAGGGAAATGCGCGACAACCAGTCCTCGCTCTGCGGGATTGAAAACGCCTTCCCCCTTGGTCACCAAACCCTTATTCGCAAGTTTGCGAAAACCTCCATACCCTGGACAAATATAAACCTGATAAGGTTAGCGTAGTGAAGAATTACAGGATGAAAAAAAAACACAACACGAATAACCTAAATAAACTTTTAGTTCTGAACCAATAACAGGATATTAACAATACGACCCTGGAAAAAAAAAAAGGAATACTCGGCCACCACAATGCTGAAGATAAGACGCTCGCCTCTCGCATCCCTGCCAAGCGATTCAGATCTGGAAGCTGCGAGAGAAAAAAAAATGAACGAGACATGCAAATGATAAACCGAAAAAAAAAATAGAATACCAATGGGCAGACGGGGGTTTAAAAAGGCGAACCGCCATTCAACGACCACTACCCCACAGCTGTACATGCTGCAGCGATTCTGGTTGAATGTATAGGGCAAAAACCATTAACCCTAAACGGCAATGACCGGGTATTGCACAAAATCCCGAGGAGGATTTGACAAACCCTAGCGTGTAAAACCAGCGGTACCAGTTCAGCGTGATTGTTTTTACTTAACCCTAAATTTTAAGTACCGCACAGGTGATAGTTTAGCTCAAGCGTTGTACCGCACAGGTGATAGTTCGGCTCAAGCGCTGCGATCTGGCCTGCCGATGCGAATCGTATCAATGGGCCTCCTAACTTGTGTTGACACCTGCCGAGTTCATCAGGCAGAAGTACCGGGGTTGGAAACCCCATATTCTCAAAATAAGAGAAGTCCACTCCAACCTGTACCTGGAAAAATCTCAGCGCATTGGAGTGAGACACGTATGGTCTCCTACCTCTCGAGACAGGTTGATGGGCTGTGGTGAGTACTCGCACAGCGGCATGCGGAACACTGCCGTGGCGGGTTCACCCATCTGAACACTCCAGTAAAACGAAACACGTTAGTACCTGACGCACGAACAAACGAAACTTGTTAATAATGGCGTGTGAGAAATCAGCGATGAGCCTATTGTCGATTTAATTCATAGTATCGTAGTGGTTCATGAAATATATATTTTGAAATGATAAACCGGGGGAGGGTTTATTTAACGTTGATTTATATGGTGAGAGCATATCTACACACCCCGTAATGTGCATTGTAGGTTTCATATGTGGATTTTATATAACGACCCCCTTAAACTATATTATAATCATATTTGATGCGAACATAAATGGCCATATAACCATTCTTACATTGTGTGTAATTAAATAGTAGTTGAATGATTTTGTATCATGGGAATTGAAAAGGGTAATATATCCATTTTATGTTAGGGGGGTGTAAAGGAAACTAAAATAACCTTAGAAGATGTGGATTTTAATTAAAGTAGAATAATAATTCTACATAAATGGTTGGATGAAATAGGACAACACCTATATGTATATAGATATATATATATATAGGTATATAATTGGATTAAAAAAAAAAAAAATATCTTGAGGGTTTTCCAAGTAGAGATTGTAAGGGGTATTATCACAAATAGAAATCAAAGAAGATACTAACAAATAGAGATCAAAGAGAATACAATACTTGGGATCCTGAAAGAAAAAATAAAATAAAAAATTTGGAGGTGTGACAAATGGTATCGGAGCCCAAGTACAAAAATTGGGCTGTTGTTATTGTGCTCACTGAATTCTGAATAATATTGAACATTGTGGAGATTGTTTTTTTTTGTTTTACTAATCAAAATTATGAGTGTGTACAGAGGTGCTACGATGGCTGGAGAGGAAGGAATTTATGTGGATCTGCGTGATGAGTT
Organism: Pinus albicaulis; assembly: GCA_034641835.2. Taxonomy (NCBI): domain Eukaryota; kingdom Viridiplantae; phylum Streptophyta; class Pinopsida; order Pinales; family Pinaceae; genus Pinus; species Pinus albicaulis. The sequence continues at coordinate 889,558,771 of CM076571.1, forward strand.
TACTACACCAGATCCCAATGCCCCGATAATGGCTATGTTGCACCGGTTGCAATGAGAACTGGCTGAACATAGAAGCCAGAATGACATGTTGTCATCAGCCAGTAAGGAGCAGGAAAAGCTCATCAGAGAACTAACTTCCCGGAACAGCCAGGAATGCAAAGGTTCCGGAAAGAGAAAGATAGATGAGTCTGATGATGATGATGCTGCTAGACATCAACATAAACAGAAAAGAGAATTGCAGGGGGAGTTCCGAAAGATCAAACCTCCCTCCTATGATGGGGAAAAGGAAGAAGATGCTGAAGCATGGTTGCTGAACATGATTAAGTATTACCAAGTTTATGAATATGAAAGCAATCTGAAAGTCAGATTATCCGTGTACCAGCTACAAGGAAAAGCTACACTGTGGTGGGAAGAGACAAAAATGGTGCATGCCATTGATGAAAAGACAGTTACTTGGGAAGATTTTCAGGTTAAGTTCAAAAGTCGTTATTTGAACGAATGTTATTATGATGACAAAGCTAAAGAATTCCATGAACTTAGACTGGGACAGCTCACTATTGATGAGTTTGTCACTAAGTTTACCAATTTACTGAGATATTTCCCTTACATTAGGGAAGAAAAGGCAAAGGTCCAAAGGTTTTTAAATTGCTTACCTACTGTGTACAAGGAGAAAATTGAGTTTGACAACCCAAAGACAATGGATGAAGCGGTTAGAAAAGCAAGATTATGCTATCAGCAGTTTAGAGGTAAGGCTGAACTGTCACGTCTCCCAGACCCAACTTTCTACACATATAACATAACTCAGATATTCTCCGCTTTATGCGCCAGATAACCTTGATAGTTTTTATGCTGAATCACTTACAAATTCAGACGGTCGTCCGAGATTTAAATTCTTTTCAGTACTTATAGACAGTCATGGGATATAAGAATTTCCATGAGAATTTTTGGGCTTGACCTCCCCTCTTCTCAGTCCATCTATTAGACTTATATATCTATATATAGATTACTTGGTATTTCTCAGGTTTTTCTTTTCAGAGTTTTGTCCAACTCTAGATGATTGCTAGGCCCTTCCTCAACTCTCCAGTTTGCAGGCCTTATAAAGTTTTCAACATTTTCAAAGTTGCAGCATCGAGGTATAGAGGTATGCCTCCTCGCATACATCTATCTATGCTCAGTTAACCTCCATTGTTCCAACTACTTTCCCAGCAGTTTATATGGACGGTAATTAGATGCTCTGTTCCTTGTATGTTTTACATATGCTTACAATCTTCCCTCACTCAACCTTTTATCACACAATAGATTGTTCAATAGGTTTTCCCCCTTATTTTACTGTTACAAACATTCCACATGTGTGACACTCTGGTACAGATCCAACTGTTCCATGGGAAAACTAGGAAACATATTCTCTTGCTTCAAACAAATGGAGGTAGAGAATACTGAACTCGATAGTTTAGAATCCCTAGTGTTAGATCCTCGTCCTTAGTTAGGATTCAACTTCTGCTTTCATATGTTTACACTTACATTTAATAGAATAATTTAAATTCTAAATTTTACCATTCTTTCCATTGCAACCCAGCTGACATATTGAACCCCATACTGCTATCACAGGGTTGATGTTTCCTACTTTCTGTTATTGGTTACAGGGAATTCTGTGCCATCAGTATTATTATGATAGGTTTAGTGGTTTGGTGCTTGTTGTTCCTGTGTACTGTTCTGTTAACATTTTCTGTTTATACACACAGAATTTAAATATTCCTTTAAAAGATAGCAAGCTATACCTATACATAGTTATTAGATTTGCTGTTAAATTGATCTATCATCTCTAACCTCATTACTACAATGTATTCATCCCTTCAACCCAACCATTTGTCTCTGCTATCAATAGCTTTAGTTTGCAATTTCATGAGTTACTGAACAATTACTCCATCTAACATTTGCATAATGTACCATAACATAAAAATTCATAATTTGCATAATGAACCATAATATCACAATTCATGAACTACATAATGAACCATAACATCAAATTTCATAAAACAGGGATATGTTTATTTCAGACTTATAGAAATCTCCAATTTTATGCATGCACCCTCTACTATGACCAGTCCACCCAACCTTAGAGTTCATTTATCTCTAGAACTCACCCCCGAGCTGAGATCCTCCAAGAACAGACTAACCTCCATCTGTTCTGGAGCAGCTTATTTAAGCTGTGCTTTCCCCAAAGCCTGTTTCCAATTCTGCGTCCAGAATTTCAGGATGCTTTATTCCTGTTTAGCCTAGGCTTTCCATTTTGGGACTCTTTAAAGCTGCTTTAAGCTTTTCCTCAGCTTTTCCATCTTTTTCTCACCTCTTCCCAACTACTCCTCTTCATTGGGGAAATTTATATTTTTCCCTCAAAAATCTAAATTAGAAATAATTTCTTTCAAGGATTTTTGAAAGATTTTGGGGAAAGTCTTTTTTCTTTTCCATCACCTCATGGATTAGGCATATGATCTCATTTTCTCATCTGGTCATAGTGCATACATAATATTTTATTTATTTTTCATAAATAAATAGTTAACCACATCCACACAATAATTATCCATTGGGGTCCACTCCCCTTTGGATTTATGTTCAAATGTCTCATTTGAAAAGCATAGAACTTGGGGGGTGTTACATATTCCCCCTCTAAAAATAAACACCGTCCTCGGTGTTGACAACTATCTACTTAGTTTATTTTGAACATAATTATGAATGCTGTTCCATCATCTTAGCTTCTCTGTTCCATGTAGCTTTTCAGCAGTAAAGTGCTCCACTGCACCTTTACTCTAGCTACTGTTCGATTTCGCAATTCAATTTCTTCCCGCTTTCATCGCTGAAGCGACTCTGGAAGGAAATTCTTATTCTGGTCCCACCTGGACCACATTCCAATCAATCATGTGAGAAGCATCATGTACAAAAATTATAAATTTTTTTTTTTTTTTTTCAACAAGGAAACATGAACATATCAGGAAATTTAATAAGCAGGGATATGTTTATTTCAGACTTACAGAAATCTCTAATTTTATGCATGCACCCTCTACTATGACCAGTCCACCCAACCTTAGAGTTCGTTTATCTCCAGAACTCACCCCCGAGCTGAGATCCTCCAAGAACAGACTAACCTCCATCTGTTCTGGAGCAGCTTATTTAAGCTGTGCTTTCCCCAAAGCCTGTTTCCAATTCTGCGTCCAGAATTTCAAGATGCTTTATTCCTGTTTAGCCTAGGCTTCCCATTTTGGGACTCTTTAAAGCTGCTTTAAGCTTTTCCTCATCTTTTCCAGCTTTTTCTCACCTCTTCCCAACTACTCCTCTTCATTGGGGAAATTTAGATTTTTTCCTCAAAAATCTAAATTAGAAATAATTTATTTGAAGGATTTTTGAAAGATTTTGGGGAAAGTCTTTTTCCTTTTCCATCACCTCATGGATTAGGCATGTGATCTCACTTTCTCATCTGGTCATAGTGCATACATAATATTTTATTTATTTTTCATAAATAAATAGTTAACCACATCCACACAATAATTATCCATTGGGGTCCACTCCCCTTTGGATGTATGTTCAAATGTCTCATTTGAAAAGCATAGAACTTGGGGGTGTTACATGAACAAGGGAAGAGTTGGTTGAACAAGGGCGAGTTCAAGGGGAAAAGACAAAAACCAGCATATCTAAGAAATTTTGGCAGAGATCATCAGCGGAAAAAATTTACTAAACCAAAAGAAAGCCAAACTGCTCAGTCCCAAGTGGCTTCAAAACAAGTAGAAGGGAACAATAAAAAGGAAGGGACAGTCAGAATGAAGGAACCTTTGAAATGTTGGGGCTGTGTAGAACCCCATATGATGAGAGACTGCCCCCATCGAAATATTCATATGATCAACAGAGAGCGAGAGGCAACAACAGTAAATGACATAGCCAGAAATATACCAACTATCAGTGCAGCATTGGAAAATCGGCAAGCAGAACATCAAGCGGCCATGGTGGAAATGGAGGGTAAGATTTCTAACCTACCTGTTATTGTTTAATTGATCCAGGTGCTTCTTTGAGTTACATTAGTCCTGGAATTGTAGAAAAATGTAAAATTAAACCTGAAAAATTTCAGCAGTCATGGTTGGTACAGCTGGCCACTGGAACTAAGAGAAAAGTCACACATAAATTGCCCAAAACAGCAATACAATTAAATGGCTTTCCAACAGAGGTAAATTTGAACATATTGCCGTTAGGATCATATGACTTGCTGATGGATTGGCTGGAAAAGAAGAAAGCTCTGATGAACTGCTGGGATAAAACCCTGCATTGTGTGGATGAAGAAGGGAAACCTTTTACACTAAAAGGAAACCAAAATCCATTTCAGTGAGACAAATATCAGCCTTACAATTGAAAAGAACAGCTAGAAAAGGGTACCAAGTCTATGCTGTACATGTGGAAGAAGTAGAACAGAGAATTGAAGAAAATCTGCTGAGTGAATTACCTGTGGTAAGAGAATTTAAAGAAGTTTTCCCAGATGAGATTCCTCATCTTCCCCCCAAAAGAGAAATTGATTTTTCCATAGATCTGGTGCCGGGAGCCACACCTGTTTCCCGAGCCCCTTATCGAATGAGTCCGCCTGAACTTATGGAGCTGAAGATGCAGCTACAAGAATTACTAGATAAAGGTTACATTAGACCAAGTGTGTCTCCGTGGGGAGCACCGGTTCTATTTGTGAAAAAGAAAGATGGAACCTTTAGGATGTGCATTGACTATCGCCAACTGAACAAGTTGACCATCAAAAATAGATACCCTTTACCTAGAATTGATGATATTTTTGATTAGGTGAGAGGAGCTTCAGTCTTTTCCAAGATTGACTTAAGGACTGGGTACCACCAGCTCAGAATTAAGGAAGAATACATTAGCAAAACAGCTTTTCGAACCCGGTATGGACACTATGAATTTGTAGTCCTACCTTTTGGTCTGACAAATGCCCCTGCCAACTTTATGTGTCTCATGAACAGTGTGTTAAATAAGTATTTGGATAAATTTGTTCTGGTGTTCATAGATGATATTTTGGTTTACTCCAAAAACAAAGAGGAACACGAAGAACATTTGCGGATAGTGTTACAAACTCTGAAAGAAAATCAGCTATATGCCAAGTTCAGTAAATGTGAATTTTACAAGGATAAGATTCAATATTTGGGTCATATTATTTCTGAAAAAGGGCTTGCAGTTGATCCTGAAAAGATAAAAGCAATTAAGGAATGGCCAGTTCCAACTAATGTTTCAGCAGTAAGGTCATTCATGGGGATGGCAGGTTATTATCGTAGATTTGTGGAGAGATTTTCTGCCATAGCACACCCCATTACTTCATTGCAAAGAAAGGGTGTCAAGTTTGTGTGGACTGAGAAATGTCAAATCAGTTTTGACCAATTAAAACAAAAACTTATTTAAGCCCCTATACTAAAAATTGTTGATCCTGATAAAGAGTTTGTTGTATGTACAGATGCTTGCAGAGAGGGGCTAGGAGGAGTACTATTGCAGGAAAATTCAGTTATTGCATATGAATCCAGGAAATTGAAAATACATGAACAGAATTATAGTGCATATGATTTAGAATTTGCAGCTGTTATCCATGCTCTGAAAATGTGGCGGCACTATCTTCTGGGGAAAAAGTTCACATTGATGACTGATCATATTAGCCTCAAATATTTCTTTTCCCAAACTAACCTGAATGCAAGACAAGCCAGATGGCTGTCCTTTTTAAGTGAATTTGATATGGACATAAAACATATCAAGGGAAAAGAAAATAAAGTTGCTGATGCATTAAGTAGAAATGCTTGTCAAAATTTAAGCAGCATTGGGAGTAGTGCCCAGATGGAGGTAGAGGAATTGGTGAGAAAAGCAGCAAATCAAGATCCCAACTATGAAACACTCTTGGTGAAACAAAGGGTTACTATATTACAAAAACAGGTTGTATATTCCAAATGTAGAGTCATTAAAAAGAGAAATTTTGGATGAATATCACAAACAGCCTTATGCAGGACATCCAGGATACCAAAAGATGTTAACAGCCTTGAAAAAGAGGTTGTTCTGGCCAGGAATGAAGAAAGATGTGGCAGAATATTTAAGTAGATGCATGGAATGTCAACTAGTCAAAGTTGAACATCAGCATCGAGCGGGTCTTCTAAATCCCTTGCCAATTGCAGAATGGAAATGGGACACAGTTTCCATGGATTTTATAACAGGACTACCCAAAACCAAATACCAACATGATTCTGTAATGGTGGTAGTAGACACTTTAACCAAAGCTGCCCATTTTATACCAGTGAAATCTACATTCGGAACAGCTCAAGTAGCAAATGTGTTCCTGAAGGAAATAGTAAGGCTTCATGGAGTTCCCAAAGTAATTGTTTCAGATCGAGATGCTAAGTTTACATCAGCGTTTTGGAAAGGGTTGTTTGGAGGGATGGGTACTAAGATGAATTTCAGTACTGCCTATCATCCTCAAACGGGCGGGCAAACGGAAAGGACGAATCAGATTCTGGAGGATATGTTGAGAATGTATGTGATGGATAGACCATCAAAGTGGGAAGAGTATCTGCATTTAGCTGAATTTTCCTATAATAACAGTTACCAATCTTCTATTAAAATGAGTCCGTTTGAGGCACTCTATGGAAGAAAGTGTCGTACTCCTTTGAGCTGGAGCCAACCAGAAGATAAAATAATGTTGGGACCTGATGCTTTACAAGAGATGGAGAGGATTGTTAAACAGATACAAGGAAATATCAAAATAGCTCAAGATCTCCAGAAAATCTATGCTGATAGAAAAAGAGTGCATCGAGAATTCAAAGAAGGGGATCATGTGTATCTGCGCATCAAACCCAAAAAGAGCACACTTTATGCTGGAAGTTGTGCAAAACTTGCTCCTAGATATTGTGGGCCTTTTGAGGTTTTAGAAAGGGTGGGACCAGTGGCTTACAAGCTGGCTTTACCACCCCATGTTAGAGTGCATGATGTGTTTCATATTTCATTATTAAAAAGATATGTGCATGATGCTTCTCACATAGTTCATTGGAATGTTGTACAGGTGGAACCAGAAGGGGATTTTCTGCTAGAACCGCTTCAAATATTGGAGCGGGAAGAAATTGAATTGAGAAACAGAACAGTGGCCAGAGTAAAAGTGCAGTGGAAGCACTTTACTGCTGAAGAAGCTACCTAGGAAAGGGAAGCTTAAATGATGGAAAAATATCCATTTTTGTTTAAGTGAACTTAGTAGGTGAATAACAACACCGAGGACGGTGTTTATTTTCAGAGGGGGAATATGTAACACCCCCAATTTCTGTGTTGAATTTGGAAAAAGTTAGACATTTGAACTTTAATCCTAAGGGGAGTGGACCCCAAAGGATAAGTATGGTGTGAATGTAATTTAATATTTAAATTGATGAAATAAATAAAATGATTATGCATATTGACCAAGATGAGAATGAGAGATCACTTGCCAAAATCCATGAGGATGGATAAGGCAATAAATCCCCATCATCTTTCAAAAATGCTTGAAAGAAATTAATTTAGATTTGAGGAGGAATCTAAATTTCCCCAATGAAGAGGAAAGTAGTTGGGAAGAGGTAATAAAAGCTGGAAAAGCTGAGGAAAAGCATAAAATAGCTTTAAAGAGTCCCAAAATGGGAAGCCTAGGCTAAACAGGAAAGAAAGCATCCTGCTATTCTGGACGCAGAATTAGAAACATGCTTTGGGGAAATATGAGCTTAAATAAGCAGCTCCTAAGCAAATCAGAGGTTGATTTGTGATGGATGTGATCTCAGCTCGGGGGTGAGTTCTGGGAGACAAAGAGAACTCTAAGGTTGGGAGGTTGGTCATTTGCAATAGTGGTATGTTTTTAAAAGTCTTGTTGTTTTTATTTCTTATGGTATGAATTGGCTACATATAAAAAAAGAATAATGTGAATTGTCTGATTTAGTGTAGTGCTACATTTCACAAAATCCTTGTTAAGGCATTCACCTTCCAGATTTTGTATAGTTGTAGACCAATAAGTTATGGAGTGGAAACCCTCAGAAACTTTAAACCAAGGTCGGTTTAAATCTGAAGGTACCTAGCTCTCCATAGATGATTAACTTCTAACTTGTTTCTGATATATCTATATAAGTGAGATTATGTGCTTATGAGTATGCTAGAAAATTTTAGTAGTAGAACTCTGAAATCTGCATAGCATAATGTAAACTACAAAAGAGGAGAAAAAGTCTTAGCACATACTTTGAGCAAACTCTAACTAAAAAGAAATTCTGCTCTATGCAAATTTTATAGCATTAATAGTTCAGATTTCTAACGCAAATCTGCTTCTAGAAACTTTAAAATTAACATTATAGAAATAGACTCCATTGTAAACATATACCATGAAATGAAAACATGTATATGTAAGCATGAATTATACCGAGAGCATATATATGTAAATCTAGAATATACGGAGAGTAGGTATAGGTAAGCATGTATATGTAGCATGAAATGCACGAGAGCACAAATAAATCAATCAGTATAACAGTGGTAGTAAAGTATTGATCGGAACAGGTATAACCACGCCTTATAGATATTTCGTTTAACATGCAACGTATCTACACTTAATTACTGGAGTTATAAAATCTGTCTGGTATAAAGTCTACTCCAAGAAAGTGCCTCGGTCAAACCAACCTTAACAATCTCTGCAATGATGTTTCGGTGCAACATTATACGAATGGAAAATGCCATGATGAAAGTGGGAAAATAAACAAGACGTAACCCTTAAGTCTTCACTAACAGGATTAGTATAACTTAATCTAACACGAAAATCTCATGCGCATAAGATGCATATAAGTACCATCTATGAGTAAAAGAGCGTAGCCACGTCACAACTTTTCAATATTTATCGTACTCGATAAACTGATTGAAAACGAGATTGCATAGAAATGGTAATCCATTTCTCATCACAAAAGTAAAAATATAATTCTAGTGCATGCATTTAGAAATCCAAGGTATTCAAAGAAATTTTTAGTTCTAGAGTAAATAACAAATTCAAGAAGATCATGGTCGCTTGCAGTTGCTCAAAGAACGCGGCACAGATAAAACTAAACGATAATAAGTTTAATAATTGCCGACCAACCAGAATTATGTAACAATAAACAAATAAGAGTATCTAATTTTAAATAAAAGCTCGAACCGTTAGCTGGCTTTAAGTGATCGTAGACTCGGATCGTTTTTTGTCTTAGTCGAAATCTACATAGCGTTATCCACACATAAACCCACTTCTCATTCCTTACATGAACTGTGAAATATGATTATTTCAGAAAAATTATAAACGCGCGGCCGAGCCAGGCTAATACCAGGTGAAGGCATCAATAGAGTTTACCGACTAAATATAAACTGAAATTGCCATTTCAAACCAAAGGAACGAAATCAATAAGGGTCTAGTAATGAATGGAGAACGTAAGAGAAAACAAAATTTCACCGTACATTAATCAAGAGAACCGAATCGGTGCCAGGCAAGGCGAGCATTTGAAATGCCCCCACGACCTTACTTTTTCATGCGTACGAGGTTACGCGCCGACCCAGGCCCTCGATGGGTACCCATAGTAAACCATAAGGTACCGGAAACTGTATTGCCACGTTCTCCGGCACTCGGTAGGATAAATCCGGAGGGTAGGAACCCGGCATCGATTCTTCGAAAAATCGAGAACTAACGGGAGGAAAAACCATGGACGGGGAAGTCAGGCGAATTAATTAAACAAAACCCAACGTGCCATAAATACGTTATACACACAAATTGTAAATAGGTTCTGTTGCTAGTGCAACCAGGACAGAAGGGTTGGAACGAGAATGGCTTTCCCACCAGAAGTGAAGGGAAATGCGCGACAACCAGTCCTCGCTCTGCGGGACTGAAAACGCCTTCCCCCTTGGTCACCAAACCCTTATTCGCAAGTTTGCGAAAACCTCCATACCCTGGACAAATATAAACCTGATAAGGTTAGCGTAGTGAAGAATTACAGGATGAAAAAAAAAACACAACACGAATAACCTAAATAAACTTTTAGTTCTGAACCAATAACAGGATATTAACAATACGACCCTGGAAAAAAAAAAAAAGGAATACTCGGCCACCACAATGCTGAAGATAAGACGCTCGCCTCTCGCATCCCTGCCAAGCGATTCAGATCTGGAAGCTGCGAGAGAAAAAAAAATGAACGAGACATGCAAATGATAAAATAAAAATAGAATACTGTCGGCGTACGAAGCGAAGATAACCGCCATTCAACGACCACTACCCCACAAACCGTACATGCCGCAGCCGATTCTCGTTGAATGTAACAGGGAAAACCATTAACCCTAAACGGCAATGACCGGGTATTGCACAAAATCCCGAGGAGGATTTGACAAACCCTAGCGTGTAAAACCAGCGGTACCAGTTCAACGTGATTGTTTTTATTTAACCCTAAATTTTAAGTACCGCACAGGTGATAGTTTAGCTCAAGCGTTGTACTGCACAGGTGATAGTTCAGCTCAAGCGCTGCGATCTGGCCTGCCGATGCGAATCGTATGAATGGGCCTCCTAACTTGTGTTGACACCTGCCGAGTTCATCAGGCAGAAGTACCGGGGTTGGAAACCCCATATTCTCGAAATAAGAGAAGTCCACTCCAACCTGTACCTGGAAAAATCTCAGCGCATTGGAGTGAGACACGTATGGTCTCCTACCTCCCGAGACAGGTTGATGGGCTGTGGTGAGTACTCGCACAGCGGCATGCGGAACACTGCCGTGGCGGGTTCACCCATCCGAACACTCCAGTAAAACGAAACACGTTAGTACCTGACGCACGAACAAACGAAACTTGTTAATAATGGCGTGTGAGAAATCAGCGATGAGCCTATTGTCGATTTAATTCATAGTATCGTAGTGGTTCATGAAATATAGATTTTGAAATGATAAACCAGGGGAGGGTTTATTTAACGTTGATTTATATGGTGAGAGCATATCTACACACCCCGTAATGTGCATTGTAGGTTTCATATGTGGATTTTATATAACGACCCCCTTAAACTATATTATAATCATATTTGATGCGAACATAAATGGCCATATAACCATTCTTACATTGTGTGTAATTAAATAGTAGTTGAATGATTTTGTATCATGGGAATTGAAAAGGGTAATATATCCATTTTATGTTAGGGGGGTGTAAAGGAAACTAAAATAACCTTAGAAGATGTGGATTTTAATTAAAGTAGAATAATAATTCTACATAAATGGTTGGAGTAAATAGGACAACACCTATATGTATATAGATATATATATATATATATATATAGGTATATAATTGGATTAAAAAAATATATATATATCTTGAGGGTTTTCCAAGTAGAGATTGTAAGGGGTATTATCACAAATAGAAATCAAAGAAGATACTAACAAATAGAGATCAAAGAGAATACAATACTTGGGATCCTGAAAGAAAAAATAAAATAAAAAATTTGGAGGTGTGACAAATGGTATCGGAGCCCAAGTACAAAAATTGGGCTGTTGTTATTGTGCTCACTGAATTCCGAATAATATTGAACATTGTGGAGATTGTTTTTTTTTGTTTTACTAATCAAAATTATGAGTGTATTGTGAGGTGCTACGATGGTCGGAGAGGAAGTAAATTTATGTGGATCTACGTGATGAGTTTGGTACACCAGATCCCAATGCCCCAGTAATGGCTATGTTGCACAGGTTGCAACGAGAATTGGCTGAATTAAGAAGCCAGAATGACATGTTGTCATCAGCCAGTAAGGAGCAGGAAAAGCTCATGAGAGAACTAACTTCCCGGAACAGCCAAGAAGGCGAAGGTTCCGGAAAGAGGAAGATTGATGAGTCTCATGATGATGATGATGCTGCTAGACATCAACATAAACAGAAAAGAGAATTGCAGGGGGAGTTCCGAAAGATCAAACCTCCCTCCTATGATGGGGAAAAGGAAGAAGATGCTGAAGCATGGTTGCTGAACATGATTAAGTATTACCAAGTTTATGAATATGAAAGCAATCTGAAAGCCAGATTATCCGTGTACCAGCTACAAGGAAAAGCTACATTGTGGTGGGAAGAGACAAAAATGGTGCATGCCATTGATGAAAAGACAATTACCTGGGAAGATTTTCAGGTTAAGTTCAAAAGTCGTTATTTGAACGAACGTTATTATGATGACAAAGCTAAAGAATTCCATGAACTTAGACTGGGACAGCTCACTATTGATGAGTTTGTCACTAAGTTTACCAATTTACTGAGATATGTCCCTTACATTAGGGAAGAAAAGGCAAAGGTCCAAAGGTTTTTAAATTGCTTACCTACTGTGTACAAGGATAAAATTGAGTTTGACAACCCAAAGACAATGGATGAAGCGGTTAGAAAAGCAAGATTATGCTATCAGCAGTTTAGAGGTAAGGCTGAACTGTCAGGTCTCCCAGACCCAACTTTCTACACATATAACATAACTCAGATATTCTCCGCTTTATGCGCCAGATAACCTTGATAGTTTTTATGCTGAATCACTTACAAATTCAGACGGTCGTCCGGGATTTAAATTCTTTTCAGTACTTATAGACAGTCATGGGATATAAGAATTTCCATGAGAATTTTTGGGCTTGACCTCCCCTCTTCTCAGTCTATCTATTAGACTTATATATCTATATATATATATTACTTGGTATTTCTCAGGTTTTTCCTTTCAGAGTTTTGTCCAACTCTAGATGATTGCTAGGCCCTTCCTCAACTCTCCAGTTTGCAGGCCTTATAAAGTTTTCAACATTTTCAAAGTTGCAGCATCGAGGTATAGAGGTATGCCTCCTCGCATACATCTATCTATACTCAGTTAACCTCCATTGTTCCAACTACTTTCCCAGCAGTTTATATGGACGGTAATCAGATGCTCTGTTCCTTGTATGTTTTACATATGCTTACAATCTTCCCTCACTCAACCTTTTATCACACAATAGATTGTTCAATAGGATTTCCCCCTTATTTTACTGTTACAAACATTCCACATGTGTGACTCTCTGGTACAGATCCAACTGTTCCATGGGAAAACTAGGAAACAGATTCTCTTGCTTCAAACAAATGGAGGTAGAGAATACTGAACTCGATAGTTTAGAATCCCTAGTGTTAGATCCTCGTCCTTAGTTAGGATTCAACTTTTGCTTTCATATGTTTACACTTACATTTAATAGAATAATTTAAATTCTAAATTTTACCATTCTTTCCATTGCAACCCAGCTGACATACTGAACCCCATACTGCTATCACAGGGTTGATGTTTCCTACTTTCTGTTATTGGTTACAGGGAATTCTGTGCCATCAGTATTGTTATGATAGGTTTAGTGGTTTGGTGCTTGCTGTTCCTGTGTACTGTTATGTTAACATTTTCTGTTTATACACACAGAATTTAAATATTCCTTTAAAAGATAGCAAGCTATACCTATACATAGTTATTAGATTTGATGTTCAATTGATCTATCATCTCTAACCTCATTACTACAATGTATTCATCCCTTCAACCCAACCATTTGTCTCTGCTATCAATAGCTTTAGTTTGCAATTTCATGAGTTACTGAACAATTACTCCATCTAACATTTGCATAATGTACCATAACATAACAATTCATAATTTGCATAATGAACCATAATATCACAATTCATGAACTACATAATGAACCATAACATCAAATTTCATAAAACAGGGATATGTTTATTTCATACTTATAGAAATCTCCAATTTTATGCATGCACCCTCTACTATGACCAGTCCACCCAACCTTAGAGTTCGTTTATCTCTAGAACTCACCCCCGAGCTGAGATCCTCCAAGAACAGACTAACCTCCATCTGTTCTGGAGCAGCTTATTTAAGTTGTGCTTTCCCCAAAGCCTGTTTCCAATTCTGCGTCCAGAATTTCAGGATGCTTTATTCCTGTTTAGCCTAGGCTTCCCATTTTGGGACTCTTTAAAGCTGCTTTAAGCTTTTCCTCATCTTTTCCAGCTTTTTTCTCACCTCTTCCAAACTACTCCTCTTCATTGGGGAAATTTAGATTTTTTCCTCAAAAATCTAAATTAGAAATAATTTCTTTCAAGGATTTTTGAAAGATTTTGGGGAAAGTCTTTTTCCTTTTTCATCACCTCATGGATTAGGCATATGATCTCATTTTCTCATCTGGTCATAGTGCATACATAATATTTTATTTATTTTTTCATAAATAAATAGTTAACCACATCCACACAATAATTATCCATTGGGGTCCACTCCCCTTTGGATGTATGTTCAAATGTCTCATTTGAAAAGCATAGAACTTGGGGGTGTTACATATTCCCCCTCTGAAAATAAACACCGTCCTTGGTGTTGACAACTATCTACTTAGTTTATTTTGAACATAATTATGAATGTTGTTCCATCATCTTAGCTTCTCTGTTCCATGTAGCTTTTCAGCAGTAAAGTGCTCCACTGCACCTTTACTCTAGCTACTGTTCGATTTCGCAATTCAATTTCTTCCCGCTTTCATCGCTGAAGCGACTCTGGAAGGAAATTCTTATTCTGGTCCCACCTGGACCACATTCCAATCAATCATGTGAGAAGCATCATGTACAAAAATTATAAATTTTTATTTATTTTTTCAACAAGGAAACATGAACATATCAGGAAATTTAATAAGCAGGGATATGTTTATTTCAGACTTACAGAAATCTCCAATTTTATGCATGCACCCTCTACTATGACCAGTCCACCCAACCTTAGAGTTCGTTTATCTCCAGAACTCACCCCCGAGCTGAGATCCTCCAAGAACAGACTAACCTCCATCTGTTCTGGAGCAGCTTATTTAAGCTGTGCTTTCCCCAAAGCCTGTTTCCAATTCTGCGTCCAGAATTTCAGGATGCTTTATTCCTGTTTAGCCTAGGCTTCCCATTTTGGGACTCTTTAAAGTTTCTTTAAGCTTTTCCTCAGCTTTTCCAGCTTTTTCTCACCTCTTCCCAACTACTCCTCTTCATTGGGGAAATTTAGATTTTTCCTCAAAAATCTAAATTAGAAATAATTTCTTTCAAGGATTTTTGAAAGATTTTGGGGAAAGTCTTTTCCTTTTCCATCACCTCATGGATTAGGCAAGTGATCTCACTTTCTCATCTGGTCATAGTGCATACATAATATTTTATTTATTTTTCATAAATAAATAGTTAACCACATCCACACAATAATTATCCATTGGGGTCCACTCCCCTTTGGATGTATGTTCAAATGTCTCATTTGAAAAGCATAGAACTTGGGGGTGTTACATGAACAAGGGAAGAGTTGGTTGAACAAGGGCGAGTTCAAGGGGAAAAGACAAAAACCAGCATATCTAAGAAATTTTGGCAGAGATCATCAGCGGAAAAAATTTACTAAACCAAAAGAAAGCCAAACTGCTCAGTCCCAAGTGGCTTCAAAACAAGTAGAAGGGAACAATAAAAAGGAAGGGACAGTCAGAATGAAGGAACCTTTGAAATGTTGGGGCTGTGTAGAACCCCATATGATGAGAGACTGCCCCCATCGAAATATTCATATGATCAACAGAGAGCGAGAGGCAACAACAGTAAATGACATAGCCAGAAATATACCAACTATCAGTGCAGCATTGGAAAATCGGCAAGCAGAACATCAAGCGGCCATGGTGGAAATGGAGGGTAAGATTTCTAACCTACCTGTTATTGTTTAATTGATCCAGGTGCTTCTTTGAGTTACATTAGTCCTGGAATTGTAGAAAAATGTAAAATTAAACCTGAAAAATTTCAGCAGTCATGGTTGGTACAGCTGGCCACTGGAACTAAGAGAAAAGTCACACATAAATTGCCCAAAACAGCAATACAATTAAATGGCTTTCCAACAGAGGTAAATTTGAACATATTGCCGTTAGGATCATATGACTTGCTGATGGATTGGCTGGAAAAGAAGAAAGCTCTGATGAACTGCTGGGATAAAACCCTGCATTGTGTGGATGAAGAAGGGAAACCTTTTACACTAAAAGGAAACCAAAATCCATTTCAGTGAGACAAATATCAGCCTTACAATTGAAAAGAACAGCTAGAAAAGGGTACCAAGTCTATGCTGTACATGTGGAAGAAGTAGAACAGAGAATTGAAGAAAATCTGCTGAGTGAATTACCTGTGGTAAGAGAATTTAAAGAAGTTTTCCTAGATGAGATTCCTCATCTTCCCCCCAAAAGAGAAATTGATTTTTCCATAGATCTGGTGCCGGGAGCCACACCTGTTTCCCGAGCCCCTTATCGAATGAGTCCGCCTGAACTTATGGAGCTGAAGATGCAGCTGCAAGAATTACTAGATAAAGGTTACATTAGACCAAGTGTGTCTCCGTGGGGAGCACCGGTTCTATTTGTGAAAAATAAAGATGGAACCTTTAGGATGTGCATTGACTATCGCCAACTGAACAAGTTGATCATCAAAAATAGATACCCTTTACCTAGAATTGATGATATTTTTGATTAGGTGAGAGGAGCTTCAGTCTTTTCCAAGATTGACTTAAGGACTGGGTACCACCAGCTCAGAATTAAGGAAGAAGACATTAGCAAAACAACTTTTCGAACCCGGTATGGACACTATGAATTTGTAGTCCTACCTTTTGGTCTGACAAATGCCCCTGCCACCTTTATGTGTCTGATGAACAGTGTGTTAAATAAGTATTTGGATAAATTTGGTCTGGTGTTCATAGATGATATTTTGGTTTACTCCAAAAACAAAGAGGAACACGAAGAACATTTGCGGATAGTGTTACAAACTCTGAAAGAAAATCAACTATATGCCAAGTTCAGTAAATGTGAATTTTACAAGGATAAGATTCAATATTTGGGTCATATTATTTCTAAAAAAGGGCTTGCAGTTGATCCTGAAAAGATAAAAGCAATTAAGGAATGGCCAGTTCCAACTAATGTTTCAGCAGTAAGGTCATTCATGGGGATGGCAGGTTATTATCGTAGATTTGTGGGGAGATTTTCTGCCATAGCACACCCCATTACTTCATTGCAAAGAAAGGGTGTCAATTTTGTGTGGACTGAGAAATGTCAAATCAGTTTTGAGCAATTAAAACAAAAACTTATTTAAGCCCCTATACTAAAAATTGTTGATCCTGATAAAGAGTTTGTTGTATGTACAGATGCTTGCAGAGAGGGGCTAGGAGGAGTACTATTGCAGGAAAATTCAGTTATTGCATATGAATTCAAGAAATTGAAAATACATGAACATAATTATAGTGCATATGATTTAGAATTTGCAGCTGTTATCCATGCTCTGAAAATGTGGCGGCACTATCTTCTGGGGAAAAAGTTCACATTGATGACTGATCATATTAGCCTCAAATATTTCTTTTCCCAAACTGACCTGAATGAAAGACAAGCCAGATGGTTGTCCTTTTTAAGTGAATTTGATATGGACATAAAACATATCAAGGGAAAAGAAAATAAAGTTGTTGATGCATTAAGTAGAAATGCTTGTCAAAATTTAAGCAGCATTGGGAGTAGTGCCCAGATGGAGGTAGAGGAATTGGTGAGAAAAGCAGCAAATCAAGATCCCAACTATGAAACACTCTTGGTGAAACAAAGGGTTAGTATATTACAAAAACAGGTTGTATATTCCAAATGTAGAGTCATTAAAAAGAGAAATTTTGGATGAATATCACAAACAACCTTATGCAGGACATCCAGGATACCAAAAGATGTTAACAGCCTTGAAAAAGAGGTTGTTCTGGCAAGGAATGAAGAAAGATGTGGCAGAATATTTAAGTAGATGCATGGAATGTCAACTAGTCAAAGTTGAACATCAGCATCGAGCGGGTCTTCTAAATCCCTTGCCAATTGCAGAATGGAAATGGGACACAGTTTCCATGGATTTTATAACAGGACTACCCAAAACCAAATACCAACATGATTCTGTAATGGTGGTAGTGGACACTTTGACCAAAGCTGCCCATTTTATACCAGTGAAATCTACATTCGGAACAGCTCAAGTAGCAAATGTGTTCCTGAAGGAAATAGTAAGGCTTCATGGAGTTCCCAAAGTAATTGTTTCAGATCGAGATGCTAAGTTTACATCAGCGTTTTGGAAAGGGTTGTTTGGAGGGATGGGTACTAAGCTGAATTTCAGTACTGCCTATCATCCTCAAACGGGCGGGCAAACAGAAAGGACGAATCAGATTCTGGAGGATATGTTGAGAATGTATGTGATGGATAGACCATCAAAGTGGGAAGAGTATCTGCATTTAGCTGAATTTGCCTATAATAACAGTTACCAATATTCTATTAAAATGAGTCCGTTTGAGGCACTCTATGGAAGAAAGTGTCGTACTCCTTTGAGCTGGAGCCAACCAGAAGATAAACTAATGTTAGGACCTGATGCCTTACAAGAGATGGAGAGGATTGTTAAACAGATACAAGGAAATATCAAAATAGCTCAAGATCTCCAGAAAAGCTATGCTGATAGAAAAAGAGTGCACCGAGAATTCAAAGAAGGGGATCATGTGTATCTGCGCATCAAACCCAAAAAGAGCACACTTTATGCTGGAAGTTGTGCAAAACTTGCTCCTAGATATTGTGGGCCTTTTGAGGTTTTAGAAAGGGTGGGACCAGTGGCTTACAAGCTGGCTTTACCACCCCATGTTAGAGTGCATGATGTGTTTCATATTTCATTATTAAAAAGATATGTGCATGATGCTTCTCACATAGTTCATTGGAATGTTGTACAGGTGGAACCAGAAGGGGATTTTCTGCTAGAACCGCTTCAAATATTGGAGCGGGAAGAAATTGAATTGAGAAACAGAACAGTGGCCAGAGTAAAAGTGCAGTGGAAGCACTTTACTGCTGAAGAAGCTACCTAGGAAAGGGAAGCTTAAATGATGGAAAAATATCCATTTTTGTTTAAGTGAACTTAGTAGGTGAATAACAACACCGAGGACGGTGTTTATTTTCAGAGGGGGAATATGTAACACCCCCAATTTCTGTGTTGAATTTGGAAAAAGTTAGACATTTGAACTTTAATCCTAAGGGGAGTGGACCCCAAAGGATAAGTATGGTGTGAATGTAATTTAATATTTAAATTGATGAAATAAATAAAATGATTATGCATATTGACCAAGATGAGAATGAGAGATCACTTGCCAAAATCCATGAGGATGGATAAGGCAATAAATCCCCATCATCTTTCAAAAATGCTTGAAAGAAATTAATTTAGATTTGAAGAGGAATCTAAATTTCCCCAATGAAGAGGAAAGTAGTTGGGAAGAGGTAATAAAAGCTGGAAAAGCTGAGGAAAAGCATAAAACAGCTTTAAAGAGTCCCAAAATGGGAAGCCTAGGCTAAACAGGAAAGAAAGCATCCTGCTATTCTGGACGCAGAATTAGAAACATGCTTTGGGGAAATATGAGCTTAAATAAGCGACTCCTAAGCAAATCAGAGGTTGATTTGTGATGGATGTGATCTCAGTTCGGGGGTGAGTTTTGGGAGACAAAGAGAACTCTAAGGTTGGGAGGTTGGTCATTTGCAATAGTGGTATGTTTTTAAAAGTCTTGTTGTTTTTATTTCTTATGGTATGAATTGGCTACATATAAAAAAAAAATAATGTGAATTGTCTGATTTAGTGTAGTGCTACATTTCACAAAATCCTTCTTAAGGCATTCACCTTCCAGATTTTGTATAGTTGTAGACCAATAAGTTATGGAGTGGAAACCCTCAGAAACTTTAAACCAAGGTCGGTTTAAATCTGAAGGTACCTAGCTCTCCATAGATGATTAACTTCTAACTTGTTTCTGATATATCTATATAAGTGAGATTATGTGCTTATGAGTATGCTAGAAAATTTTAGTAGTAGAACTCTGAAATCTGCATAGCATAATGTAAACTACAAAAGAGGAGAAAAAGTCTTAGCACATACTTTGAGCAAACTCTAACTAAAAAGAAATTCTGCTCTATGCAAATTTTATAGCATTAATAGTTCAGATTTCTAACGCAAATCTGCTTCTAGAAACTTTAAAATTAACATTATAGAAATAGACTCCATTGTAAACATATACCATGAAATGAAAACATGTATATGTAAGCATGAATTATACCGAGAGCATATATATGTAAATCTAGAATATACGGAGAGTAGGTATAGGTAAGCATGTATATGTAGCATGAAATGCACGAGAGCACAAATAAATCAATCAGTATAACAGTGGTAGTAAAGTATTGATCGGAACAGGTATAACCACGCCTTATAGATATTTCGTTTAACATGCAACGTATCTACACTTAATTACTGGAGTTA
Organism: Pinus albicaulis; assembly: GCA_034641835.2. Lineage (NCBI taxonomy): Eukaryota > Viridiplantae > Streptophyta > Pinopsida > Pinales > Pinaceae > Pinus > Pinus albicaulis. The sequence continues at coordinate 889,579,107 of CM076571.1, forward strand.
TAAAATCTGTCTGGTATAAAGTCTACTCCAAGAAAGTGCCTCGGTCAAACCAACCTTAACAATCTCTGCAATGATGTTTCGGTGCAACATTATACGAATGGAAAATGCCATGATGAAAGTGGGAAAATAAACAAGACGTAACCCTTAAGTCTTCACTAACAGGATTAGTATAACTTAATCTAACACGAAAATCTCATGCGCATAAGATGCATATAAGTACCATCTATGAGTAAAAGAGCGTAGCCACGTCTGCGCCACTTTAAAATTTCTCGTACCAGATAAACGCCGTAGTATCGGCTAGATTGGGCATAGAAACATAAATCCATTTCTCATTGCGTGCGGCAAATATAATTCGGGTGCATGCATTTAGAAACCAGAAGGTATTCACGAAATTTTCAGTTCCAGAGTAAATAACAAATTCAGTGAAGATCATGGCCGCCTGTAGTTTCTTAGCAACGCGGCATGATAAAACTAAATGATAATAAGTTTAATAATTGCCGACCAACCAGAATATGTAACAATAAAAACAAATAGAGAGTATCGGTAATTTTAAATAAAAGCCTGAACTGTTAGCTACGAAGGATCGAGACTGGACTGCTTTTTGTCTTACAGTCGAAATCTACATAGCGTTATCCACAGACAAACCCACTTCTCATTCCTTACATGAACTGTGAAATATGATTATTTCAGAAAAATATAAACGCGTGGCCTAGCCATGCTAATACTATGTGAAGGCATCAATAGAGTTTACCGACTAAATATAAACTGAAATTTCCATTTCAAACCAAAGGAACGAAATCAATAAGGGTCTAGTAATGAATGAGAACGTAAGAGAAAAACAAAAATTTCACCAGACATTAATCAGTAGAACTGAACTGGTTAAGGCAAGGTGAGGCATTTGAAATGCCCCCATGACCTTTACTTTTTCATGCAGACGAGGTTGCCTTCGCCGAACGAGCCTGATGGGTACCCATAGTAAACCATAAGGTACTGGCAATCATTGCTACGTCTCCGGCACTCGGTAGGATAAATCCGGAGGGTAGGAACCTCTGGCATCGATTCCTTCGAAAACGAGAACTAACCGGAGGAGAAACCATGGACGGGGAAGCTGTGGTGAATTACCTGTAAACAAAACCCAACGCGCCATAAATACGTTATACACACAAATTGTAAATAGGTTCTGTTGCTAGTGCAACCAGGACAGAAGGGTTGGAACGAGAATGGCTTTCTCACCAGAAGTGAAGGGAAATGCGCGACAACCAGTCCTCGCTCTACGGGACTGAAAACGCCTTCCCCCTTGGTCACCAAACCCTTATTCGTAAGTTTGCGGAAACCTCCATACCCTGGACAAATATAAACCTGATAAGGTTAGCGTAGTGAAGAATTACAGGATGAAAAAAAAACACAACACGAATAACCTAAATAAACTTTCAGTTCTGAACCAATAACAGGATATCAACAGTACGACCCTGTGGAAAAAAAAAGAAAGGAATACTCGGCCACCACAATGCTGAAGATAACACGCTCGCCTCTGGCATCCTTGCCAAGCGATTCAAATCTGGAAGCTGCGAGAGAAAAAAAAATGAACTAGACATGCAAATGATAAACCGAAAAAAAAATAGAATACCAATGGGCAGACGGGGGTTTAAAAAGGCGAACCGCCATTCAACGACCACTACCCCATAGCTGTACATGCTGCAGCGATTCTGGTTGAATGTATAGGGCAAAAACCATTAACCCTAAACGGCAATGACCGGGTATTGCACAAAATCCCGAGGAGGATTTGAAAACCTCAGCGTGTAAAACCAAATGTACCGTGCCTTAAAGATGATTGTTTTTATTTAACCCTTAAATTCTTAAGTACCGTACGGTGTGATAGTTCGGCTCACAAGCTACTGTACCGCACAAAAAAGGAGTGTCTGCCCAAGCGCCTGCGTATCCGGCCCGCCGAGGTGAACCATATCAATGGGCCTCCTAACTTGTGTTGACACTTGCCGAGTTCATCGAGCCAAAGTACCGTGGTTGGAAACCCCATATTCTCGAAATAAGAGAAGTCCACCCCAACCTGTACCTGGAAAAATCTCAGCGCATTAGAGTGAGACACGTAGAGTTTCCTACCTCCCGAGACGGGTTGATGTGCTATGGCGAGTACTCGCACAGCTGAATGCGGAACACTGCCGTGGCGGGTTCACCCATCTGAACACTCCAGCAAAACGAAAATGCGTTAGTACCTGACGCACGAACAAGTGAGAATTGTTAAAAATGGCGTTTAAGAAATCAGAGATGAGCCTATTTCCGATTGAGTTCCTATTATCGAAGCGGTTCATAAAATATAGATTGTGAAATTTTAAACCTAGGGGGGGTTTATTTAACGTTGATTATATACGGTGGGAGCATATTCAAATACCCCGTAATATGCGTTGTAGGTTTTATATGACCATTTTATATAACGTACCTCTTAAACTATACAATAATCATATTTGATGTGCGAACATAAATGGCCATATAACCATTCTTACATTGTGTATAATTAAATAGTAGTTGAATGATTTTGTATCATGGGAATTGAAAAGGGTAATATCCATTTTATGTTAGGGGGTGTAAAGGAACTAAAATAACCTTAGAAGATGTGGATTTTAATTAAAGTAGAATAATAATTCTACATAAATGGTTGGAGTAAATAGGACAACACCTATATATATATATATATATATATATATATATATATATATATATATAGGTATGTAACGGATTAAAAAATATATATATATATATATTTTGAGGGTTTCCAAGTAGAGAGTGTAAGGGGTATTATCGCTAATAGAAATCAAAGAAGATACTCACAAATAGAGTTCAAAGAGAACATGAGTACTTAGATCCTGGGAAGAACAAAAGAAAATTTTTGGAGGTGTGACAAAAGAGCCCACCGATTGATTATTCAAAGTAAAAATATATATTCAGCATCAAGCGTAAGGCCTTTGTAACCTAAGTATGAAAAATTCACTTCTGCAATAAAATTAAGATGTGCGTGGGGGAGATTACCTGTCTGCGCATTGAGGAACGAGAGGCGCCATATCTTCTCTCGCCAAAGGAGAGTCGAAACCCTTGGCAGAAGTAGCATGGCTCAGTCATGGAAGAGACCTGCGAATGAGGAGAGCGGAAACCGACTAAACTCCCCACTCTAAACTTATATAAGCCTTCAGTAACCACATGAACCCTAACTGAAGAACGATCGCCGTCGTCCACTTGGCAGCATCTGAACAGTAAGCCACGGATCGAGGGCAGCCTGGAGAGTTAATACCGTCGTATCAAAATTTATGGAGGCTGATGAGAATTGAATTTTGTATGTCCGGTGCAAGCATCGACGTGGGTGTCGATCACCACGCAGGTTGAGTTGTGCCAGCTATGTGGACTCACCACGTAAGCTAACGAACAGGCATAAAACGATGCAACGCTCAGTTAATCAACCCAACGCCTGACGTGGATCAGATTTTCACCATGACGAGGCCATAGAAATCCAATCCGAAATAATAATGTGCGCTATGTTCAGATTTAAAAACCAAGTCCAGTACAATATATATCTTAAATCGAGTTAAAATCTGAGGTACTCATATGAGTAGTCATATCAACCAAGCGCATAGGAAAATCCATTCATCTTAATATACTTTTCGAATTTTATGATAAGGCTATCACCATATATATATATAACTTAACCATCGTGACTATGGCTATTCGAAAGGGTGCAATTGCCATGGGCAACAACCCTTACCACGAAACTTATATAACACATGCTTATAGTTCATATGGGTTACGATGGAGGTTAATAATTTCTTAATGGGATGTCTGACCATTAAACGAAGGGAGAGTGTGGTTCATATACACCACCTCCCTAATTATAATCAAAATAACATATAACGAGAAATAGTGACAGAGGGTATTATTGAACATGATGAAATGTAAACTGTCATAGTGATGGGATTGAGATGTCAAAATAACCCTAGGCTCACTAGCTTGCACTCGCATAGAAAATTTTTTTTTGGCGTGAAATTGGAGGTGTGACAAGTTCCCGAGCTAAGATGGATCTAACCTGATTTAATTTCACCCTTGAAATAGAGTAATTATTTATTTTGTAAATTTATTAAAATTATTTTAATGTATTTGATAATCGTAAAATATTTGATAAAAATATGAGTAGGAAATCAATCAATTTTTGAAATAAATCAAAAATGTGTTGAGATAAATAATTTTTTTTGAAATGGAAATCAAATATTTTGAAATGGAAACCTCTTTTAGAGTGAAAAGAGATATGATCTTTGTATTTCCCGAGCTAAGATGATTTTCTTAATTACATTTATATATTTTAAATTTTAATGAAACACATAATAATAAGTATTCAAATTTATTTTATTATTATGATTTAATAAATAAATGTGAATGATAAATATAATAAATATATGGTAAGAAAACACATATAATTTTAATTTTTAGTTCAAAATAATATATATTTTTTAAATTTTTGATATTTTCTTAATTATATTTTATATATTTTAAATTTTAATAAAACACATAATAATAAATATTCAAATTGATTTTATTATTATGATTTAATAAATAAATGTGAATGATAAATATAATAAATATATGGTAAAAACACACACAGACATATAATTTTAATTTTTAGTTCAAAACAATATTTTTTTATTTAATTTTAGATATTTTCTCAATTACATTTGATATATTTTAAATTTGAATAAGTCACATAATAAGAAATATTCAAATTTATTTTATTTTATTATTATGATTTAATAGGTAAATGAAAATAATAAATATGATAGCATATATTTTTGTCTACATAGTTTTTTTTATAATAAAACATAATAATAATTAAAAATTATAATGGTTTATTTTTATAATTAATATGTTGAAAAAAAATGTATGTATATATATATGTGTGTGTTATAATTTTATTAAGTTTTTATATTTATATGTTTTTAAGATTATAATATTATTTAAATATTATTAAAAAATCATTTTAATATTTTGAAGTTAATATTATGTTTTAAATAAACTAAAAAGTACTATATAGAAAGCTCTTCTTGGCTTTGAGATGTAAAATCTCTACTAACAGGGTCAACCATGTGAAGGTGAGAGCTTATATGACCCCAAAAACGGTCCATCATTGGCATGGGACTAACCATTGACGCACACCCACACAATCCATTGCCAATGAGGCACAATCACTAGCATACATGCACACAACAAACATAGGGTGCACACAAACATACACAACCCACAAACATTACACATTGACTCATAAGGTGACATATTCATACACTTTACTATGAACTTTAGAATTAACATTATTTTTTGCATGTGAGGTTGATAATTGCATTTATTTTATAAGTTAATTGGTATGATAGTAAAATTAGTAACTATTTATTTTCTTTATTATATTTAAAACAATGATTATTATTAACAAGATTTTAGATTAATATGTTTCCATATATTATTAAATTATGGTATCATGAAAAGGAAAATTAGAAATTATTAAAATTAATTAAATTTTTTAAAATAAAATTTTATTAAATTTATTATTGTATTCATTTCAATATTAAATAATTAATTAATATTTCTTATTACAAATTGATGCTTATAAATATTAAGGTATTTGTAACTTGAGTTTCATGGTTTGCATAAATATTTTATAACATGACAATAGTTAATTGAGTTATAGTGTGTGGGCTAATATTATGTAGTTTTTGATGTTATTGCAATTGAGTTGTAGTGAGGGAGCTAATGTTATGTAGTTTTTACTGTTATTGAAATATGTATATTATTTGTCATTTAAGAAATATGGGAAAAAAATTAATACAAAATTGATTAAAAAATAAAATATAACTTAAAAAAAATATAAAAATAAATAATAATAATAATAATAATAACAACAACATTTTCATATATATTTGAATCAATGTATTTACAAGTTAATATTTAAACTAATATATTTTTAAGTTAATATTATAATATCTATATATAGAAATAATGATAGTATATATAGAATCATATAAATAAATATTAAAAAATATATATTCACACAAATTACACTTATATATCTACAAATAAATAATACATATACAAATATAACAAAGAAAGATTCAAACACATATAAATAATACATTCACACACATACAAAGAATAAAATTAAACAAAAGCACACACAAATGTATCAAAGAAAAAATTCATACACACAAAGAATAATTCCATACACATACAAAAATACAATTAAACAATAAGTGCATACAAATATAGCAAAGAATAGATTCATACACACCTAAAGAATACATTCATATAGACAAAGAATAAATTCATACACATACAAAGAATACAATTAAACAATAAGTGCATACAAATGTAGCAAAGAATAGATTCATACACACACAAAGAATACTTTTATACACATACAAAGAATACAATTAAACAATAAGTGCATACAAATGTAGCAAAGAATAGATTCATACACACATAAAGAATACATCCATACACTCAAAGAATAAATTCATACACATACAAAGAATACATTCATACACATACAAAGAATACAAGTAAACAAGACACATTCAAATGTAACAAAGAATAGATTCATACACACCTAAAGAATACATTCATATACATACAAAGAATACAAGTAAACAAGACACATACAAATGTAGAAAAGAATAGGTTCATACACACACAAAAAGAATGCATTCATACACATACAGAGAATCTAAGTAAACAAGGCACATATAAATGTAGCAAAGATAGATTCATGCACATATAAAGAAAATAAGTACACACAAGTATAACAAAGAATACATCCTACACATATCCAAAATACAAGTAAATATACAAATACAATAAATAATACATTCACACACATACAGGTAAACAATATCGATACACAATAATACTAAAAAAATACACAAGCAAATAATGAATGAATCTTGAAAAACACTCAAAATAATAGAAGAAAATATTTTAAAAAATACATTTATATACACACAAACAATGAAGCCATCACTCTAACAATCAAGGAACTCTCAAACAATACACTCATATACATACAAATAAACAATGCAAAGATAATCAAAAGCATGCAAAATAAGACATTCATAACCATAGAAGAATAAACACTCCAAATAAACACATACAAGTAATGTAAACACTCTCAATAATACATTCACACACAATATAGAAGTAGAAATCTGATACATTCCAAAATAAAAACATGAACAAACCAATTTTAACTATGTTTTCTAACTATAAAACATGAAACTATTAAAAAACACCTATTTCAATTCTCAAATAATACACTCATATACATACAACATAAATAATCCAAATACAGTTATATATATATATATATATATATATATGAAAACATTCAATAATATATTTATTATATATAAATAATAAAACCAATACACAAACATCTAGATATAAATAAATAATAAAAATATTTAAATATTTACAAACACTCTAAATAATATATTTGGATTTAATTTAAATTTATAAAAATATCAATGTAAATATTAATATATATATATATATATATATATATGAAATGAAGGAAAAAATATGATATAAATATCATAATATCATACTTATAATAAAAATCTATATTTAAAAAAAAAAATCAAAATAAAAAAAAATTCAAAAAATTCAAAAAAAAAATATAAATTAAAAAATATATAAAAATAAAAGTTATAATTGTTTATATTATTTATGTGAATAAGGGTGATTTTGTCTTTTGTGTGTATGTGGGGAAGATGTTTAAAACATTGAAAAAATGTTAAATAATTTATGTAAATAAGAGTGATTTTTGTCCATTTGTATGTATGTTAGGAAGATGTTTAAAACATGTTTATAAAGTATAATTATAATAAAATAATATATTTGAATTTGTGCATATTGGAATTACTATAAACTAAAAAGATCATGAAAACCATGAACGCAAGGAACACAACTCAAAGGAGGGTTACAATTTAACCTTCCTAAGAGCCTTTTGGAGAGGTTGAATTCCCCTCCACAAAAAATAAAGCCTACTCCTTTTATTAATGATAGTTTGTGTTCAAGTACATTTGTTGATGGGCCCATCTAAACAAAAAAATATAAATTGTTTTAATTACAACATCACAAAACTTAAAAATAGATAATGTCTTGCGCTCCCTCAGAAACAACTTGGTAGTACTGCAACATACAACATTGAAATGATTTTGTTAGTATACAAAACAACCTTCATGACAACTTGTAACATAATAAAATGCACAATTCATAAAAAAAATCCATAAAAATATAAATGTTTTGTCTATCTCAAACAAATCCTAATATAGATTCCTATCAAATTAACTATTCCATTAATATCAATATTATTATATTATTTTCAATAATAGTTTAAATTGCAATTTGGTTATTAAAAGTATTAGTTTTATTGTGTAAATAACTAAAAAATCATGTTCCACCAAAATTAAATTATGAAAATATTTATTAAAAATAAAAAATAAAAAATTATTAAATTTTCGCTAATATAAATTAAAGATTAAAAAAAATAATAATAAACTTTCAAGAAAATTTCCAAAAAATAATAAACCTCCCCAATATAATATAGAATAAAAATTTCTTTAAGAACATTAAATATAGAATAAAGATTTCTTTAAAAACATTAAAGAGCATGACATACAGGTTATATAGAACAAAGATTTCTTTAAAATGTCAAGTAATATTTCAACTGTATTAAATTACAATTCAAACTTTACAGCTGAGTTGAGGATTATAATAATCCCTTCTATAAGACCGAAAACATAATAAATTTCCCCATAATAAAGTAAAGTATTTACATAGCTTTCTTAAAAAGATAATAATGCAGTAATTAGTTATATTCCTAAGTCCCATGCACTAAATTAAATTATTTGCCCAGAATTAAAACAAATCCTGTGCGTGTTCCTTTTGCATTGGGAGAAGTGTTGCATGGTAAAGATAATTATTACTACTCCAACGACGTGGGTAGATGGCATGACACTATGGAAATATTTTGCTTCACTATATAGGTTATTTTTCTTCAAAAGCTACTGCTACTCCTGACAGGATTGCAGTGCAATGGTGAACAGAAGGAGAATCAAACGCGGGAATCTTGCAATTCTTACTCTGAAAATAATAGGGGCATATGACCGTGAGCCATCGTCGAGAAGGGAATCGAAGCCCCCTGGGGAGTTAAATTGGTTATTCTCCATGAGCAACGTCCTGCCGTTGCTACGTTCTGCAATATTGAGCAGGGATGAGATATTCAGAACCACGGCTCTTCATCCCGAATCTCAGTAGTAGCAGATAAACGATTTTGTAGGTGAACAATATAATATCTGAACGATGTAATATAAAGGCTACGATATTTGCAGGGGAAGAGAATTCGAATCGGGAAAGTAAGGAGAAGTGAGGAAATTACTTGCTGGTAGCAGCTTTCAAGGATATAGTCTTTCTCAGAATTAGACTATAGAGACTATATATTTAATGTTTTTATAAACATGTCATTTTAACCCCAACGCCGAAGCTGGATGCGTCCAATTATTCGCGCGCCAACCGCAAGGGAAATTCCGAGTATTGACTGAATGTTTGGCAAAAGAGTGGAGATCCTTAAGATGACAGTTCGAGTGCAGGTCGCATTATGTAAATGAGACTTAAAAGACACAAAAGTACTAGAGATTCCAATAAATTCATGTTCTAGTTAAAGACTAACTCAGAAGACACAGAAATGGAGATTCCAATCAAACCCAGCTCAATAATACAAGAAATCACATACAGGACAGGTTTGGAACTGGTACACAGTCACATACAGGACAGGCTTGGAACTGGTACACATATTGGCCTAAGAAGGTGTTGAATTGGAAATAGGGCGCTGAATCCCGGAAGAATTGAAAATAGGGCGCTGGATCCCTGAAAATTACCGGTTCTTCTCACATTATATCGAATGGCCTAAGAAGGTGTTTAATACAGCAGAATCCCGGAAGAATTGAAAACAGGGCGCTGAATCTCAGAGTTCTCTCCCTGAACAGAATTGAAAATTTCCTATGGAAGCCAAAGCTCTCTCCCTGAACTATGAATTTAACCCTAAGATGACAGAAGTTGGTTGGATTGAACCAATAAAAAATTCATGTTCGAGTGCAGGTCGCATTATGTAAATGAGACTTAAAAGACTAACTCAGAAGACACAGGTCGCATTATCAAACCTAGCTCTGTCCCTGAAATTTACCGGTTCTTCTCACATTATATCGAATGGCCTAAGAAGGTGTTTAATACAGCAGAATCCCGGAAGAATTGAAAACAGGGCGCTGAATCTCAGAGTTCTCTCCCTGAACCCGGAAGAATTGAAAATTTCTTATGGAAGCCAGAGCTCTCTCCCTGAACTATGAATTTAACCCTAAGATGACAGAAGTTGGTTGGATTGAACCAATAAAAAATTCATGTTCGAGTGCAGGTCGCATTATGTAAATGAGACTTAAAAGACTAACTCAGAAGACACAGGTCGCATTATCAAACCTAGCTCTGTCCCTGAAATTTACCGGTTCTTCTCACATTATATCGAATGGCCTAAGAAGGTGTTTAATACAGCAGAATCCCGGAAGAATTGAAAACAGGGCGCTGAATCTCAGAGTTCTCTCCCTGAACCCGGAAGAATTGAAAATTTCCTATGGAAGCCAGAGCTCTCTCCCTGAACTATGAATTTAACCCTAAGATGACAGAAGTTGGTTGGATTGAACCAATAAAGAATTCATGTTCGAGTGCAGGTCGCATTATGTAAATGAGACTTAAAAGACTAACTCAGAAGACACAGGTCGCATTATCAAACCTAGCTCTGTCCCTGAAATTTACCGGTTCTTCTCACATTATATCGAATGGCCTAAGAAGGTGTTTAATACAGCAGAATCCCGGAAGAATTGAAAACAGGGCGCTGAATCTCAGAGTTCTCTCCGTGAACCCGGAAGAATTGAAAATTTCCTATGGAAGCCAGAGCTCTCTCCCTGAACTATGAATTTAACCCTAAGATGACAGAAGTTGGTTGGATTGAACCAATAAAAAATTCATGTTCGAGTGCAGGTCGCATTATGTAAATGAGACTTAAAAGACTAACTCAGAAGACACAGGTCGCATTATCAAACCTAGCTCTCCTCAAGAAATCGCCCACAGGCTTGGAACTACATCCTTTTTCGAAGACGGCGAAAGAAGAAGCAGATGGAATCTCAGACAGTGGAGAAACAACTTTTGCACGCTTTGCATCCATCTTCTTGGCAAGGCTTCCTATGATCATTTCCAGATCTTATTCTGCAATTTGAAAATATATGCCAAGAGGTTTCTGAGCTACTTAGGGAAGAAGCCACTAGAAGATAGATTCATGAGATAAAAGGCTCAGATGAAGCAGCGACATGGCCGTCACTTCTTTGGTATTTGTTTGGCAAAGGTATTGAAGACAACTTAGGGGTTTACAACAAGAGGCCTGTGGCTTCGTCATGACAGATCACGCTGCACAGCTATGCCTTCGGATTGTTCTGTGGTTGGAAGATTTTGCATCTAAGACCGTTGATTTTGACAAGGTAAAAGGATGGTATCTTCACATACAGTGGGAGATAAAGATTTTGCTAGGAAGTTCTCTAACCTTTGTGTTAAGCTATTAATTGAAATGAGAGTTACAATCATACCTAGAATTGGAATTGCGATTTGCAGTAATTATTTCAATTCTTCAGCCAACGCCAACCACAATCTCCTCAATGTCCTGTATCATTCATTCATTTTTCAGCAACATTAGTTACTAGTTTCCTATTTCTAAACTAAATAATTTACAATCAATGAAACAATGAAACAGAATTGATAGTACGTAGAGTGAATTAGATGCCCAAAAACTCCTCCTCCGAGAATATTGAACTGGATGCCCGAAAACAACTCCTCCGAGCATATTGAATTGGATTCCCAAAAACAACTCCTCCTCCTCAGACGACAGTATCACAGACAAACCAAGCCATACTCAAACGACGACTGAATCACACACAAACCAAGCCATACTCAAATATGACTGACTACTGCACACAGGACACAAACCAAGCCATACTCAGACTCAGACTCAAACATGACTGACTACTGCACAAAGGGATTGCAATCTGAACATAGATAGATGGAGGAGGATGAAAATGATCAGAAATGAACTTCCAGCGACATATATATAGTGATTTAGCAAGTTCCTTCAACGGCTATATGTTTCCTGCCGTTGCCTCCACCAGATATATGTATTTTCAGCACAGTTTGAATATTTAGTAACTCCAATTTTCATGGTTTCCATACTACAAACACAGGTGGCATTATTTGAGTGTTATACGCTGATTTATTGTCAGAGAACAAACACAGGTGGCATTATTGTCAGAGAATATAACCAATAACAAACTTTACATACATACCTATGACCGCGCCCTCTACTTGCGTTCATTTCAATATTCGTTTTTGTTATATGTCGCTTTCGTTTCTGTTATATATTGCTTTCTTGAGAGCGCCCACTACTTTGTTTGAACGTTTGATCAAACGCCCCACTACTTGGAAAACCTGTTTGAACGTTTGATCAAAGGCACCCACCCACTACTTGGTCATCTTCCAACTTTTTATAAGATTAACGCACAATAGGATCTTTTCTGGTCCGGAAATATAACAAAAATGCATTCCATATCATGTCTTCCGATCCGTGCCACGTGCCACACCAGGATGATAAATAATTATTGCCTCACCAGGCTGCGAGGCTGTTGGTATGTGGTATTATCTCAATTAAATATATTTTTAGATTTTTTTTGGTGTACTTTGACTGAATAATTTATACCTTTTTAATTAGGTTACATATGTAAATTGAATAATTAATAAATGTTTCTAGGTATCATGTTGTATAAAATAATAATAATAATTAAATAATAATTATGTTTTAAATTAATATTATTATTAATTAAAAAATAACATATAATTGAATTAGGTATATCTATATATATTTAAAATGGATTGAAAATTATTTTTAATTATGAAGTTTTGTCTTAATTTTACCATGAGAATTTTTAATGTGTATATATATTTTGTTATAATATTATGCTTCTTCAATACCATAAATTTAAAAAAATATAATTAATTTAATATGGCATATGTTTATAGAATGTATTTTTAGTTAATCAATTAAATTAAAAGAACATAGAAAAATTCTAACTTTTCATTTTTGTATACTACTATGAATATTTTAAATGTTATGCTGAAATTAAACCCTCACCATCCACCTACCTAATATTAGTCATAATTAAATTATAATTTAAAAAATCTTATTCCAAAATAAACATATCCATTAATATAATTATTTAAATATAAATGGACTTAAATATTCTTTATTGATATTATTTTTAACATAATTATCAATATTAATTTCAAATGTACATATTTTACACTAGTTACTAGTATAGTATTTTGTAATTAAATATAAATTGACTAAGTATTCATCATTAATATTATTTTTTAACATATCTATCAATATTAATGTTGATAGATATCAATCTATAATAAGCATCAAACCACATACTTAGGATCTATAATGAAATTGACAATATTAATGCCAATAGTCAAGATAAGGAAGGATTTCCTCTAGGTTAGTAAAGTTTGATCTTTGTTGGGAAGAAACCTTAGGATATAAGGACTTTTAAAAATTTAGTCAAAGGGAATTGAATCTCCACCTTCTTCTCTTCTTATGTGGTGGTACACTGACGTTTGTGAAGACACTGAATGAGAATACTTGAACTTGAGAGTGTTGACACAATCAATGATGGCAAGGCACATATGCAGGATAAAGAGGGAATTTCTCCAGATCAACATACCTTGATATTTCTTAAGAAGAATCATCAATATGGAAGGATTCATGGAGATTAAAATATTTAGAAGGAACCATCCATTGACCTTCTTCATCATCTACATGATAGTATGTGTCTCTTATTCATTACATTCACTAGTAAGACTATTACTCTTTGAGTTGTGATCTATGACACGATTAAGAATGTCATGGAAAAATCTAAAACAAAGAAGAGATTCCTACTAATTAGAAGAGGATCATATATGGTTGAAAGAAACTTGAAGATGGGCGCACCTTATCAAACTACAAAATTTAGATGGAAACTACTTTGCATTTGATCCTTTATGTTTCTAATAAATTTTACAAGGTTTATGGAAAGCCATGTTTGGAATCATACATTTTTAGTTTTGTTGTGCAATATTCCAAGAATTCATTGGTTAGTACTTCACCCACTTTTCGAATAAGTTTTGGTTTGAAATTTAAACCTGGCGATTGTTATCAAGGGGACTTTAAAATTTATCTTTGGAATCAACTAATACGAATTCTCACATGGAATATAGGTGTGATTTTCCTTTTGGAAAATTATAGTTGCATAATATAAAACTCATGTAAATATTACTTTATGCTTTAAATTATACCTATTGTGATTTTTTATTAAGTATAATCAATATCATACCTCTCAATATGTTCATGTCTATAATTAGATTATGTTATGCCAAGCATCTATGGTGTCTTTAAAATGAGTTTCTTATTTGGTTATTGCAACTATCATGAGTTTCGTGGTTTACGGTATCTCTATTAATGCACTTATGTAAATGATTTAGTCCTTATAATTTTTACTATATTAATTTGAATCTAAAAAAATATTGTCCATGAAATTTTACTAAAAGTGCTCTATAGGGATGCTAGTGTGCATTTTAATTATTTATAGTGAAATGTATACTAGCATAATTAAGAAATATGTTGCACTTGGAAAATTATATTGTGGGTAGTGTTTCAAATTTTATATTTCATAGTATGTGGACAAAAACCCTATCTGACCTTGTCATTGATTTCCTTGACGCTCGTGTTATGTCTAGAATTCTTTCCACCATGGTTGATATTGTAAGAGGGAGTGAATCTCCCTCCTAGAGTAAAGTTACTACAAGGGAGCATCACCTTGGTAAATTATCTAATCCTCACCCATATGATGCTAAAAAGAATATAGACTTAGATCAACAAAAGGATCCAAACACATGATTCAACTCGTTGGAGAGCTCCAGGAATCTAGCTTCTGAGCATAGCGTTAGATCCAAAGACTAAGGAGCATTCTAATAAAATTAGGGAGTGATAATAATACATGAGATATGATGCTTTAATAAAAAAAATTATTGTTTGTTTTTCCCTTGAAAAAAAATCCTTCACCTACTATATTAACACAAGTAGAATATAAAGGGATAGATAAATTGACTTGGGGTGAAAATTCCTTTTCACCATTATATCTAGAAGATCACACGAGGGTTTTAAAAAATGGTAGATACTTGTTCAAATTTGTAGGATTATAACTTAGGTTTCAAATAGAGAGAATTTTTCCATAGAAATAGGACTTTATGATGGCATTAGTTTGGATTTGCATGTACTCCTTATCGAGATGAAATTAGTTGAAGAAATATTAGCAAGCATACAAAATGCTCTAGATAATCTTGTCAAATTCTTGGAAACTAATAAATAAGAAATATCAATATCTTATGCTCACTTATGTATATATATGAAAACCTCATAGCCCCATCCCCAGTTTGTTTAGAGATGCTATCAATATGACTCTGGAAGAAAATGTTGTTTATGAAATAGTTTGTTGTGTTGCTAGAGATGTCACACTACAAAAAATCCGTGTGATTAACTCCCTTTTTTCCTTCCAAGGATTGTTTTAGTGTATTTATCTCCAGATTTTGAAAAATTTGGCGTTATTTATCTGGATGACATAATTTTAGATGTTTTTTTCACCGACCAAAACATTTAGGTGCTAATTCAGGAAATAATAGTGTCATAAATATCAATGAAAGTAGTTCAAGAAATTAGCACCAGAAGTGGCATCATAAATATTGCAAGAAACAGTGCCATCAATTTCCTCAAAAATAGTACCAGTGATAGGACCGGGTTTATCTCCTTTTCTTGCACTGACACTACCTCCTTAGTTAGCTCCATTTTTAGTCCTAGAATTAGCGCCTATTAAACACTATGTTGAAGCACACACATGGTGTATGAGGAAGATGAGCACACACACAAGAGACTAAACACACAATGAAAGATAAGCGTGAGGCTTTTTTTTATTATTATTATACAAAGATGTACATTTATAATACAATGGTGTGACTCTTGGTTTCATATTCCAAGGTCACTTGGACTCCATTGTGACTTTTCATATTCCACACCTACCCATGTAGGATTAGGTGTTCCAACATCCCTCCTTAATCCGAAGGGTTATGTGTGAGTCCAAGAAAAGAGTTGTAATACAAATATGCAAAGTATACATGGCAGCACTTGGGCTGAATCAACTCTCTGAAATGTTGGAAAAAAGAGGTGGTTTTAGGATGACCACAAACACTGGAACGCAAAACTTGTTGCAGTTCCCGGAACTCTTCCAAAACTGGCAAGAAGCTAAAAACTTCTGCTAGAGGAATTGTCCCTCATAAAAAAGGGAGACCTTCGACCTAAAAGAAGGGAGGTCTACTACCTGTGGTGGTTTTAGGTTGTCCACCAACCAAAGATGATGGTTTTAGGTTATCCACCAACCGAAAATGATGGTTTTAGGTTATCCACCAACCGAAAATGATGGTTTTAGGTTATCCACCAACCGAAGGCATGCTCATGGGCATCCGTGTCTCTGGCTACATCTCTGAATCTGGAATGACGAATTGTGGCTCAGGCTCTGTCATGTACCTCTATCACCACACCAACAATTTTTTTTTTCTTTCCAGTTTTCACCCTAGTATGTATTGGTTAAATCGTCTTTCCCCAACTCTACACAGGAGTGTGGCCATATATATATATTATATATATATTACACATTTATATATCCCTACATTATGCCTCGTGAACAAAATTTCCCACATAGGTTAAATGACCTTCCCATAGAACTTACATATATGTAGTTCACAATATATATATATTTCGATTTATAAGCCTCGAAGCACTCCTTCAAAGGCTCCCATAGGCCTTAATAATGGTGGTGACTTAAACTTTGACATATGCATAACGCACTACGATTTCCAAGTTTAACACTATTGGTTTATGTATGTAATATACGGTTATGAGGACGAGTTAACTGATCGCAATCGTATTTAATCGAAATTAATTACTATAGAACCCTAATTTCACACCGTAGTTATTTCGCTTTGTAACCATAGAGATTTTTATATATTTTGTTTTGAACTCTGCTCGAGATTTCGAGGCATCGTTGAGCACTGCGTGTACTGATTTGATCTGATCCTTGCGTATTTAAGTCGGGTGTACGCCCTGGTTACAGGCGGTGCCACCTCGGATTTCTTCACGTGACTTGATCATTTGAACTACGCTATTTACTGGTCCGAGGCTATGGTTATTAACTGAGACGTAGTACTTCACCTACCTCTGACTTTAATACTGCCCACTCCGCCGAGTTACTCATCCCCATGCCAGTTATGGCGATGAAGACAGGTGTATGGTGTAAGGTGGTTTAGGGTTGCAAAATCTGGATTTCAGTTGATATTTAATTCGCCATGGCTTAACTGTGTTCTTTTCTCTCTCACCGAAGTGTATCGAGGTCATTCCACAGCTGATGCATAACTCACGTTTTCCTTGCAGCGAGGGTGTTTCCCTCCGGATCTACCTATGCCACGACTCGGCCTGTTGAGGTCTTTGTTTCCAGTCGACGGAAGCTCTATCTTGCGAGCACGTTAGACCTTCGCACAGGTAATCTATGATTTGGGGTTTTTATTTTCTTTTTGGTTGGTATCCATTAACCAGAGTTCTATTTACATTCCTAACTCGTTCCAAATATTTTTCATCGAGCGTTTATTTCAGTGGTTATGAGTGATTTTACATCTCAACAACTTTGGTTTGCAGGTTAATCAACTTCGAATCCCATTTGTGGTTTTCGCTGGGTACCTGGGCTTACGCAGAGAAATTTCTTCTTCCTCATTCGATTTCCAAGTAACAGTCTCTCGTCCTATCGATTCTGGTCATGTATTGGTTTGTTTGGTTGAGTACCATGGCTGTAGCCTCACTGTTTTTGGGATTCACCATAGCGATACCTGAATATTCCACCTCAGTATTCATTGTTTGAACTTTCCATACGCACTGATTTTTACAGCCTTCGCGTTTTCTATGAGTATCTCACGCCTCTCCTTGGTTATATGCAGGTGTCAAAATCCCTTTACTGAGGTGATGTTTTCAATCCTTATATAGAATTTTGTTTCTGCAACGCGGTTTCTCGCCTTTCTACCCCATGCGCTAATTGAACCTCTCCTCACCTACAGGTCGGTACTCGTATCATGCTACTCTTGCGATGGCTTACCGATGAATGCCTGAGGGCAAACAACGATTCCTGAACTTTTTATGAGGGAACGATGCCGTCGTTGATTTCTATAGATTTTTAATTTTGAAATTTTTGCCACATACAATGGATAAACTTTGGTGCCAACTTGTATGAAGGACTGTGTTTATGGCCGTCTGTGTTTTCAGTGACGTTGGGTTTAGTTCGGCGTTTATGCCGAGACTCTCTCACCATATGATGGGGTTTCTTAACCTTGGACAAGGAATGACAATGTCGGATTTATAATATATGGCTATGATATATTTTCGTCCCTGCGTTTGTTGATTGAATGTTTGGCATTTGATATTTATTTTGGTGTTGATACAGAAGAGTGATAATAGGATAATACGAAACCCTTAATATGCTGATTGTTTTCCATTTCAGTCTGGGTTTACTCCTATAATGTTTGACTTCTGTTGATATAGTATACGAATTTATCGCATTTCCAGAAAGTCTGCAAAATAGATGTGGTTCCTATCTGCGATAGGCTTGTGGTCATGATTTTCATATTGTTGCCATGGTTTATTGATATGCGTCCAGAATAGTGATATGGGTAGCGAGTTATGACTCAAGAATGTGATATTTAATGCTGTTTAATGAGTGAAAACTTCATATTATACATACTAATCTCTTACTCGCAAATATAATCAGTATTTAAAGTGACAGTCCCATATCTCCTGGAATATATGCTCTTTGTCTTACAGTACCTGTATGAACTATTTTTCGGAGCTGAATAAGTTTTCCACTGATTTTCCTTACAGCTTTAATAATAGGATTTAGAGTAATTTATACTATTGCTATACTCTGTCATGTCTATACTAAATGTTTATTTGTACCACCACTATCTATTTTAAATATGTCTATGATGGATTTTCTGAATTTATCTCCAGGGGAGAGTCTGTACAAGGTATCTCAGCCTCATTACTGTGTATAGTCAGTAACATTGATTTAATTCTATAATTGTTTTTCTGAGCATCATCTGAAGTTTTCCATTCTAATAATAACTTAAGATTTTCTAGTTATGTTTCTTGACTCCCCCTTTTATATAGCATCTACAGATTTAGACCCCAAATTGGGTTTAGACATTCTGGTGGATACTATCTTGGGCTCTGGTTCTTACTACCATACAGAAGGTGGAAGATTTTCTTCTGCCAGTTACTTCTGTTAAAAGCAAGAACATCTCAGACTCCCATAATGTCTTCTTTCTCTGTCATATGGGTTGAAAACCCCATTCCTACTGTTCCTCTTTTACTTATTAGAGCAGATTAAAGTTACAAATAAAATTTATACCATCATTATCCAACATGTAGTATTTTCACCTTTAATATAAAGTAGTAAGTTATATGTAGCCAATTCATACTGTAGAAAATAAAATCCATAGGTGGTTTAAACACATACCAATCATGCAGTAGACCAACCTCCCAACCGTAGAGTTCTATTTCTCTTCTAGAACTCACCCCCGAGCTGAGACCACCTCCACCACAGATCAACCTCTGATTTGTTTAGGAGCAGCTTATTTAAGCTAATAGTTCCCCAAAGCATGTTTCTAATTCTGCGTCCAGAATAGCAGGATGCTTTTCTTCCTGTTTGCCTAGGCTTCCCAATTTGGGATTCTTTAAAGCTGTTTTATGCTTTTCCTCAGCTTTTTCCAGCTTGCTACCTCTTCCCAACTACTTTCCTCATCATTGGGGAAATTTAGATTTTTCCTCAAAATCTAAATTAGCATTAATTCCTTCCAAGGATTTTTGAAGGATTTTGGGGAATAATTTCCTTATCCATCCTCATGGACTTAGCAAGTGATATCAATTCTCATTTTTGGTCAACATGCATACCAGTACTTTATTCATTTCTTCAAATTGAATATTAAATTACATTCACAATTCATTCATCCTTTGGGGTCCACTCCCCTTAGGATTTAAGTTCAATGTCCAACTTTGAAGTTTTCAACACATACTTTGGGGGTGTTACATATTCCCCCTCTAAAAATAAACACCGTCCTCGGTGTTATTATTTAACTACTAGAGTTCATTGCTTAAACAAAAATGGATATCTCTCCATCATTTCAGCTTCTCTTTCCCAAGTAGCTTCTTCAGCAGTAAAGTGTTTCCACTGCACTTTTACTCTGGCTACTATTCTGTTTCACAATTCAATTTATTCCCGCTCCAATATTTGAAGCGGTTCTGGCAGAAATTCCCCTTCTGGTTCCACTTGTACAACATTCCAATCAACTATGTGAGAAGCATCATGCACATATCTTTTTAATAATGAAACATGAAACACATCATGAACTCTAACATGGGGTGGTAAGGCCAGTTTGTAAGCCACTAGTCCCACCCTTTCTAAGACTTCAAAAGGACCACAGTATCTGGGGGCCAATTTGGCACAACTTCCAGCATAAAGTGTGCTCTTTTTGGGTTTAATACGCAAATACACATGATCTCCCACTTTGAACTCGCGATGCACTCTCTTCTTATCAGCATAGCTTTTCTGTCGATCTTGTGCTGCCTTAATGTTTCTTTGTATCTGTTTTACAATTCTCTCCATCTCTTGTAACGCATCAGGTCCCAACATTAGTTTATCCTCTGGTTGACTCCAGCTCAAAGGAGTACGACACTTCCTTCCGTACAGTGCCTCAAACGGACTCATTTTGATTGAGGATTGGTAGCTGTTGTTATAAGCAAATTCAGCTAAGTGCAAATACTCCTCCCACTTTGATGGTCTGTCCATCACATACATTCTCAGCATATCCTCCAAAATTTGATTAGTCCTTTCTGTTTGCCCATCGGTCTGAGGGTGATAGGCAGTACTAAAATTCAACTTAGTACCCATCCCTCCAAACAATCATTTCCAAAATGCTGTTGTAAACTTGGCATCTTGGTATGATACAATTACTTTTGGAACGCCATGAAGCCTTACTACTTCCTTCAGAAACACATTCGCTACTTGAGCTGTCCCAAAAGTGGATTTTACTGGTATAAAGTGGGCAAATTTTGTGAGAGTGTCTACTACTACCATCACAGAATCATGTTGATACTTGGTTTTGGGTAACCCTGTTATGAAGTCCATGGAAACTGTGTCCCATTTCCATTCTGCTATTGGCAAAGAGTTTAACAGACCTGTTGGATGTTGATGTTCAACTTTAACCAGTTGACATTCCATGCACTTGCTTAAATATTCCGCCACATCTTTCTTCATTCCTGGCCAGAACAATTTCTTTTTCAGGGCTGTTAACAGTTTTTGATATCCTGGATGTTCTGCATATGGCTGTTTGTGATATTCATCCAGAATTTCTCTTTTTAAAGACTCTACATTTGGAATATACAACCTGTTTTTATAATATAGTAGCCCTTGTTGGTTTTGAGTGAAATCAGTTTTCTCCCTTTTCTGCAGTTTCACCAAGAGTGTTTCATAGTTTGGGTCTTGATTTGTTGTTTTTCTCACCAATTCTTCTACTTCGATCTGCGCACTACTCCCAAGGCAGTTTATAGTCTGACACGCATTCCTGCTTAATGCATCAGCAACTTTATTCTCTTTTCCCTTGATATGTTTAATGTCCATATCAAATTCACTTAAAAAGGACAGCCATCTGGCTTGCCTTACATTCAGATCAGTTTGGGAAAAGAAGTACTTGAGACTAATGTGGTCAGTCATTAAAATAATTTTTTTTCCAAGGAGATAGTGTTGCCACATCTTCAAAGCATGGATAACAGCTGCTAATTCCAGATCGTAGGCACTATAATTCTGTTCATGTATTTTCAGCTTTCGACATTCATAGGCAATAATGGAGTTTTCCTGCAACAGGACTCCTCCCAATCCCTCTCTGCAAGCATCAGTACACACCACAAATTCCTTATCAGGATTTGCAATCTTCAGTATAGGGGTTGATTTAGGTCTTTGTTTTAATTGCTCGAAACTGACTTGACATTTTTCAGTCCATACGAACTTAACTCCCTTCCTCTGCAGTGACGTGAT
Source organism: Pinus albicaulis (assembly GCA_034641835.2). Classification (NCBI taxonomy): domain Eukaryota; kingdom Viridiplantae; phylum Streptophyta; class Pinopsida; order Pinales; family Pinaceae; genus Pinus; species Pinus albicaulis. Next base: position 889,601,516 of record CM076571.1, read on the forward strand.
GGGATGTGCTATAGCAGAAAATCTCTCCACGAATCTGCGATAGTAGCCTGCCATCCCCATGAATGACCTTACTGCTGAAACATCAGTTGGGACTGGCCATTCTTTAATGGCTTTTATCTTTTCAGGATCAACTGCAAGGCCTTTTTCAGATATAATATGACCCAGATATTGAATTTTATCTTTATAAAATTCACATTTGCTGAACTTGGCATATAACTGGTTTTCTTTTAAGGTCTGCAATACTATTCTCAAGTGTTCTTGATGTTCATCTTCATTTTTGGAGTAGACTAAGATATCATCTATGAACACAAGAACAAATTTATCCAGATACTTATTTAACACACTGTTCATCAGACACATAAATGTGGCGGGGCATTTGTCAATCCAAAAGGTAAAACCACAAATTCGTAGTGTCCATACCGGGTTCGAAAAGTTGTTTTGCTGATGTCTTCTTCCTTGATTCTGAGCTGGTGATATCCAGTTCTTAAGTCAATCTTCGAAAACACTGAGGCCCCTCTCACTTGGTCAAAAATATCATCAATTCTAGGGAGCGGATATCTATTTTTAATGGTCAACTTGTTTAGTTGACGATAATCAATGCACATCCTGAAAGTTCCATCTTTCTTTTTCATGAATAAGACTGGTGCTCCCCAAGGAGACACACTTGGTCTAATGTAACCTTTGTCTAATAATTCTTGCAATTGCATCTTCAGCTCCATCAGTTCAGGAGGCTCATTCTGTAGGGAGCTCGGGAAACAGGTGTGGCTCCCGGCACCAAATCTATGGAAAAATCAATTTCTCTTTTAGGGGGAAGATGAGGAATCTCATCCGGAAAAACTTCCTTAAATTCCCTTACCACCGGCAACTCATTCAACAAATCTTCTTCAGTTTTCTGTTCTACTTCTTCTACATGCAATGCATAAACTTGGTATCCTTTTCTAGCTGTTCGTTTTAATTGTAAGGCTGATATTTGTCTTACTGAAATGGATTTTGGTTTTCCTTTCAAAGTAAAAGGTTTCCCCTCTTCATCCACACAATGCAGGGTTTTATCCCAACAATTCATCAGAGCTTTCTGCTTTTCCAGCCAATCCATTCCTATCAGCAAGTCATAGGATCCTAACGGCAGTATGTTCAGAGTCACTTCTGTTGCAAAACCATTTAATTGAATGGTTGTTTTGGGCAACTTATGGGTTACTTTTCTCTTAGTCCCAGTGGCCAGCTTTACCAACCATGACTGCTGAAATTTTTCAGGTTTGATTTTACATTTTTCTACAATTCCAGGACTAATGTAACTTAAAGAAGCACCTGGATCAATCAAAATAGTAACAGGTAGGTCAGAAATCTTACCCTCCATTTCCACCATAGTTGCTTGATGTTCCGCTTGCCGATTTTCCAAGGTTGCACTGATAGTTGGTATATTTCTGGCTATGTCATTTACTGTTGTTGCCTCTCGCTCTCTGCTGATCATGTGAATATTTCGATGGGGGCAATCCCTCATCATATGGGGTTCTCCACAGCCCCAACATTTCAAAGGTTCCTTCATTCTGACTGTTCCTTCCTTTTTATTCCCCCCCTCTATTTGTTTTGAAGCCACCTGGGATTGAGCAGTTTGGCTCTCCTTGGGCTTGTTAAACTTCTTCTGCAGATGATCTCTGCCAAAATTCTTTAAATAGGCTGGTTTCTGTCTTTTTCCTTTAAACTCCCCCTTGTTTAACTAGCTTTTTCCTTGTTCAGCCTTTCCTTTAAACTGCTGATAGCATAATCGGGCTTTTCTAACAGCTTCGTCCATTGTTTTTGGATTGTCAAATTCAATTTTCTCTTTGTATACTGTAGGCAAACAGTTCAGAAACCTTTGTACTTTTGCCTTTTCTTCCCTAATGTAGGGTACATATCTCAAAAGGTTGGTAAACTTAGTGAAAAACTCATCAATAGTGAGTTTTCCTAGTCTAAGTTCATGAAATTCTTTTGCTTTATCATCATAATATCGCTCATTCAAATAACGATTTTTGAACTTAGCCTGGAAATCCTCCCAAGTAACTGTCTTTTCATCAAGGGCATGCACCATTTTTGTCTCTTCCCACCACAAGGTAGCTTTACCTTGTAGCTGGTAAACAGCTAATCTGGCTTTTAGATTGCTCTCATACTCATAAACTTGGAAATACTTAATCATGTTCAGCAACCAAGCTTCAACATCTTCCTCCTTCTCCCCATCATAGGAAGGAGGTTTGATCTTTCTGAATTCCCCCTGCAATTCTCTTTTCTGTTTAGATTGATGTCTACCAGCATCATCATCATCAGATTCATCCATCTTCCTCTTTCTAGAACCTTCGCCTTCTTGGCTGTTCCGGGAAGTGAGTCCTCTGATGAGCTTTTCTTGCCCCTTACTGGCTGATGACAGTATGTCATTCTGGCTCTTCAATTCAGCCAATTCTCGTTGCAACCTGTGCAACATAGCCATTACCGGGGCATTGGGATCTGGTGAACCAAACTCATCCCGCAGATCCACATAAATTTCTCCACCTTCAGCCATTGTAGCACCACTGTATACACTCAGAATATTGATCAGTAATATTGAAAAAAAACAATCTCTGCACTATTCATTTAAAAATAACATTCAGAATTCAGTGAGCACAATCATAACAGCCCAGTTTTATAACTTCGGCTCTGATACCATTTGTCATGTACCTCTATCACCACACCAACAATTTTTTTTTTTTTTCCAGTTTTCACCCTAGTATGTATTGGTTAAATCGTCTTTCCCCAACTCTACACAGGAGTGTGGCCATATATATATATTATATATATATTACACATTTATATATCCCTACATTATGCCTCGTGAACAAAATTTCCCACATAGGTTAAATGAACTTCCCATAGAACTTACATTTATGTAGTTCACAATATATATATATATATTTCGATTTATAAGCCTCGAAGCACTCCTTCAAAGGCTCCCATAGGCCTTAATAATGGTGGTGACTTAAACTTTGACATATGCATAACGCACTACGATTTCCAAGTTTAACACTATGGGTTTATGTATGTAATATACGGTTATGAGGACGAGTCAACTGATCGCAATCGTATTTAATCGAAATTAATTACTATAGAACCCTAATTTCACACCGTAGTTATTTCGCTTTGTAACCATAGAGATTTTTATATATTTTTTTCTGAAATCTGCTCGAGATTTCGAGGCATCGTTGAGCACTGCGTGTACTGATTTGATCTGATCCTTGGGTATTTAAGTCGGGTGTACGCCCTGGTTACAGGCGGTGCCACCTCGGATTTCTTCACGTGACTTGATCATTTGAACTACGCTATTTACTGGTCCAAGGCTATGGTTATTAACTGAGACATAGTACTTCACCTACCTCTGACTTTAATACTGCCCACTCTGCCGAGTTACTCATCCCCATGCCAGTTATGGCGATGAAGACAGGTGTATGGTGTAAGGCGGTTTAGGGTTGCAAATTCTGGATTTCGGTTGATATTTAATTCGCCATGGCTTAACTATGTTCTTTTCTCTCTCACCGAAGTGTATCGAGGTCATTCCACAGCTGATGCATAACTCACGTTTTCCTTGCAGCGAGGGTGTTTCCCTCCGGATCTACCTATGCCACGACTCGGCCTGTTGAGGTCTTTATTTCCAGTCGACGGAAGCTCTATCTTGTGAGCACGTGTAACACCCCCAATTTCTGTGTTGAAATTGAAAAAGTTAGACATTTGAACTTTAATCCTAAGGGGAGTGGACCCCAAAGGATAAGTATGGTGTGAATGTAATTTAATATTTAAATTGATGAAATAAATAAAATGAATGTGCATTTTGACCAAGATGAGAATTAGAGATCACTTGCCAAATCCATGAGGATGGATAAGGCAACAAATCCCCACAATCTTTCAAAAATCCTTGAAAGAAATTAATTTAGATTCTGAGGAGGAATCTAAATTTCCCCAATGAAGAGGAAAGTAGTTGGGAAGAGGTAAGAAAAGCTGAAAAAGCTGAGGAAAAGCATAAAACAGCTTTAAAGAGTCCCAAATGGGAAGCCTAGGCTAAACAGGAAAGAAAGCATCCTGCTATTCTGGACGCAGAATTAGAAACATGCTTTGGGGAAATATGAGCTTAAATAAGCTGTTCCTAGGAAGATCAGAGGTTGGTCTGTTCTGGGAGGTGATCTCAGCTCGGGGGTGAGTCCTGGGAGACAAAGAGGACTCTATGGTTGGGAGGTTGGTCATTTGCAATTGTGGTATGTTCTGAAGTTCTTGATTATTTGTTTTATGATAGTATGAATTGGCTACATATAAAAACAAATTTAATGGTATGATTGATTTTAGTACTACATTTACCAGAGTCCATCCTAAGGCTTTCACCTTCCAGATTATGGTTAGTTGTAGACCATAAACCCATAGAGTAGAAACCCCAGAAACTCTAAACCAAGGTCGGTTTAAATCTGAAGTTACTTAGTCTCCACAGATAATTAAATATTTTCTTGTTTCATGTAGATACAAGGTGATATTATATGCTCATTAGTATAATAGAAAAATATTGTAGCAGAACTGAGGTAAAGAAAGTAAAGACATTAGAATATGGAATTCAAAATTCTCTAGATAAAGAAGTAATTATACTCTATAGGAATATTATGGCATTCATAGCAATTATAGGGTATATTGCATTTTAAATTCACCTCTAACCCTTGAAATAAATATTATGGCAATGGATTTAATCTATGATGAACCATAGAGCTGGATTTAATAAATATTATTTCAGTTTAACACAAATAGGTCCTTTTAATATCGACTACAAATGAGCTATACATATATATGAACCATATATGCCAAAAATGAGATATAAATATGAATCATATATATGAACCATATATGCCAAAAAGGAGATATAAATACGAATCATTTAGGTTAAACTGAAATATATATATATGATCCCTACCGCTAATTGAACAAACGTATATATACGAACTTCATTAACTCACAGTGGTAAATTAATTTACTAAGCATTTGGCCTATGTCAACAAATTCCTCTGACTATACTGATATTTATAACCCATGACATTTGGAGGATCTTTTCAACGTTAGATGAAATGAACAGAGGTAAAATATAAAACGCTAATACGACGCGGAAATAACAGTGGTGACAATAACTACTACGAAACCGTGTGTTATAACAGTTGTAACAATAAGTATTACGAGACAACGTGTAGTTTATAAGGGCCGACTATATGATTTCATACTATATATTAATCTCTATGCATGGTATTTGAATTCTTTGATACGCAGTAAGATAGAATGTTAAAATACCACAGGCGACGCAATCTCACCTCCATTCATGAGGAACGCTACCAGCGTTAAACATATCTGATTACAGAATTGAATTTCCGTCAATGCACAGGGATTTCCCAAGATGAGAGTCGAGACACTGGTCATTTTTGCCATAACTCGAAATGAAGTCACTCGAAATATATCGAGTCTGCTTGGCAATGACGCCTTTGACCATAGCCATGCGTGAGCCAGTTTAATAAAACGCAAAAAATAAAATAAAATTAGCCATAATATAAGTTCGAACAGCTAGCGTCTGAACTCAAACGATATCAAATTTGAATGAAATCACAAACCCACAAGGTTGATGCATCACTTCCGCAGCCGTATGGAAGAACGTAGGGTTTACCTATGAATCGACATTTTCTTCCTACCCGAGCGTTGCATTGACGCTTACAACAGTAAAACCAAGAAAATCCATACGCTGTGTAAAGAGATTTGAACGCCTACTTATCTAAATCGAAATGCAAAGAAATATAAGCTGCTCCAAGACTTGAAATAAAAACAAGAGGATAGATTTCTTCCCATGAAACGCGCGCTGAAAGAGGCAGTGACAGACCGAGAATTAGCACTCAACCAATTAGGGTTTACACTAGAGCAGGCTAGAAAAATTATGATAATGGAAAAAAAATCGGTGGGTAAAAATCAAACAAGAGCACCGACTGGAAAATAAAACGAAGCTTGACAAACGCTAGATAATAGGCTAGATCTCCAGCCTGAGATGTCGACACTCTGTCTGCTTTGCGAAAAACAATCTGAAGATGAGGAGATACTGTATTCTCTAACAACAAAAGAATAAAAGGAGTCTCTGAACGTAAAGAGAAATAAACACAGTGGAAAACTTACGATGAATCTCCAGACAGCGGTGGCAGGCACCTTAGCGATGGCCTCGCGTCACGCACATGAGGTATCCGAAAAATAATCGCAGTAAAATTTAGAAGAAACCCTGCATGGAGACAAGCTCAAAAACCAGAGAAGATAAACGGTAGCCGCAACCTGATTCGACTTGACCATCAAGCACAGGCGAAGGGAGTGGTGAAAGACAATGATTCTATATTACAGAAATGAATGGGAAGGGTCGAATGAACAAATCGGGCCCAGAGCCTCAATTAAAAGGGAGCCCGCAACCTTAATCCCACTGCCCCAGAAATTCAGTAAATCCCTATGTTGATTGAGGAAACTCAGCCACGTCTATAGGCGGGTACCTGGTGATGTTAAGAAGCGCAGAGGAGGAGGGAGAAGCTACACATCGTATGCACAGAAATAGAGTGCAAACCCTAAAATTAATAACTCTCCGCGGCAGCAAACGACGCACACAGTACTTGGCCCAGACGAAATGACAACTATCAAAACCCCCCGTCAAATTCTTGCTGGGTATGGGACGAGATACACAGGCAGCTGGTACTTTCCTCTCATAAGTGAGGCGCCGTCCCAGCCTGCAACACCATCGAACGCAACAAAACCACATTCCCACGTTAAACCAAGTCGAATACGGTGCGATGCGTATATTACAAACAAGAACTGGTACGCTTGTTGCGCCCTCCACATATGAATCAACACGGGTATGCAATGGTTCGGAATCCCAGTAATAATAAACCGTCGAAAGTTGAAATACGTTTGGAGTTGTTACGCAGACCTGAACATCATTACATTAGAGGCTATTGTATAATTATGAACAGATCGCAAAATGCTACGCCGCGAACAATCCGGCAAGTAATTGGACGAAAGCAATGCCAACATGGTTACGATTAGGGTTAGAAAATCTCTGTTATGATTGACTTACACGGTATATAGATTCATGTATATATATCTGGAGTTAAGTGATATGTGTGTTATATATTATATACATAGTCGCTACTCCGACGTATTGTCAAAGTATATTCATACGATGCAATTTGGATGTTTGGGAGTATACGATAACATTATAAAAAGGCGTATACATGTTTATATATCATATATATATATACCTATTACATGTTTATATGTGCAAGTACCCAAGAATAATATCCAAGGGGTATAATATATATATGGGCTATGTATATGAGTGCGCATTTAATTGATATTTATATATGGCATATATATATATATATCGGTGTTATATAGATATATCTATGTGCATTCAAGAAATATTATCAAGGATATATATATAGATAGAAGTAACATATGTGTTATATATATAAGTGGTATATGTATGTATGACTTATATGATGATATCGAAAGAGATAAATGAACCTAGGGTCTAAACTTATACTATATGGTGTTTAATGTACACAAGAGGAATACAAATGAGGAATATTGAATATTATTAGGAAGGGGTAGTGGAAAAGAGATCTTGAGTTTAAATGAGATACTAGAGGGGTCGATGAAAATTTAAAAAGATGGAAATAAAAATCCAATTTCTGAATTTAATATTCAGATAACCAGGTAAATACAAAAAGTAAACCCCAGTATATATGTGGGAAAAAAAAAAAAAAAAAAATTCCTTAAACCGGAGGTGTTAGAAATGGTATCAGAGCCCAAGTGCAAAAACTGGGCTGTTGTTATTGTGCTCACAAAATTCTGAATGTATTGAACATTGTAGAGTTTGTTTTTTTTTGTTTTACTAATCAAATGTATGAGTGTGTACAGTGGTGCTAAAATGGCTGAAGAGGAAGGAATTTATGTGGATCTGCGTGATGAGTTTGCGACTCCAAATCCCAATGCCCCGGTAATGGCTATGTTGCACAGGTTGCAACGATAATTGGCTGAACAAAGAAGCCAGAATGACATGTTGTCATCAGCCAGTAAGGAGAAGGAAAAGCTCATCAGAGAGCTAACTTCCCGGAACAGCCAGGAAGGCGAAGGTTCTGGAAAGAGAAAGATGGATGAGTCTAAAGATGATGAGGCTGCTAGACATCAACATAAACAGAAAAAAGAGTTACAGGGGGAGTTCCGAAAGATCAAACCTCCCTCCTATGATGGGGAGAAGGAAGAAGATGCTGAGGCTTGGTTGCTGAACATGATCAAGTATTTCCAAGTTTATGAATATGAGAGCAATCTGAAGGCCAGATTAGCTGTGTACCAGCTACAAGGAAAAGCTACACTATGGTGGGAAGAGACAAAAATGGTGCATGCCATTGATGAAAAGACAGTTACTTGGGAAGATTTCCAAGTTAAGTTCAAAAATCGTTATTTGAACGAACGTTATTATGATGATAAAGCTAAAGAATTCCATGAACTTAGACTAGGACAACTCACTATCGATGAGTTTGTCACGAAGTTTACAAATTTACTGAGATATGTCCCTTACATTAGGGAAGAAAAGGCAAAGGTACAAAGGTTTTTAAATTGCCCGCCTACTGTGTACAAGGAGAAAATTGAGTTTGACAACCCAAAGACAATGGATGAAGCTGTTAGAAACGCAAGATTATGCTATCAACAATTTAAAGGTAAAGCTGAACAAGGGAAGAGCTGGCTGAACAAGGGTGAGTTCAAAGGTAAAAGACCAAAACCAGCATATCTAAGAAATTTTGGTAGAGATCATCAGCGGAAAAAATTCAATAAACCAAAAGAAAGCCAAACTGCTCAGTCCCAAGTGGCTTCAAAACCAGTATAAGGGAACAATAAAAAGGAAGGGACAGTCAGAATGAAGGAACCTTTGAAATGTTGGGGTTGTGGAGAACCCCATATGATGAGAGACTACCCCCATAGAAATATTCATATGATCAGCAGAGAGCGAGAAGCAAAAATAGTAAATGACATAGCCAGAAATATACCAACTATCAGTGCAGCATTGGAAAATCGGCAAGCAGAACATCAAGCAACCATGGTGGAAATGGAGGGTAAGATTTATGACCTACCTGTTACTGTTTTGATTGATCTAGGTGCTTCTTTGAGTTACATTAGTCCTGGAATTGTAGAAAAATGTAAAATTAAACCTGAAAAATTTCAGCAGTCATGGTTGGTACAGATGGCCACTGGAAACAAGAGAAAAGTCACACATAAATTGCCCAAAACAGCAATACAATTAAATGGCTTTCCAACAAAAGTAAATTTGAACATATTGCCATTAGGATCCTATGACCTGCTGATAGGAATGGACTGGCTGGAAAAGAAAAAAGCTCTGATGAATTGCTGGGATAAAACACTACATTGTATGGATGAAGAAGGGAAACCTTTTACACTAAAAGGGAAACCAAAATCCATTTCAGTAAGACAAATATCAGCGTTACAATTAAAAAGAACAGCTAGAAAAGGATACCAAGTTTATGCAGTACATGTGGAAGAAGTAGAACAGAGGGCTGAAGAAAATCTGCTGAATGAATTACCGGTGGTAAGAGAATTTAAAGAAGTTTTCCCAGATGAGATTCCTCATCTTCCCCCCAAAAGAGAAATTTATTTTTCCATAGATCTGGTGCCGGGAGCCACACCTGTTTCTCGAGCCCCTTATCGAATGAGTCCGCCTGAACTTATGGAGCTGAAGATGCAGCTGCAAGAATTACTGGATAAAGGTTACATTAGACCAAGTGTGTCTCCGTGGGGAGCACCAGTGTTATTTGTGAAAAAGAAAGATGGGACTTTTAGGATGTGCATTGATTATCGTCAACTGAATAAGTTGACCATTAAGAATAGATATCCACTCCCTAGAATTGATGATCTTTTTGATCAAGTGAGAGGGGCCTCGGTCTTTTCAAAGATTGACTTAAGGACTGGGTATCACCAGCTCAGAATCAAAGAAGAAGACATTAGCAAAACAACTTTTCGAACCCGGTATGGACACTACGAATTTGTAGTCCTACCTTTTGGTCTGACAAATGCCCCTGCCACCTTTATGTGCCTGATGAACAGTGTGTTAAATAAGTATTTGGATAAGTTTGTTCTAGTGTTCATAGATGATATTTTAGTCTACTCCAAAAACAAAGAGGAACACCAGGAACATTTGCGGATAGTGTTGCAAACTCTGAAAGAAAATCAGCTATATGCTAAGTTCAGTAAATGTGCATTTTACAAGGATAAGATCCAGTATTTGGGTCACATTATCACTAAAAAAGGGCTTGTAGTTGACCCTGAAAAGATAAAAGCAATTAAAGAATGGCTGGTTCCAACTGATGTTTCAGCAGTGAGGTCATTCATGGGGATGGCAGGCTACTATCGTAGATTTGTGGAGAGATTTTCTGCCATAGCACATCCCATCACTTCATTGCAAAGAAAGGGTGTCAAGTTCGTGTGGACTGAGAAATGTCAAAACAGTTTCGAACAATTAAAACAAAAACTTATTTCAGCCCCTATATTAAAAATTGCTGATCCTGATAAAGAGTTTGTGGTATGTACAGATGCTTGCAGAGAGGGGTTAGGAGGAGTCCTATTGCAGGAAAATTCAGTTATTGCATATGAATCAAGGAAACTGAAAATACATGAACAGAATTATAGTGCATATGATTTAGAATTTGCAGCTGTTATCCATGCTCTGAAAATGTGGCGGCACTATCTTCTTGGGAAAAAGTTCACATTGATGACTGATCATATTAGCCTCAAATACTTCTTTTCCCAAACTGACCTGAATGCAAGACAAGCCAGATGGTTGTCCTTTTTAAGTGAATTCGATATGGACATAAAACATATCAAGGGAAAAGAAAATAAAGTTGTTGATGCTTTAAGTAGAAATGCTTGTCAAAATTTAAACAGCATTGGGAGTAGTGCCCAGATGGAGGTAGAGGAATTGGTGAGAAAAGCAACAAATCAGGATCCCAACTATGAAACACTCTTGGTGAAACTACAGAAAAGGGATAAAACTGATTTCACTCAGAATCAAAAAGGGCTACTATATTACAAAAACAGGTTGTATATTCCAAATGTAGAGTCATTAAAAAGAGAAATTTTGGATGAATATCACAAACAGCCTTATGCAGGACATCTAGGATACCAAAAGATGTTAACAGCCTTGAAGAAGAAGTTGTTATGGCCAGGAATGAAGAGAGATGTGGCAGAATATCTAAGTAGGTGTATGGAATGTCAACTAGTCAAAGTTGAGCATCAACATCCAGCAGGTCTTTTAAACCCTTTGCCAATTGCAGAATGGAAATGGGACACGGTCTCCATGGATTTTATAACAGGGTTACCCAAAACTAAATATCAACATGATTCTGTAATGGTAGTAGTAGACACTCTCACCAAAGCTGCCCACTTTATACCAGTGAAGTCTACCTTTGGGACAACTCAAGTAGCAAATGTTTTCCTGAAGGAGATAGTAAGGCTTCATGGAGTTCCCAAGGTAATTGTTTCAGACCGAGATGCTAAGTTTACAGCAGCATTTTGGAAAGGATTGTTTGGAGGGATGGGTACTAAGCTGAATTTTAGTACTGCCTATCACCCTCAAACCGATGGGAAAATAGAGAGGATTAATCAAGTATTGGAAGATATGCTGAGAATGTATGTGATGGATAGACCATCAAAATGGCAAGAGTATTTGCATTTAGCTGAATTCGCTTATAATAATAGCTACCAATCTTATATCAAGATGAGCCCATTTGAAGCACTGTATGGTAGGAAGTGTCGTACTCCTTTAAGTTGGAGCCAACCTGAGGATAAATTGATGCTAGGACCTGATGCCTTACAGGAGATGGAAAGAATTGTTAAACAGATACAGAGAAATATCAAGACAGCACAAGATCGACAGAAGAGCTATGCTGATAAGAAAAGAGTGCACCGAGAATTCAAAGTGGGGGATCATGTGTATTTGCACATCAAACCCAAAAAGAGCACACTTTATGCAGGAAGTTGTGCAAAACTGGCTCCTAGATATTGTGGGCCTTTTGAAGTTTTAGAAAGGGTGGGACCAGTGGCTTACAAGCTGGCCTTACCACCCCATGTTAGAGTGCATAATGTGTTTCATATTTCATTATTAAAAAAATATGTGCATGATGCTTCTCACATAGTTGATTGGAATGTTGTACAGGTGGAACCAGAAGGGGAGTTTCTGCCAGAACCGCTTCAAATATTGGAGCGGAAAGAAATTGAATTGAGAAACAGAACAGTGGCCAGAGTAAAGGTGCAGTGGAAGCACTTTACTGCTGAAGAAGCTACCTGGGAAAGGGAAGCCGACATGATGGAAAAATATCCATTTTTGTTTAAATAAGCTCTAGTAGATGAATAACAACACCGAGGACGGTGTTTATTTTCAGAGGGGGAATATGTAACACCCCCAATTTATGTGTTGAAATTGAAAAAAGTTAGACATTTGAACTTTAATCCTAAGGGGAGTGGACCCCAAAGGATAAGTATGGTGTGAATGTAATTTAATATTTAAATTGATGAAATAAATAAAATGATTGTGCATTTTGACCAAGATGAGAATTAGAGATCACTTGCCAAATCCACGAGGATGGATAAGGCAACAAACCCCCACAGTCTTTCAAAAATCCTTGAAAGAGATTAATTTAGATTTTGAGGAGGAATCTAAATTTCCCCAATGAAGAGGAAAGTAGTTGGGAAGAGGTAAGAAAAGCTGGAAAAGCTGAGGAAAAGCATAAAACAGCTTTAAAGAGTCCCAAATGGGAAGCCTAGGCTAAACAGGAAAGAAAGCATCCTGCTATTCTGGACGCAGAATTAGAAACATGCTTTAGGGAAATATGAGCTTAAATAAGCTGCTCCTAAGTAGATCAGAGGTTGGTCTGTTCTGGGAGGTGATCTCAGCTCGAGGGTGAATCCTGGGAGACAAAGAGGACTCTATGGTTGGGAGGATGGTCAATTGCAATTGTGGTATGTTCTGAAATTCCTGATTATTTTGTTTTATGATAGTATGAATTGGCTACATATAAAAACAAATTTAATGGTATGATTGATTTTAGTACTACATTTACTAGAGTCCATCCTAAGGCTTTCACCTTCCAGATTCTGGTTAGTTGTAGACCATAAATCCATAGAGTAGAAACCCCAGAAACTCTAAACCAAGGTCGGTTTAAATCTGAAGTTACTTAGTCTCCACAGCTAATTAAATATTTTCTTGTTTCATGTAGATACAAGGTGATATTATATGCTCATTAGTATATTAGCAAAATATTGTAGCAGAACTGAGGTAAAGAAAGTAAAGACATTAGAATATGGAATTCGAAATTCTCTAGATAAAGAAGTAATTCTACTCTATAGGAGTATTCTGGCATTCATAGCAATTATAGGGTATATTGCATTTTAAATTCACCTCTAACCCTTGAATTAAATATTATGGAAATGGATTTAATCTATGATGAATGTACACCATTAGAGGAGCTATCGAATACATGTATATGCATTTAACAAAAATATGTATATATTAATAAGTATCAAGAACTAACACAAATAGGTCCTTTTAACATCGACTACAAATGAGCTATACACATATATGAACCATATATGCCAAAAAGGAGATATAAATACGAATCATGTAGGTTAAAATGAAATATATATATAATCCCTACCGCTAATTGAACAAATGTATATATACAAACTACATTAACTCACGGTGGTAAATTAATTTACTAAGCATTGGGCCTATGTCAACAAATTCCTCTGACTATACTGATATTTATAACCCACGACATTTGGAGGATCTTTTCAACGTTAGATGAAACGAACAGAGGAAAAATATAAAATGCTAATATGACGCGGAAATAACAGTGGTGACAATAATTACTACGAAACTGCGTGTAGATTATAACAGTTGTAACAATAATTATTACGAGACAACGTGTAGTTTATAAGGGCCGACTATATGATTTCACACTATATATTAATCTCTATGCATAGTATTTGGATTCTTTGATATGCAGTAAGACATAATGTTAAAATACCACAGGCGACGCAATCTCACCTCCGTTCGTGAGGAACGCTACCAGCGTTAAACATATCTGATTACAGAATTGAATTTCTGTTAACGCACATGGATTTACCAAGATGAGAGTCGAGACACTGGTCATTTTTGCCATACCTCAAAACAAAGTCACTCGAAATATATCGAGTCTGCCTGGACATGACGCCTTTGACCATAGCCATGCGTGAGCTAGTTGAATAAAATGAAAACAAAAAAATTAGCCATAATATAAGTTCGAACAGCTAGCGTCTGAACTCAAACGATATCAAATTTGAATGAAAGCAGAAACCCACAATTTTGATGCATCACTTCCGCAGCCGTATGGAAGAACGTAGGGTTTACCTATGAATCGACATTTTCTTCTTACCGGAGCGTTGCATTGACGCTTACAACAGTAAAACCAAGAAAATCCATACGCTGTGTAAAGAGATTTGAACGCCTACTTATCTAAATCAAAATGCAAAGAAATATAAGCTGCTCCAAGACTTGAAATAAAAACAAGAGGATAGATTTCTTCCCATGAAACGCGCGCTGAAAGAGGCAGTGACAGACCGGGAATTAGCACGCAACCAATTAGGGTTTACACTAGAGTAGGTTAGAAAAATTATGATAATGGAAAAAAAATCGGTGGGTACAAATCAAACAAGAGCACCGACTGGAAAATAAAACGAAGCTTGACAAACGCTAGAGAGTAGGCTAGATCTCCAGCCTGAGATGCCGACACTCTGTCTGCTCTGTGAAAAACAATCTGAAGATGAGGAGATACTGTATTCTCTAACAACAAAAGAATAAAAGGAGTCTCCGAACGTAAAGAGAAATAAACACAGTGGAAACCTTACGCTGAATCTCTCCGTTTGGCAGTAGCCCGACACCTTCGCGATGGCCTCGCGTCACTGCACATGAGGTATCCAGAAAATAATCGCAAGTAGGTGAAGAAACCTTGCATGGAGACAAGCTCAAAAACCAGAGAAGATAAACGGTAGCCGCAACCTGATCCGACTTGACCATCAAGCACAGGCGAAGGGAGTGGTGAAAGACAACGATTCTATATTACAGAAATGAATGGGAAGGGTCGAATGAACAAATCGGCCCTAGAGCCTCAATTAAAAGGAAGCCCTGTAACCCTAATCCCACTGCCCCAGAAATTCAGTAAATCCCTATGTTGATTGAGGAAACTCAGCCACGTCTATAGGCGGGTACCTGGTGATGTTAAGAAGCGCAGAGGAGGAGGGAGAAGCTACACATCGTATGCACAGGAATAGAGTGCAAACCCTAAAATTAATAACTCTCCGCGGTAGCAAACGTCGCACACAGTACTTGGCCCAGACGAAATGACAACTATCAAAACCACCCGTCAAATTCTTGCTGGGTATGGGACGAGATACAGAGGCAGCTGGTACTTTCCTCTCATGAGTGAGGCGCCGTCCCAGCCTGCAACACCATCGAACGCAACAAAACCACACTCCCACGTTAAACCAAGTCGAATACGGTGCGATGCGTATATTACAAACAAGAACTGGTACGCCTGTAGCGCGCTCCACGTATGAATCAACACGGGTATGCACTGGTTCGGAATCCCAATAATAATAAACAGCAGAAAGTTGAAATACGTTTGGAGTTGTTACGCAGACCTGAACATCATTACATTAGAGGCTATTGTATAATTATGAACAGATCGCAAAATGTTACGCCGCGAAAAATCCGTCAAGTAATTGGATGAAAGCAATGCCAACATGGTTACGATTTGGGTTAGAAAATCTCTGTTATGATTGACTTACACGGTATATAGATCCATGTATATATATCTGGAGTTAAGTGATATGTGTGTTATATATTATATACATAGTCGCTACTCCGACGTATGGTCAAAGTATATTCATACGATGCAATTTGGATGTTTGGGAGTATACGATAACATTATAAAAAGGCGTATACATGTTTATATATCATATATATATATACCTATTACATGTTTATATGTGCGAGTACCCAAGAATAATATCCGAGGGGTATAATATATATATATGGGCTATGTATATGAGTGCGCAGTTAATTAATATTTATATATGGCATATATATATATCGGTGTTATATATATATATATCTATGTGCATTCAAGAAATATTATCAACGATATATATATAGATAGAAGTAACATATGTGTTATATATATAAGTGGTATATGTATGTATGACTTATATGATGATATCGAAAGAGATGAATGAACCTAGGGTCTAAACTTATACTATATGGTGTTTAATGTGCACAAGAGGAATACAAATGAGGAATATTGAATATTATTAGGAAGGGGTAGTGGAAAAGAGATCTTGAGTTTAAATGAGATACTAGAGGGGTCGATGAAAATTTAAAAAGATGGAAATAAAAATCCAATTTCTGAATTTAATATTCAGATAACCAGGTAAATACAAAATGGAACCCCAGTATATATATGATGGAAAAAAAATAAAAAAAAATTCCTTAAACTGGAGGTGTTACAAATGGTATCAGTGCCCAAGTGCAAAAACTGGGCTGTTGTTATTGTGCTCACAAAATTCTGAATGTATTGAACATTGTAGAGATTGTTTTTTTTTTGTTTTACTAATCAAATGTATGAGTGTGTACAGTGGTGCTAAAATGGCTGAAGAGGAAGGAATTTATGTGGACCTGCGTGATGAGTTTGCGAATCCAGATCCCAATGCCCCGGTAATGGCTATGTTGCACAGGTTGCAACGAGAATTGGCTGAACTACGAAGCCAGAATGACATGTTGTCATCAGCCAGTAAGGAGCAGGAAAAGCTCATCAGAGAGCTAACTTCCCAGAACAGCCAGGAAGGTGAAGGTTCTGGAAAGAGAAAGATGGATGAGTCTGAAGATGATGAGGCTGCTAGACATCAACATAAACAGAAAAAAGAGTTACAGGGGGAGTTCCGAAAGATCAAACCTCCCTCCTATGATGGGGAGAAGGAAGAAGATGCTGAGGCTTGGTTGCTGAACATGATCAAGTATTTCCAAGTTTATGAATATGAGAGCAATCTGAAAGCCAGATTAGCTGTGTACCAGCTACAAGGAAAAGCTACACTGTGGTGGGAAGAGACAAAAATGGTGCATGCCATTGATGAAAAGACAGTTACTTGGGAAGATTTCCAGGTTAAGTTCAAAAATATTTATTTGAACGAACGTTATTATGATGATAAAGCTAAAGAATTCCATGAACTTAGACTAGGACAGCTCACTATCTATGAGTTTGTCACTAAGTTTACAAATTTACTGAGATATGTCCCTTACATTAGGGAAGAAAAGGCAAAGGTACAAAGGTTTTAAATTGCCTGCCTACTGTGTACAAGGAGAAAATTGAGTTTGACAACCCAAAGAAAATGGATGAAGCTGTTAGAAAAGCAAGATTATGCTATCAGCAGTTTAAAGGTAAAGCTGAACAAGGGAAGAGCTGGCTGAACAAGGGTGAGTTCAAAGGTAAAAGACCAAAACCAGCATATCTAAGAAATTTTGGTAGAGATCATCAGCATTGAAAAATTAATAAACCAGAAAGCCAAATCGGCTTACCCAAGTAATAAAACCAAAGAGAAGGAATAATAAAAAGGAAGTGACACTTTAATGAAGGAATCCTTTGAAATGTTGGGGTTGGTGGAGAACTCCATATGATGAGAGACCGCCCATAGAAATATTCATATGATCAAGAAAGAGCGAGAAGAATAACAAAGAAATGACATAGCCGTAAATATACTAACCATCAAAAGATTGGCAAATTCAGTTAACATCGTCACTCATAGGGAAATGGAGGTACATTTCCGACACCACATTTTTTGATTGATCCAGGTGCTTCTTTGAGTTACATTAGTCTTGGAATTGTAGAAAAATGTAAAATTAAACCTGAAAAATTTCAGCAGTCATGGTTGGTACAGCTGGCCACTGGAACTAAGATAAAAGTCACACATAAATTGCCCAAAACAGCAATACAATTAAATGGCTTTCCAACAGAGGTAAATTTGAACATATTTCCATTAGGATCCTATGACCTGCTGATAGGAATGGACTGGATGGAAAAGAAAAAAGCTCTGATGAATTGCTGGGATAAAACACTACATTGTATGGATGAAGAAGGGAAACCTTTTACACTAAAAGGGAAACCAAAATCCATTTCAGTAAGACAAATATCAGCGTTACAATTAAAAAGAACAGCTAGAAAAGGATACCAAGTTTATGCAGTACATGTGGAAGAAGTAGAACAGAGGGCTGAAGAAAATCTGCTGAATGAATTACCGGTGGTAAGAGAATTTAAAGAAGTTTTCCCAGATGAGATTCCTCATCTTCCCCCCAAAAGAGAAATTTATTTTTCCATAGATCTGGTGCCGGGAGCCACACCTGTTTCTCGAGCCCCTTATCGAATGAGTCCGCCTGAACTTATGGAGCTGAAGATGCAGCTGCAAGAATTACTGGATAAAGGTTACATTAGACCAAGTGTGTCTCCGTGGGGAGCACCGGTCTTATTTGTGAAAAAGAAGGATGGAACTTTTAGGATGTGCATTGATTATCGTCAACTGAACAAGTTGACCATTAAGAATAGATATCCACTCCCTAGAATTGATGACCTTTTTGATCAAGTGAGAGGGGCCTCAGTCTTTTCAAAGATTGACTTAAGGACTGGGTATCACCAGCTCAGAATCAAAGAAGAAGACATTAGCAAAACAGCTTTTCAAACCCGGTATGGACACTACGAATTTGTAGTCCTACCTTTTGGACTGACAAATGCCCCTACCACCTTTATGTGCCTGATGAACAGTGTGTTAAATAAGTATTTGGATAAGTTTGTTCTAGTGTTCATAGATGATATTTTAGTCTACTCCAAAAACAAAGAGGAACACCAGGAACATTTACGGATAGTGTTGCAAACTCTGAAAGAAAATCAGCTATATGCTAAGTTCAGTAAATGTGAATTTTACAAGGATAAGATTCAATATTTGGGTCATATTATTTCCGAAAAAGGCCTTGCAGTTGACCCTGAAAAGATAAAAGCAATTAAAGAATGGCCAGTCCCAACTGATGTTTCAGCAGTAAGGTCATTCATGGGGATAGCAGGCTACTATCGTAGATTTGTGGAGAGATTTTCTACCATAGCACATCCCATCACTTCATTGCAAAGAAAGGGTGTTAAGTTTGTGTGGACTGAAAAATGTCAAAACAGTTTCGAACAATTAAAAAAAAAACTTATTTCAGCCCCTATATTAAAAATTGTTGATCCTGATAAAGAGTTTGTTGTATGTACAGATGCTTGCAGAGAAGGGCTGGGAGGAGTCCTGTTGCAGGAAAATTCAGTTATTACATATGAATCTAGGAAACTGAAAATACATGAACAAAATTATAGTGCTTATGATTTAGAATTTGCAGCTGTTATCCATGCTCTGAAAATGTGGCGGCACTATCTTCTGGGGAAAAAGTTCACATTGATGACTGATCATATTAGCCTTAAATATTTCTTTTCCCAAACTGACCTGAATGCAAGACAAGCCAGATGGCTGTCCTTTTTAAGTGAATTCGATATGGACATAAAACATATCAAGGGAAAAGAAAATAAAGTTGCTGATGCTTTAAGTAGAAATGCTTGTCAAAATTTAAACAGCATTGGGAGTAGTGCCCAGATGGAGGTAGAGGAATTGGTGAGAAAAGCAGCAAATCAAGATCCCAACTATGAAACACTCTTGGTGAAACTACAGAAAAGGGATAAAACTGATTTCACTCAGAATAAAAAAGGGCTACTATATTACAAAAACAGGTTGTATATTCCAAATGTAGAGTCATTAAAAAGAGAAATTTTGGATGAATATCACAAACAGCCTTATGCAGGACATCCAGGATACCAAAATATGTTAACAACCTTGAAGAAGAAGTTGTTTTGGCCAGGAATGAAGAGAGATGTGGCAGAATATCTAAGTAGGTGTATGGAATGTCAACCAGTAAAAGTTGAGCATCAACATCCAGCAGGTCTTTTAAACCCTTTGCCAATTGCAGAATGGAAATGGGACACGGTCTCCATGGATTTTATAACAGGGTTACCCAAAACTAAATATCAACATGATTCTGTAATGGTAGTAGTAGACACTCTCACCAAAGCTGCCCACTTTATACCAGTGAAGTCTACCTTTGGGACAGCTCAAGTAGCGAATGTTTTCCTGAAGGAGATAGTAAGGCTTCATGGAGTTCCCAAGGTAATTGTTTCAGACCGAGATGCTAAGTTTACAGCAACATTTTGGAAAGGATTGTTTGGAGGGATGGGTACTAAGCTGAATTTTAGTACTGCCTATCACCCTCAAACCGATGGGCAAACAGAGAGGATTAATCAAGTATTGGAAGATATGCTGAGAATGTATGTGATGGATAGACCATCAAAATGGGAAGAGTATTTGCATTTAGCTGAATTCGCTTATAATAGCAGCTACCAATCTTCTATCAAGATGAGCCCATTTGAAGCACTGTATGGTAGGAAGTGTCGTACTCCTTTAAGTTGGAGCCAACCTGAGGATAAATTGATGCTAGGACCTGATGCCTTACAGGAGATGGAAAGAATTGTTAAACAGATACAGAGAAATATCAAGACAGCACAAGATCGACAGAAGAGCTATGCTGATAAGAAAAGAGTGCACCGAGAATTCAAAGTGGGGGATCATGTGTATTTGCGCATCAAACCAAAAAAGAGCACACTTTATGCAGGAAGTTATGCAAAACTGGCTCCTAGATATTGTTGGCCTTTCGAAGTTTTAGAAAGGGTGGGAGCAGTGGCTTACAAGCTGACCTTACCCCCCCATGTTAGAGTGCATAATGTGTTTCATATTTCATTATTAAAAATATATGTGCATGATGCTTCTCACATAGTTGATTGGAATGTTGTACAGGTGGAACCAGAAGGGGAGTTTCTGCCAGAACCGCTTCAAATATTGGAGCGGGAAGAAATTGAATTGAGAAACAGAACAGTGGCCAGAGTAAAGGTGCAGTGGAAGCACTTTACTGCTGAAGAAGCTACCTGGGAAAGGGAAGCCGATATGATGGAAAAATATCCATTTTTGTTTAAATAAACTCTAGTAGATGAATAACAACACCGAGGACGGTGTTTATTTTCAGAGGGGGAATATGTAACACCCCCAATTTCTGTGTTGAAATTGAAAAAGTTAGACATTTGAACTTTAATCCTAAGGGGAGTGGACCCCAAAGGATAAGTATGGTGTGAATGTACTTGAATATTTAATTTGAGAAAATAAATAAAATAATTGTGCATTTTTACCAAGATGAAAATTAGGGATCACTTGCCAAATCCATGAGGATGGATAAGGCAACAAATCCCCACAATATTTCAAAAATCCTTGAAAGAAATTAATTTAGATTTGAGGAGGAATCTAAATTTCCCCAATGAAGTGGAAAGTAGTTGGGAAGAGGTAAGAAAAGCTGGAAAAGCTGAGGAAAAGCATAAAACAGCTTTAAAGAGTCCCAAATGGGAAGCCTAGGCTAAACAGGAAAGAAAGCATCCTGCTATTCTGGACGCAGAATTAGAAACATGCTTTGGGGAAATATGAGCTTAAATAAGCTGCTCCTAAGCAGATCAGAGGTTGGTCTTTTATGGGAGGTGATCTCATCTCGGGGGTGAGTCCTGGGAGACAAAGAGGACTCTATGGTTGGGAGGTTGGTCAATTGCAATTGTGGTATGTTCTGAAATTCTTGATTATTTTGTTTTATGATAGTATGAATTGGCTACATATAAAAACAAATTTAATGGTATGATTGAATTTAGTACTAAATTTACCAGAGTCCATCCTAAGGCTTTCACCTTCCAGATTCTGGTTAGTTGTAGACCATAAATCCATAGAGTAGAAACCCCAGAAACTCTAAACCAAGGTCGGTTTAAATCTGAAGTTACTTAGTCTCCACAGCTAATTAAATATTTTCTTGTTTCATGTAGATACAAGGTGATATTATATGCTCATTAGTATATTAGCAAAATATTGTAGCAGAACTGAGGTAAAGAAAGTAAAGACATTAGAATATGGAATTCGAAATTCTCTAGATAAAGAAGTAATTATACTCTATAGGAGTATTGTGGCATTCATAGCAATTATAGGGTATATTGCATTTTAAATTCACCTCTAACCCTTGAATTAAATATTATGGCAATGGATTTAATCTATGATGAATGTACACCATTATAGGAGCTATCGAATACATGTATATGCATTTAACAAAAATATGTATATATTAATAAGTATCAAGAACTAACACAAATAGGTCCTTTTAACATCGACTACAAATGAGCTATACACATATATGAACCATATATGCCAAAAAGGAGATATAAATACGGATCATATATATGAACCATATATGCCAAAAAGGAGATATAAATACGAATCATGTAGGTTAAAATGAAATATATATATAATCCCTACTGCTAATTGAACAAACGTATATATACGAACTACATTAACTCACGGTGGTAAATTAATTTACTAAGCATTGGGCCTATGTCAACAAATTCCTCTGACTATACTGATATTTATAACCCATGGCATTTGGAGGATCTTTTCAACGTTAGATGAAACGAACAGAGGAAAAATATAAAACGCTAATATGACGCGGAAATAATAGTGGTGACAATAATTACTACGAAACTGCGTGTAGATTATAACAGTTGTAACAATAATTATTACGAGACAGCGTGTAGTTTATAAGGGCTGACTATATGATTTCACACTATATATTAATCTCTATGCATAGTATTTGGATTCTTTGATATGCAGTAAGACATAATGTTAAAATACCACAGGCGACGCAATCTCACCTCCGTTCGTGAGGAACGCTACCAGCGTTAAACATATCTGATTACAGAATTGAATTTCCGTTAACGCACAGGGATTTACCAAGATGAGAGTCGAGACACTGGTCATTTTTGCCATACCTCGAAACAAAGTCACTCGAAATATATCGAGTCTGCCTGGACATGACGCCTTTGACCATAGCCATGCGTGAGCCAGTTGAATAAAACGAAAACAAAAAAATTAGCCATAATATAAGTTCGAACAGCTAGCTTCTGAACTAAAACGATATCAAATTTGAATGAAAGCACAAACCCACAAGTTTGATGCATCACTTCCGCAGCCGTATGGAAGAACGTAGGGTTTACCTGTGAATCGAAATTTTCTTCCTACCCGAGCGTTGCATTGACGCTTACAACAGTAAAACCAAGAAAATCCATACGCTGTGTAAAGAGATTTGAACGCCTACTTATCTAAATCGAAATGCAAAGAAATCTAAGCTGCTCCAAGACTTAAAATAAAAACAAGAGGATAGATTTCTTCCCATGAAACGCACGCTGAAAGAGGCAGTGACAGACCGGGAATTAGCACGCAACCAATTAGGTTTTACACTAGAGCAGGTTAGAAAAATTATGATAATGGAAAAAAAATCGGTGGGTACAAATCAAACAAGAGCACCGACTAGAAAATAAAACGAAGCTTGACAAACGCTAGAGAGTAGGCTAGATCTCCAGCCTGAGATGCCAACACTCTGTCTGCTCTGCGAAAAACAATCTGAAGATGAGGAGATACTGTATTCTCTAACAACAAAAGAATAAAAGGAGTCTCCGAACGTAAAGAGAAATAAACACAGTGGAAACCTTACGCTGAATCTCTCCGTTTGGCAGTAGCCCGACACCTTCGCGATGGCCTCGCGTCACTGCACATGAGGTATCCAGAAAATAATCGCAAGTAGGTGAAGAAACCCTGCATGGAGACAAGCTCAAAAACCAGAGAAGATAAACGGTAGCCGCAACCTGATCCGACTTGACCATCAAGCACAGGCGAAGGGAGTGGTGAAAGACAACGATTCTATATTACAGAAATGAATGGGAAGGGTCGAATGAACAAATCGGCCCCAGAGCCTCAATTAAAAGGAAGCCCCGTAACCCTAATCCCACTGCCCCAGAAATTCAGTAAATCCCTATGTTGATTGAGGAAACTCAGCCACGTCTATAGGCGGGTACCTGGTGATGTTAAGAAGCGCAGAGGAGGAGGGAGAAGCTACACATCGTATGCACAGGAATAGAGTGCAAACCCTAAAATTAATAACTCTCCGCGGCAGCAAACAGCGCACACAGTACTTGGCCCAGACGAAATGACAACTATCAAAACCACCCGTCAAATTCTTGCTGGGTATGGGACGAGATACACAGGCAGCTGGTACTTTCCTCTCACGATTGAGGCGCCGTCCCAGCCTGCAACACCATCGAACACAACAAAACCACACTCCCACGTTAAACCAAGTCGAATACGGTGCGATGCATATATTACAAACAAGAACTGGTACGCCTGTTGCGCCCTCCACGTATGAATCAACACGGGTATGCACTGGTTCGGAATCCCAGTAATAATAAGCCGCCGAAAGTTGAAATACGTTTGGAGTTGTTACGCAGACCTGAACATCATTACATTAGAGGCTATTGTATAATTATGAACAGATCGCAAAATGCTACGCCGCGAACAATCCGGCAAGTAATTGGACGAAAGAAATGCCAACATGGTTACGATTTGGGTTAGAAAATATCTGTTATGATTGACTTACACGGTATATAGATCCATGTATATATATCTGGAGTTAAGTGATATGTGTGTTATATATTATATACATAGTCGCTACTCCGACGTATGGTCAAAGTATATTCATACGATGCAATTTGGATGTTTGGGAGTATACGATAACATTATAAAAAGGCGTATACATGTTTATATATCATATATATATATATACCTATTACATGTTTATATGTGCAAGTACCCAAGAATAATATCCGAGGGGTATAATATATATATGGGCTATGTATATGAGTGCGCATTTAATTGATATTTATATATGGCATATATATATATATATCGGTGTTATATATATATATATATATATCTATGTGCATTCAAGAAATATTATCAAGGATATATATATAGATAGAAGTAACATATGTGTTATATATATAAGTGGTATATGTATGTATGACTTATATGATGATATCGAAAGAGATAGATGAACCTAGGGTCTAAACTTATACTATATGGTGTTTAATGTGCACAAGAGGAATACAAATGAGGAATATTGAATATTATTAGGAAGGGGTAGTGAAAAAGAGATCTTGAGTTTAAATGAGATACTAGAGGGGTCAATGAAAATTTAAAAAGATGGAAATAAAAATCCAATTTCTGAATTTAATATTCAGATAACCAGGTAAATACAAAATGGAACCCTAGTATATATATGAAAAAAAAAAAAAAAATTCCTTAAACTGGAGGTGTTACAGCACGTTAGACCTTCGCACAGGTAATCTATGATTTGGGGTTTTTATTTTCTTTTTGGTTGGTATCCATTAACCAGAGTTCTATTTAAATTCCTAACTCGTTCCAAATCTTTTTCATCGAGTGTTTATTTCAGTGGTTATGAGTGCTTTTACGTCTCAACAACTTTGGTTTGCAGGTTAATCAACTTCGAATCCCATTTGTGGTTTTCGCTGGGTACCTGGGCTTACGCAGAGAAATTTCTTCTTCCTCGTTCGATTTCTAGGTAACAGTCTCTCGTCCTATCGATTCTGGTCATGTATTGGTTTGTTTGGTTGAGTACCACGGCTGTAGCCTCACTGTTTTTGGGATTCACCATAGCGATACCTGAATATTCCACCTCAGTATTCATTGTTTGAAATTTCCATACGCACTGATTTTTACAGCCTTTGCGTTTTCTATGAGTATCTCACGCCTCTCCTTGGTTATATGCAGGTGTCAAAATCCCTTTACTGAGGTGATGTTTTCGCTCCTTATATAGAATTTTGTTTCTACAATGCGGTTTCTCGCATTTCTACCCCATGCGCTAATTGAACCTCTCCTCACCTACAGGTCGGTACTCGCATTTCTACCCCATTCCTACTATTCCTCTTTTACTTATTAGAGCAGATTAAAGTTACAAATAAAATTTATACCATCATTATCCAACATGTAGTATTTTCACCTTTAATATAAAGTAGTAAGTTATATGTAGCCAATTCATACTGTAGAAAATAAAATCCATAGGTGGTTTAAACACATACCAATCATGCAGTAGACCAACCTCCCAACTGTAGAGTTCTATTTCTCTCCCAGAAATCACCCCCGAGCTGAGACCACCTCCACCACAGATCAACCTCTGATCTGTTTAGGAGCAGCTTATTTAAGCTAATAGTTCCCCAAAGCCTGTTTCTAATTCTGCGTCCAGAGTAGCAGGATGCTTTTCTTCCTGTTTGCCTAGGCTTCCCAATTTGGGATTCTTTAAAGCTGTTTTATGCTTTTCCTCAGCTTTTTCCAGCTTGCTACCTCTTCCCAACTACTTTCCTCATCATTGGGGAAATTTATATTTTTCCTCAAAATCTAAATTAGCATTAATTCCTTCCAAGGATTTTTGAAGGATTTTGGGGAATAATTGTCTTATCCATCCTCATGGACTTAGCAAGTGATCTCAATTCTCATTTTTGGTCAACATGCATACCAGTACTTTATTCATTTCTTCAAATTGAATATTAAATTACATTCACAATTCATTCATCCTTTGGGGTCCACTCCCCTTAGGATTTAAGTTCAATGTCTAACTTTGAAGTTTTCAACACATACTTTGGGGGTGTTACAGGCTCGCTTGAACTCTAGCTGCAACTCTGAATCTGGAATGAGAGATTGTGGCTCAGGCTCGCTTGATCTGACGTCGAAGCTTGTACATGACCACCATTTTCCCCCCTGTCAGGGACAAGGTGAGATGATGGCGAAAACTCAACTGCAAGTTTGCTCAATATCCATGAACAAGTTCTAACATGTGTCGTAAACATCTTCTTGGCTGTTGATGCCCATTGCCAAAAAGCGATCCATCGAAGATGAATCTTTGTTCTTGCAGGAAGCTTGTGTCTGAAGCATCTGTCTGAAGAATGGGTGTGCCGACCACAGTGCCTGCATGGATGAAGATCAAAACAATGATCTTTCATATGGCCAACTTGATCACAGTGTTGGCATTTCTCAATCTGATGTTGTTGTGGAACAGGATCTGGAACAGCTGCAGGTGAACTGTCATACATGAATCCGGCACTCTGAAATATGATGGGCTTGGTGTAGTCTGGAATATGAAAGGTCACATCCTTTTCATATCCAAGACCAGTTCTGTGCTTGTTGTGGACAAGTGTTTCCCAAGGTCTGATGATGGGCTTAGGAAGTGCAGGCTGAACGGCTGCATCTGCATGTAAATCTACTCTAGTACAAGGAACTGAATGGGAATCAACTGGAACTTTGTTGACTTGCTGCTGATGGGAGTCTTTCACAATGTTCTGAACAGAAACAGGTTCAGAATGGTGACTCTTTTGCTGAAGTTCGTCTTGTTGGAGATGAGATTCCAACTGCAAAAACTCAATCTTTTCATGTGCATCTTGCAAACAATTTTGAATTTTACAAAGAGCATCCTTGCTCATTTTTATCATCTCATCAACATTTGAATGAATGAGGTTATTCAACAACTCTAATACCTCATTGATTTTGGCCATTTCCAACAACTTAGGCTCAAAACAAATGAAAGGGTGTCGGCTACAACCGAAAATGCACCCATTTACAATGTGACTCAACAAATACAAATGACTCAAGAAATTCTTAAAGTACAAAGTGCGCTCCTCAAATGATGGAGGGCAATCAACAATTTTTCAACTCAAATACACTTCAAGTCTTGAATGAAGATGAAAATCAATGTCACTTTAATACAATATTTCTGCAAAATATGTGCAGCTGAAAACACTAGTGAAAAGGGCCTTTAAGGCAGCTGAAATTTCTCTTCAAAGAGATGTTTAAAAACTGATGGCAAACTTGTCTTCAAATGTGAAATTCTTCAAAAAATCACTCTTCAAATCAATGCCACAAATCACAATGTCAAATCTTCAAATTTCTCTATATGTTCACTTCATTTTCTGATATGCCATTTTCTCTTCATCTCTGCTGTTCAAATTTTCTCTCTTTCCTCTCTCTCTCTGCTGTTGTTGCTGTTTTTTTTTTTTTTTTTTTAATTAATTAAAAATTAATTAAAAAATTGGAAATAATTAAAAATAAAAGGGAATGGGATTAATTAAAAGGGATGGGGGTAATTAAAAAAAATGAAAAAGGAAATTTATATGAGGGTGGGGAGAGAATATTAAAAGGAGGATATATAAGATATGGGAAAAGGGAATATAATAGGAATGGAAAGGAGTTTAATAAATTAAGAAAGGGATAGGGGTTATAAAAAGAGTTATTAATTATTGAAATTGGAAGGGAGGGAATTAAAATGGAAAGGGATATTACATAGATTAAAATTTAATAAATCGAATTTAAAAAGAAGGGCGGTAGTGTAAGATGGAGGGGGCGTATTTAAAAAGGAGGGAGTGGTATTATTAAAGGGAGCAGTATTAAAAAATTGAAATTTAAAAACGCTGAGTTAGAGCGTAGGGATGGGAGATGGCGTGAGATAGTTTGGGAAGGCCACGTATGTGGTGAGGCGTATGTAGGAAGGGCGTTCGATGGGAGGAGTAGCTGCGTTAGTTGCGGAGGGTAGACACAACGTTTGGAGAGATGGCGGCGTTGTAGGAAGAGGGGAAGCCGTGGAAAATGTGGGTAGCTGGGGTTTGTTGCAGGGAATCGATGTGTTGGAGCGGCGAGGAGAGGAGATGGAGTGTGCGCAGGTGTGGTAAGAGTTGTTTGCAGGGCGGACGGGGGAGCGTGGTAGGATGAGGGGAGGAAGTTTGTAGAGGGCGCAAGATTGTGAGGGCGTTGAACTGTGTGAGCTATCGTGGAGAGGCCGTGAGGGTTTATGCAGTCGTGGGTGGAGTATGCGGAGATCAGGGTTAAACGATGGGAATATAAGTGTTGGGATTATAGCAGGGTGGAGCCGAGGGTGGAGCGCTGGCGTGGGGGTGGCGTTACGCAGTGGTAGGAGTTTGCAGTGAGGGTGTATATAAGGGAGCTGTATATTAAATGAATGTGGGATTGATTGCAGAGTTTAGGGAGCGGATAGTTGTAGGGGGAGCTTGTGGGAGTGTTGCAGGGATTTGCAGAGAGGGCCAAAGGCCAATATTTTTTTTGTTTTTATTTTTTATTTTTAAATTTAAACAGCAGAGAATAGAGATAGAAACTCTAAAACAACAGCAGAACTTTCTTTTGAATACACAGCAGAATGGACAAAATGCAGAAATGAAGGCAACAGTAGAATTTTTCCAGCAGCAGTGAAACCCAGAATTGCAGAATTTTCCAAATTATTTCAACAGTAAAACTCAGAAATCTTTCCAATAGCTCAGCAGCAGAAAAACTCAAAATTCTTTTCCATTAAAAAGCCAGAAACTTCTACTTCAGAAACCCTCTTTAAACAGTGTTTTCCAGCAACTCTTCAATGCAGAAATTAATAGAAATTGCAGGAAAAATGAGAATGAAAACCTTCAAATGGGCAGTGCTGCCTTTCTTCAAAACCACTGCTGCTCTTCTTCAAAACAAATTCTGAATGCTTCTCTTTCTTCAAAACAAATTCTTGAATGCTGCAGAATCACTGAATGTTGCTCCTCTTCAAAACACCTTTGAATGGCAGCAAAAACTCTGCTGCAAAAACTCTCTAAATGCTGCAAAAATGTCAAGAATTTTGCAGATATGCACAGGCCATAAACACAAATGGCTCATTCAAAATGGAGCAGGGCCAGCAATCGCCCGCTCTGATACCATGTTAAACACCATGTTGAAGCACACACATGGTGTATGAGGAAGATGAGCACACACACAAGAGACTAAATACAGAATGAAAGATAAGCGTGAGGCTTTCTTTTTTTATTATTATACAAAGATGTACATTTATAATACAATGGTGTGACTCTTGGTTTCATATTCCAAGGTCACTTGGACTCCATTGTGACTTTTCATATTCCACACCTACCCATGTAGGATTAGGTGTTCCAACAACTCCATATGTGCCTAAATAGTTAATTAATTGAGGTGTTGGGGTTTTAGTGAATAGGGGATTTGAGGATTATGGGATTTAGGGTATAGGGAATAAGGGTTAAGGGATTAGGGGTTAGATTTTAAGGTATTAAAGGTCAAGAGATAATGGATTTGGTGCTTATGAATTAGCTAGTTTAACAGTTAATGGCTAGGATGTTTTAGGATTGGATGCTCTATCGAAGCTTGTTGTTGCATGATTAGATTTTACTTCCTTTACTGTTGTGGATTACTTAAGGTTCTTGGAGTTGTTTTTGTTGGATAGACAATTTCTTAAGCACAAGTTGCCTTTCCTAATAAATAAATATATAGGAAATCCAATTATTTGTCCAATTAATGGATACCTCACCCTGAAATAATACTGCATGATTATACCGTTCCGACACAATTTCATTTTATAATTAATTTGTTGTAACCACCGCCACTATTAACAGTAATCCATAATTATTATTATTATTTTATTTATTATTCGTGTTGTTACATCCATAAATCATTGCAATTGTTTGAAAAATAATTTTGATTTAAAAGTTCTAAACTGGTCATAAGGAGGAGTAACCACCCATAATTCCAACACCTTAACATTCTCCCATGAGTAAGCATATGTGTGCACTAAATTAACTTTATAATAGGTTCCTAGCATTATTAAGTAGTGTTATTGTGAGCAACAATGGGAGGAAAAGTGGTCAGACATGAACTTGAATTTGTTTATGTTTTGCTACAACATCCTGAAGCATTGAAATTTTTTCAAAGGGTTGGATGGTTAAGTTATTTTGAAAAATTATAAGGTTTCAGTGAATTGGTCTCTTTATAATTTTCCCAAGCCTTTTTTTAACAATATTTCTTGGTAAACGACTTCATAATTTTTGTTACAAAATAATTTATCGCAAAAATGACAGGGCAACCTTGGATAGGAGAATGGCGGTTCTCAAGGAAAGTGTCCAATCATGAAGCTAAGGCCATATTATTGCATGAGGGAGAAGAATTAATGTAACACCTCCAGTTTAAGGAATTTTTTTTTTTTTTCTTGTTGCACTTGGATTCCATTGTTATGCATCTGGTTGACTGAATACTAAGTTCTTTCATAATAACATTCACATTTAACCCTATGTACCTATGGAAGTATCACTGGAAATTTTGAGTAATGAGTTCAGGACTTTAATTTTATTTCTCTTTTGATAAATTTTATCTAATCATCTAGTATCTCTCTCCTATTAAACATTGACCATTCCCCCTGTATATTTTTCAATAACGTCACCTAATCCATATGTATATTTAATACATATACTCTTGAACCCATTATAGATATTCCACACATATATCTTGGGATTTATATGTATATATATATCACCTATATATATAGATAACATAGGTATTTAAAATGCGTTTATCAACCATCTCTTTTGAGCTCTTATATATATATATCCCATATATATCTACACGTAATACACCTCATTTAAGGTATTTGACCCACATGTATATCTCATATATATTTATACCACGTATGTAATATATATATCACACATCCTTTGATAATCATCATGCGACCCATACCTATATTCACCCTTTAATACTATGAATTAGAGATACACCTTTGTATATATATATATGTCATATATACATAAAATACATATATCGAATGTGTCCTCTGATTTATTACGCACCCTTCTTACTATTTTTCAACCATTGGTGTGTGTGTAATAAAATGCGTTTGTTTTGGTTCCGTGTTGTGTAAAGGGTGCAGTGGGAAATCTGGCCACAGTAGTGTGCTATCTCTATGGTACGAGTACTTCCACAACTATCCAACCGGTTTCGTTTGGGAGAAGTAGTATACGTGGTTCCCTCTACTACGCGGAACTGTCGAAAGGTACAAGTGGGTGGTGGGTCGCACATGCTTGGAGAAATTGGGATTCCCAACCTCGGCGCCACGGCTTGTGAAATCGGCGGGTGTCACCTATAGCTATGAAACCCATTGCGCGACTTACTTCAGCATGTACAGAGTGTATGGTTCAGCCCGAACCCCGACGGCACAGTACTTAGAATTTAAGATAGAAAATAAAGCAACTACTGTGAAATGGTACTTCCTATCCGATTGTCATGATGATTAAATCCCTTTCAGGATTTGTGCAATCCTCGACCGATGCCGATTAGGGTTAGCGCCTTCATCTGCTACGCTAAACCGGTGTACAACTTCCGCGTGTACCATTGGGAAATTGTGGTAAGGATTCAGCGATTTACCTGTCTTTAAACCCTAGTCTGTCCGTTGCTATTTCATCTTTCAAAACCTCGTTTCTATGGCATTACTCCTTCATTCTTGGTTTTCTCATCTACAGGGTTCTAAATCGTTGGTTGCACATGACAATGGCGGCTGTGGCAGCACCGTATAGAGGAAGCATTATTTCCTTGCGCGCCGGTCATATTGCTGGTGTATTATGTTATGCTCAGAACTGACTTAGATTTATTTTATTTGTATCGTTATTATATTTAGTGCTTGTTTACTACCATACTGTAACAGATTGTTTTCTTTGTTTTCCCTCACAGGTATTACTGCACATCGCTAATTGGCGACTAAGGGTTTATGCCCCAAGGAAAAAGACAATTTCCTTCCTGCAATTCGAGCGCTGGTGGTCGCTCATTCACCTTCATTCCTGGTGAGGACACCATTCATTTTTCCAGCTCTTCTTTCCTGGTTGCGATAGCAGCCGAACTCATTTAAAATTTTGTGTAATGTGTTTATGGCAGTCTTGGGGTTTGGTTACACTTGCCCAGCTACTGCTCCTCATCTTTGGTTTACCCTCTGTTCTATCGCACACGTTCAGCGAAGGAAACCTTGGTTGGTAAAATAATACAAGGCGTGGGGTTTGTGCTAAATAACACGCCCTTTTCCCGCCCAACTTCGTTATGGAAATACTGGATTTCTGTGTTTATCATTTGCTTTTACTCATTTATTAATTTGCTATGGTATGGGTTGGACCAATCGTTTACAATCACGAATTAATCCCGCTTACCAGTTCAGTCGAAAGAATGCGAAGTAGGGTATTCTTTGTTAATATCTCGACTGCCAAACGAAAACATTTTTATTTCTAACTCAGAGATATTACCCTAGTTCTGGGTTTGTTTTTTTTTCTTTTATATACGTCCTCTCTATTTGTTTTATCCTGTTCGTTCAACACTATAAAATTGAACGCCGTTTAGTTTATCAGGCCGAGTTGCTAAATAACTCCAGGCGGCCATAATCGTAACTGATTCGAATGATTTTTCTCTGGACTTGGAAAGTTCGTGCCCACTTTATCATTATTAGAAGCAGACACCAGGAGTTTTGTTGAAGGGAGTAATGGTGTTCTTGTTCCGGCCAAAACTAACCGATTTCACTTCTTTTATTACAGACGAAACTTTTTAATGTTGCGCAGCAATAGCTACGCTCCTTCCTCCTAGATTTTATGTACCTGCACAATGTGCTAATGGTTAATTTTCCGGTTATACTATATTATGCTAAATCTGTTCATGGGGAATGGAGGTTTAAGTTTTTGTTTTATCTACCAACTTGGACGTTCTCATTTCCCATTTCGTCTCATGTTCCACGGCCACGTGAATGCCGAGTTTATAACTATGGGTTATCTGGTGAAATCTCGTGGAATAAATTTTTAGACATAGCAGATTTGATATTATCACTTGCATGCGTGGCGATAAGCCCTAACTGTCGCATGAAGCTCACACACATCACGTCCTCATGTTGTCGACCACTTCTGCTGACGCGTTATTTCATAGCTTTGTTCTGTTTGTTTAATGTATAAAAGGTCTGAAATGTCGCAGCCTTCCTTGGGTTTGTTGACCCAATTTGTATGTCTTCATAATAATTATACTTTGACCATGATTCAATAGAACCTACATGGTTCGTATAGAAGTCTTTTCTTCCAACCCTTTCTCTGAATCGATATTTAAAATAAACTTATTATTTTTGCTTTCGTTGCCTATTTTATCTTCCTGTGTTCTCACGTATATACGTATTGCAATTGATCTGAAACGAACTAAGGTCCAGCCTGCGGCATGTTTATTGTTGTTTTTATGCAGTTGTATATGCAATGATTTTATTCTAGGTCGCGGCGCTTATATTCTCTTTGTCTTTTGAAGTATTCATACATGTATTCAATAGTCCTTGAATAGAGGGCATTATTTTTAAATAACTTCTTTGCTATGATACTTGGTTCATATATAGATATTTTTGTTAGGTGCTCATACATGTATTCCGGAGTTCATTTGATAGTGTACATTCACCACAGATTAAATCCATTACTATAATATTTTTTTCTCAAAAGTCAGAGGTAAATTTAAACGCAATATCCCCTATAATTGCTATGAATGCCCTAACACTCACATAGAATAGAAGCACCTCTTTATCTAGAAGAATTTCGAAATTTTATATTCTAATGTCTTTACTTTCTTTACCTCAGTTCTGCTACAATATGTTTCTAATATACTTATGCGCATGTAATATCACCTTGTGTCTATATAAAACAAGAAAAGATTTTCATTATCCATAGAGACTAAGTAACTGCAGATTTAAACCAACCTTGGTTTAGAGCTTCTGGGGTTTCTACTCTATGGATTTATGATCTACCACTAACCAGAATCTGGAAGGTGAAAGCCTTAGGATGGACTCTGGTAAAGGTAGTACTACAAATTACTAATACCAGTAAATTGATTTTATATGTAGCCAATTCATACTATCATAAAACAAAATAACAAGAATTTCAGAACATACCACCATAAATCCAAATAACAGAAATTTCAGATACATACCAATATTGCCAATGACCAACCTCCCAACCTTAGAGTCCTCTTTGTCTCCCAGGACTCACCCCTGAGCAGAGATCACCTCCTAGAACAGATCAACCTCTGATCTGCTTAGGAGCAGCTTATTTAAGCTCATATTTCCCCAAAGCATGTTTCTAATTCTGCGTCCAGAATAGCAGGATGCTTTCTTTCCTTTTTAGCCTAGGCTTCCCATTTTGGGACTCTTTAAAGCTGTTTTAAGCTTTTCCTCAGCTTTTCCAGCTTTTCTCACCTCTTCCCAACTACTGTCCTCTTCATTGGGGAAATTTAGATTCCTCCTCAAATCTAAATTAATTTCTTTCAAGGATTTTTGAAAGATTTTGGGGATTTGTTGCCTTATCCATCCCCATGGATTTGGCAAGTGATCTCTAATTCTCATCTTGGTCAAAATGCACAATCATTTTATTTATTTCCTCAAATAAAATATGCAATTACATTCACACCATACTTATCCCTTGGGGTCCACCCCCTTAGGATTAAAGTTCAAATGTCTATCTTTAAAAATTCAACACACAAATTGGGGGTGTTACATATTCCCCCTCTGAAAATAAACACCGTCCTCGGTGTTGTTATTCAACTACTAAAGTTCATTTAAACAAAAATGGATATTTCTCCATCATTTCAGCTTCCCTTTCCCAGGTAGCTTCTTCAGCAGTAAAGTGCTTCCACTGCACCTTTACTCTGGCCACTGTTCGGTTTCTCAATTCAATTTCTTCTCGCTCCAATATTTGAAGCGGTTCTGGCAGAAACTCCCCTTCTGGTTCCACCTGTACAACATTCCAATCAACTATGTGAGAAGCATCATGCACATATCTTTTTAATAACGAAACATGAAACACATTATGCACTTTAACATGGGGTGGTAAGGCCAGCTTGTAAGCCACTGGTCCCACCCTTTCTAAAACTTCAAAAGGCCCACAATATCTAGGAGCAGGTTTTGCACAACTTCCAGCATAAAGTGTGCTCTTTTTTGGTTTGATGCGCAAATACACATGATCCCCCACTTTGAATTCTCGGTGCACTCTTTTCTTATCAGCATAGCTTTTCTGGTGATCTTGTGCTGTCTTGATATTTCTTTGTATCTGTTTGACAATTCTCTCCATCTCTTGTAGTGCATCTGGTCCCAACACCAGTTTATCCTCTGGTTGACTCCAGCTCAAAGGAGTACGACACTTTCTCCCATAAAGTGCCTCAAACGGACTCATCTTAATAGAGGATTGGTAGCTATTATTATAGGCAAACTCAGCTAAATGCAGATACTCTTCCCATTTTGATGGCCTATCCATCACATACATTCTTAGCATATCTTCTAAAATTTGGTTTGTCCTTTCTATTTGCCCATCAGTTTGAGGGTGATAGGCAGTACTAAAATTCAGCTTAGTACCCATTCCTGCAAACAATCCTTTCCAAAACGCTGCTGTAAACTTAGCATCCCGATCTGAGACAATCACCTTGGGAACTCCATGAAGCCTTACTATCTCCTTTAGGAAAACATTTTCTACTTGAGCTGTTCCAAAGGTAGACTTTACTGGTATAAAGTGAGCAGCTTTTGTGAGAGTGTCTACTACTACCATTACAGAATCATGTTGATATTTAGTCTTGGGTAATCCTGTTATAAAATCCATGGAAACTGTGTCCCATTTCCATTCTGCAATTGGCAAAGGGTTTAGAAGACCTGCTGGATGTTGATGCTCAACTTTGACCAGTTGACATTCCATACACCTACTTAGATACTCTGCCACATCTCTCTTCATTCCTGGCCAGAACAACTTCTTTTTCAAGGCTGTTATCATCTTTTGGTACCCTGGATGTCCTGCATAGGGCTGTTTGTGATATTCATCTAGAATTTCTCTTTTCAATGACTCTATATTTGGAATATACAACCTGTTTTTGTAATAGAGCAGCCCTTTTTGGTTTTTAGTGAAATCAGTTTTATCCCTTTTCTGTAGTTTCACCAAGAGTGCTTCATAGTTGGGATCTTGATTTGCTGCTTTTCCCACCAATTCCTCTACCTCCATCTGGGCACTACTCCCAATGCTGTTTAGATGTTGACAAGCATTTCTACTAAGTGCATCTGCAACTTTATTTTCTTTTCCCTTGAAATGCTTTATATCCATATCAAATTCACTTAGAAAGGACAGCCATCTGGCTTGCCTTGCATTCAGGTCAGTTTGAGAAAAGAAATATTTGAGGCTAATATGATCAGTCATCAATGTGAACTTCTTCCCCAGCAGATAGTGCCTCCACATTTTTAAAGCATGGATAACAGCTGCAAATTCCAAATCATATGCACTATAATTATGTTCATGTATTTTCAGTTTCCTAGATTCATAGGCAATGACTGAATTTTCCTGCAACAGGACTCCTCCCAGCCCTTCTCTGCAAGCATCTATACATACAACAAACTCTTTATCAGGATCAACAATTTTTAATATAGGAGCTGAAATAAGTTTTTGTTTTAACTGCTCGAAACTGTTTTGACATTTTTCGGTCCACACAAACTTGACACCCTTTCTTTGTAATGAAGTGATGGGATGTGCTATGGCCGAAAATCTTTCCAAAAATCTACGATAGTAGCCTGCCATCCCCATGAATGACCTTACTGCTGAAACATCACTTGGGACTGGCCATTCTTTAATTGCTTTTATCTTTTCAGGGTCAACTGCAAGCCCTTTTCCAGAAATAATATGACCCAAATATTGAATCTTATCTTTGTAAAATTCACATTTACTGAACTTGGCATATAGCTGATTTTCTTTCAGAGTTTGCAACACTATTCTCAGGTGTTCCTTATGTTCTTCCTCATTTTTGGAGTAAACCAAGATATCATCTATGAACACCAGAACAAATTTGTCCAAATACTTATTCAACACACTGTTCATCAGGCACATACATGTGGCAGGGGCATTCGTCAAACCAAAAGGTATGACTACAAATTCGTAATGCCCATACCTGGTTCGAAACGCTGTTTTGCTAATGTCTTCTTCCTTAATTCTAAGCTGGTGATAACCAGTCCTTAGGTCTATCTTGGAAAAGACTGAAGCTCCTCTCACTTGATCAAAAAGATCATCAATTCTAGGAAGTGGATATCTATTCTTAATGGTCAACTTGTTCAGTTGACAATAGTCAATGCACATCCTAAAAGTTCCATCTTTCTTTTTCACAAATAGAACCGGGGCTCCCCAAGGAGACACACTTGGTCTGATATACCCTTTATCTAACAATTCCTGTAATTTCATTTTTAGTTCTATTAGTTCAGGAGGGCTCATTCGATAAGGTGCTCGGGAAACAGGTGTTGCTCCTGGTACCAGATCGATTGAAAAATCAATCTCTCTTTTGGGGGGAAGATGAGGGATTTCCTTGGGAAAGACTTCCTTAAACTCTCTGATGACTGGTATAGCATCCAGTAACTCTTCCTCAGTTTTCTGTTCTATTTCTTCTACATGCACTGCATAGACTTGGTATCCTTTTTTAGCTGTTCTTTTCAATTGTAAAGCTGATATTTGTCTTACTGAAATGGATTTTGGTTTCCCTTTTAGTGTAAAAGGTTTTCCCTCCTCATCCACATAATGCAGGGTTTTATCCCAGCAGTTCATCGGAGCTTTCTTCTTTTCCAGCCAATCCATTCCTATCAGCAGATCATAGGATCCTAATGGCAATATATTCAAATTTACTTCTGTTGGAAAACCATTTAATTGTATTGCTGTTTTGGGCAACTTATGTGTGACCTTTCTCTTAGTTCCAGTGGCCAGCTGTACCAACCATGACTGCTGAAATTTTTCAGGTTTAATTTTACATTTTTCTACAATTCCAGGACTAATATAACTCAACGAAGCACCTGGATCAATCAAAATAGTAACAGGTAGGTCAGAAATCTTACCCTCCATTTCCACCATGGTTGCTTGATGTTCTGCTTGCCGATTTTCCAATGCTGCACTGATAGTTGGTATATTTCTGGCTATGTCATTTACTGTTGTTGCTTCTCGCTCCCTGCTGATCATATGAATATTTCTATGAGGGCAGTCTCTCATCATATGGGGTTCTCCACAGCCCCAACATTTCAAAGGTTCCTTCATTCTGACTGTCCCTTCCTTTTTATTGTTCCCTTCTACTGGTTTTGAAGCCACTTGGGACTGAGCAGTTTGAATTTCTTTTGGTTTATTGAATTTTTTCCGCTGATGATCTCTACCAAAGTTTCTTAGATATGCTGGTTTTGGTCTTTTACCTTTGACCTCACCCTTGTTCAGCCAGCTCTTCCCTTGTTCAGCTTTACCTTTAAACTGCTGATAGCACAATCTTGCTTTTCTAACAGCTTCATCCATTGTCTTTGGATTGTCAAACTCAATTTTCTCCTTGTACACATTAGGCAAACAATTTAAAAACCTTTGCACCTTTGCTTTTTCTTCCCTAATGTAAGGGACATACCTCAGTAAATTAGTAAACTTAGTGACAAACTCATCGATGGTGAGCTGTCCCAGTCTAAGTTCATGGAATTCTTTAGCTTTATCGTCATAGTACCTCTCATTCAAGTAGCGATTTTTGAACTTAACCTGGAAATCTTCCCAAGTAACTGTCTTTTCATCAATGGCATGCACCATTTTTGTCTCTTCCCACCACAGTGTAGCTTTTCCTTGTAGCTGGTACACAACTAATCTAGCCTTCAGATTGCTCTCATATTCATAAACTTGGAAATACTTGATCATGTTCAGCAACCAAGCTTCAGCATCCTCCTCCTTCTCCCCATCATAGGAGGGAGGTTTGATCTTTCTAAATTCTCCCTGCAATTCTCTTTTCTGCTTCTGTTGATGTCTAGCAGCATCATCATCATCAGACTCATCCATCTTTCTCTTTCCGGAACCTTCGCCTTCCTGGCTGTTCCGGGAAGTTAGTTCTCTGATGAGCTTTTCCTGCTCCTTACTGGCTGATGACAACATATCATTCTGACTTCTCAGTTCAGCCAATTCTCGTTGCAGCCTGTGCAACATAGCCATTACCGGAGCATTGGGATCTGGAGTAGCAAACTCATCACGCAGATCCACATAAATTCCTTCACCTTCAGCCATTTCAACTGTACACACTTACAACACAGATTAGCAAAATTTTATAAAACTTCAGAAAACCAAAACATGTAACACTCAGTGAGCACAACATTGACAGCCCAAATTGTTGTAACTGGTGCTCCGATACCATTTGTAACACCTCCAGTTTAAGGAATTTTTTATTTTATTTTATTTTTCCTTGTTGCACTTGGATTCCATTGTTATGCATCTGGTTGACTGAATACTAAGTTCTTTCCTAATAACCTTCACATTTAACCCTATGTACCTATGGAAATATCACTGGAAATTTTGAGTAATGAGTTCAAGACTTTAATTTTATTTCTCTTTTGATAAAGTTTATCTAATCATCTAGTATCTCTCTCCTATTAAACATTGACCATTCCCCCTGTATATTTTTCAATAACGTCACCTAATCCATATGTATATTTAATACATATACTCTTGAACCCATTATAGATATTCCACACATATATCTTGGGATCTATATGTATATATATATCACCTATATATATAGATAACATAGGTATTTAAAATGCGTTTATCAACCATCTCTTTTGAGCTCTTATATATATATATCCCATATATATCTACACGTAATACACCTCATTTAAGGTATTTGACCCACATGTATATGTCATATATATTTATACCACGTATGTAATATATATATCACACATCCTTTGATAATCATCATGCGACCCATACCTATATTCACCCTTTAATACTATGAATTAGAGATACACCTTTGTATATATATATATATATGTCATATATACATAAAATACATATATCGAATGTGTCCTCTGATTTATTACGCACCCTTCTTACTATTTTTCAACCGTTGGTGTGTGTGTAATAAAATGCGTTTGTTTTGGTTCCGTGTTGTGTAAAGGGTGCAGTGGGAAATCTGGCCACAGTAGTGTGCTATCTCTATGGTACGAGTACTTCCACAACTATCCAACCGGTTTCGTTTGGGAGAAGGAGTATACGTGGTTCCCTCTACTACGCGGAACTGTCGAAAGGTACAAGTGGGTGGTGGGTCGCACATGCTTGGAGAAATTGGGATTCCCAACCTCGGCGCCACGGCTTGTGAAATCGGCGGGTGTCACCTATAGCTATGAAACCAATTGCGCGACTTACTTCAGCATGTACAGAGCGTATGGTTCAGCCCGAACCCCGCCGGCACAGTACTTAGAATTTAAGATAGAAAATAAAGCAACTACTGTGAAATGGTACTTCCTATCCGATTGTCATGATGATTAAATCCCTTTCAGGATTTGTGCAACCCTTGATCGATGCCGATTAGGGTTAGCGCCTTCATCTGCTACGCTAAACCGGTGTAAAACTTCCGCGTGTACCATTGGGAAATTGTGGTAAGGATTCAGCGGTTTCCCTGTCTTTAAACCCTAGTCTGTCCGTTGCTATTTCATCTTTCAAAACCTCGTTTCTATGGCATTACTCCTTCATTCTTGGTTTTCTCATCTACAGGGTTCTAAATCGTTGGTTGCACATGACAATGGCGGCTGTGGCAGCACCGCATAGAGGAAGCATTATTTCCTTGCGCGCCGGTCATATTGCTGGTGTATTATGTTCTGCTCAGAACTGACTTAGATTTATTTTATTCGTATCATTATTATATTTAGTGCTTGTTTACTACCATACTGTAACAGATTGTTTTCTTTGTTTTCCCTCACAGGTATTACTGCGCATCGCTAATTGGCGACTAAGGGTTTATACCCCAAGGAAAAAGACAATTTCCTTCCTGCAATTCGAGTGCTGGTGGTCGCTCATTCACCTTCATTCCTGGTGAGGACACCATTCATTTTTCCAGCTCTTCTTTCCTGGTTGCGATAGCAGCCGAACTCATTTAAAATTTTGTGTAATGTGTTTATGGCAGACTTGGGGTTTGGTTACAGTTGCCCAGCTACTGCTCCTCGTCTTTGGTTTACCCTCTGTTCTATCGCACACGTTCAGCGAAGGAAACCTTGGCTGGTAAAATAATACAAGGCGTGGGGTTTGTGCTAAATAACACGCCCTTTTCCCGCCCAACT
The DNA here is from genome assembly GCA_034641835.2 of Pinus albicaulis. Taxonomy (NCBI): domain Eukaryota; kingdom Viridiplantae; phylum Streptophyta; class Pinopsida; order Pinales; family Pinaceae; genus Pinus; species Pinus albicaulis. The sequence goes on from CM076571.1 coordinate 889,643,658, forward strand.
TTGTTCTGGAAATACTGGATTTCTGTGTTTATCATTTGCTTTTACTCATTTATTATTTTACTATGGTATGGGTTGGACCAATTCATTTACAATCACGAATTAATCCCGCTTACCAGTTCAGTAAAAGGAATGCGAAGTAGGGTATTCATGCTAATATCTCGACTGCCAAACGAAAAAATTTTTATTTCTAACTCAGAGGTATTACCATAGTTCTGGGTTTGTTTTTTTCTTTTATATACGTCCTCTCTATTTTTTTTATCCTGTTCGTTCAGCACTATAAAATCGAACGCCGTTTAGTTTATCAGGCTGAGTTGCTAAATAACTCCAGGCGGCCATAATCTTAACTGAATCGAATGATTTTTCTCTGGACTTGGGAGTTCGTGCCTACTTCGAATATTATTAGAAGCGTGCTAAACCCTCAGAGTTTTTTTTGAAGTGAGTAATGGTGTTCTTGTTCTGGCCAAAACTAACCGATTTCATTTCTTTTATTTCAGACGAAACTTTTTAATGTTGCGCAGCAATAGCTACGCTCCATTCTCATAGATTTTATGTACATACACAACGTGCTAATGGGAAATTTTCCGGTTATATTATATTACGCTAAATTTGTTCATGGAGAATGGAGGTTTAAGTTTTTGTTTTATCTACCAACTTGAACGATCTCATTCTCATGTTGTCTCATGTTCCACGGCCACATGAATGCTGAGATTATAACTGTGGGTTATCTAATGAAATCTCGTGGAATGACATTTTAGACATAGCAGATTTAATACTATCAATTGCATGCGTGGAGATAAGCCCTAACTGTTGCATGTAGCTCCCATACATCACATCCTCATGTGATCGGCCATTTCTGTGAACGCGTTATTTCATAGCTTTGTTCTGTTTGTCTAATGTGTAAAAGGCCTGAGATGTCGCAGCCCTCCTTAGGTTTGTTAGTCTAATTTGTATGTCTTCATAATAATTATACTTTGACCACAAGTCAACAGAGCATACATAGTTCGTATAGAAGTCGTTTCTTCTAACCCTTTTCTCTGAATCGATATTTAAAATAAACTTATATTTGTTTGCTTTCGTTACCTATTTTATCTCCCGGTGTTCTCACATATATACGTATTGCAATGGATCTGAAACAAAGTAGGTTCAGCTCGCGGCATGTTTATTATTGTTTTTATGCAGATACATATGTAAATATTTTATTCTAGGTCGCGGCGCTTCTGATCTCTTTGTCTTTTGAAGTATACATACATGTATTCAATAGTTTTTGAGTGTAGGGCATTACTTTTAAATAACTTCTTTGCTATGATACTTGGTTCATATATAGATATTTTTGTTAGATGCTAATACATGTATTCAGGAGTTCATTTGATAGTGTACATTCAGTACAGATTAATTCCATTACTATAATATTTTTTTTTCAAGAATCAGAAGTGAATATACCCTATTATTGCTGTGAATGCTCTAACATTCACATAGAATAGAAGCACCTATTTATCTAGAAAAATTTCGATTTTTTTTTTTGATATTCTAATGTCTTTACTTTCTTTACTTCAGTGTTGCTACAATATTTTCCTAATATACTTATGCACATATAATATCACCTTGTGACTATATAAAACAAAAAAAGATTTTCATTCTCCATAGAGACTAAGTAACTGCAGATTTAAACCAACCTTGGTTTAGAGCTTCTGGGTTTTCTACTCTATGGATTTATGGTCTACCACTAAATAGAATCTGGAAGGTGAAAGCCTTAGGATGGACTCTGGTAAAGGTAGTACTACAAATCCCTCATACCAGTAATTGATTTTATATGTAGCGAATTCATACTATCAACACAATAACAAGAATTTCAGAACATACCACAATAAATTCAAATAACAGAAATTCCAGATACATACCAATGTTGCAAATGACCAACCTCCCAACCTTAGAGTCCTCTTTGTCTCCCAAGACTCACCCCCGAGCTGAGATCACCTCCTAGAACAGATCAACCTCTGATCTTCTTAGGAGCAGCTTATTTAAACTCATATTTCCCCAAAGCATGTTTCTAATTCTGCGTCCAGAATAGCAGGATGCTTTCTTTCCTGTTTAGCCTAGGCTTCCCATTTTGGGATTCTTTAAAGCTGTTTTAAGCTTTTCCTCAGCTTTTCCAGCTTTTTCTCACCTCTTCCCAACTACTCCTCTTCATTGGGGAAATTTAGATTCCTCCTCAAATCTAAATTAATTTCTTTCAAGGATTTTTGAAAGATTTTTGGGATTTGTTGCCTTATCCATCCTCATGGATTTGGCAAGTGATCTCTAATTCTCATCTTGGTCAAAATGCACAATCATTTTATTTATTTCCTTAAATAAAATATGCAAATACATTCACACCATACTTATCCCTTGGGTTCCACCCCCTTAGGATTAAAGTTCAAATGTCTATCTTTAAAAATTCAACACAAAAATTGGGGGTGTTACATATTCCCCCTCTGAAAATAAACACCTTCCTCGGTGTTATTATTCAACTACTAGAGTTCATTTAAACAAAAACGGATATTTCTCCATCATTTCAGCTTCCCTTTCCCAGGTAGCTTCTTCAACAGTAAAGTGCTTCCACTGCACTTTTACTCTGACTACTGTTCTGTTTCTCAATTCAATTTCTTCCCGCTCCAATATTTGAAGCGGTTTTGGTAGAAACTCCCCTTCTGGTTCCACCTGTACAACATTCCAATCAACTATGTGAGAAGCATCATGCACATATCTTTTTAATAACGAAACATGAAACACATTATGCACTTTAACATGGGGTGGTAAGGCCAGCTTGTAAGCCACTGGTCCCACCCTTTCTAAAACTTCAAAAGGCCCACAATATCTAGGAGCAAGTTTTGCACAACTTCCAGCATAAAGTGTGCTCTTTTTGGGTTTGATGCGCAAATACACATGATCCCCCACTTTGAATTCTTGGTGCACTCTTTTCTTATCAGCATAGCTTTTCTGGCGATCTTGTGCTGTCTTGATATTTCTTTGTATCTGTTTGACAATTCTTTCCATCTCTTGTAGTGCATCTGGTCCCAACACCAGTTTATCCTCTGGTTGACTCCAGCTCAAAGGAGTACGACACTTTCTCCCATAAAGTGCCTCAAACGGACTCATCTTAATAGAGGATTGGTAGCTATTATTATAGGCAAACTCAGCTAAATGCATATACTCTTCACATTTTGATGGCCTATCCATCACATACATTCTTAGCATATCTTCTAAAATTTGGTTTGTCCTTTCTGTTTGCCCATCAGTTTGAGGGTGATAGGCAGTACTAAAATTCAGCTTAGTACCCATTCCTGCAAACAATCCTTTCCAAAATGCTGCTGTAAACTTAGCATCCCGATCTGAGACAATCACCTTGGGAACTCCATGAAGCCTTACTATCTCCTTTAGGAAAACATTTGCTACTTGAGCTGTTCCGAAGGTAGATTTCATTGGTATAAAGTGGGCATATTTTGTGAGAGTGTCTACTACTACCATTACAGAATCATGCTGATATTTAGTCTTGGGAAATCCTGTTATAAAATCCATGGAAACTGTGTCCCATTTCCATTCTGCAATTGGAAAAGGGTTTAAAAGCCCTGCTGGATGTTGATGCTCAACCTTGACCAGTTGACATTCCATACACCTACTTAGATACTCTGCCACATCTCTCTTCATTCCTGGCCAGAACAGCTTCTTTTTCAAGGCTGTTAACATCTTCTGGTATCCTGGATGTCCTGCATAAGGCTGTTTGTGATATTCATCCAAAATTTCTCTTTTTAATGACTCTACATTAGGAATATACAACCTGTTTTTGAAATAGAGTAGCCCCTTTTGATTTTTAGTGAAATCAGTCTTATCCATTTTCTGTAGTTTCACCAAGAGTGCTTCATAGTTGGGATCTTGATTTGCTGCTTTTCCCACCAATTCCTCTACCTCCATCTGGGCACTACTCCCAATGCTGTTTAGATGTTGACAAGCATTTCTACTAAGTGCATCCGCAACTTTATTTTCTTTTCCCTTGATATGCTTTATATCCATATCAAATTCACTTAAAAAGGACAACCATCTGGCTTGTCTTGCATTCAGGTCAGTTTGAGAAAAGAAATATTTGAGGCTAATATGATCAATCATCAATGTGAACTTTTTCCCAAGAAGATAGTGCCGCCACATTTTCAGAGCATGGATAACAGCTGCAAATTCTAAATCATATGCACTATAATTCTGTTCATGTATTTTCAGTTTCCTAGATTCATATGCAATAACTGAATTTTCCTGCAATAGAACTCCTCCTAGCCCCTCTCTGCAAGCATCTGTACATACCACAAACTCTTTATCAGGATCAGCAATTTTTAATATAGGGGCTGAAATAAGTTTTTGTTTTAACTGCTCGAAACTATGTTGACATTTTTCAGTCCACACAAACTTGACACCCTTTCTTTGCAATGAAGTGATGGGATGTGCTATGGTAGAAAATCTTTCCACAAATCTACGATAGTAGCCTGCCATCCCCATGAATGACCTTACTGCTGAAACATCAGTTGGGACTGGCCATTCCTTAATTGCTCTTATCTTTTCAGGGTCAACTGCAAGCCCTTTTTCAGAAATAATATGACCCAAATATTGAATCTTATCCTTGTAAAATTCACATTTACTGAACTTGGCATATAGCTGATTTTCTTTCAGAGTTTGCAATACTATCCACAGATGTTCCTTGTGTTCCTCTTTATTTTTGGAGTAGACTAAAATATCATCTATGAACACTAGAACAAACTTATCCAAATACTTATTCAACACACTGTTCATCAGGCACATAAAGGTGGTAGGGGCATTCGTCAAACCAAAAGGTAGGACTACAAATTCGTAATGCCCATACCTGGTTCGAAATGCTATTTTGCTGATGTCTTCTTCTTTAATTCTAAGCTGGTGATAACCAGTCCTTAGGTCTATCTTGGAAAAGACTGAAGCTCCTCTCACTTGATCAAAAAGATCATCAATTCTAGGAAGTGGATATCTATTCTTAATGGTCAACTTGTTCAGTTGACGATAGTCAATGCACATCCTAAAAGTTCCATCTTTCTTTTTCACAAATAGAACCGGGGCTCCCCAAGGAGACACACTTGGTCTGATATACCCTTTATCTAACAATTCCTGTAATTGCATTTTTAGTTCTATTAGTTCAGGAGGGCTCATTCGATAAGGTGCTCGGGAAACAGGTGTTGCTCCTGGTACCAGATCGATTGAAAAATCAATCTCTCTTTTGGGGGGAAGATGAGGAATTTCTTTGGGAAAGACTTCCTTAAATTCTCTGATGACTGGTACAGCATCCAGTAACTCTTCCTCAGTTTTCTGTTCTATTTCTTCTACATGCACTGCATAGACTTGGTATCCTTTTCTAGCTGTTCTTTTTAATTGTAAGGCTGATATTTGTCTTATTGAAATGGATTTTGGTTTCCCTTTTAGTGTAAAAGGTTTTCCTTCCTCATCCACACAATGCAGGGTTTTATCCCAGCAGTTCATCAGAGCTTTCTTCTTTTCCAGCCAATCCATTCCTATCAGCAGATCATAGGATCCTAATGGCAATATATTCAAATTTACTTCTGTTGGAAAACCATTTAATTGTATTGCTGTTTTGGGCAACTTATGTGTGACCTTTCTCTTAGTTCCAGTGGCCAGCTGTACCAACCATGACTGCTGAAATTTTTCAGGTTTAATTTTACATTTTTCTACAATTCCAGGATTAATATAACTCAACGAAGCACCTGGATCAATCAAAACAGTAACAGGTAGGTCAGAAATCTTACCCTCCATTTCCACCATGGTTGCTTGATGTTCTGCTTGCCGATTTTCCAATGCTGCACTGATAGTTGGTATATTTCTGGCTATGTCATTGACTGTTGTTGCCTCTCGCTCTCTGCTGATCATATGAATATTTCGATGGGGGCAGTCCCTCATCATATGGGGTTATCCACAGCCCAAACATTTCAATGGTTCCTTCATTCTGACTGTCCCTTCCTTTTTATTCCCTTCTACCGGTTTTGAAGCCACTTGGGACTGGGCAGTTTGACTTTCTCTTGGTTTATTGAATTTTTTCCGCTGATGATCTCTACCAAAATTTCTTAGATATGCTGGTTTTGGTCTTTTACCTTTGAACTCACCCTTGTTCAACCAGCTCTTCCCTTGTTCAGCTTTACCTTTAAACTGCTGATAGCATAATCTTGCTTTTCTAACAGCCTCATCCATCATCTTTGGATTGTCAAATTCAATTTTCTCCTTGTAAACAGTAGGCAAACAATTTAAAAACCTTTGCACCTTTGCCTTTTCTTCTCTAATGTAAGGGACATACCTCAGTAAATTAGTAAACTTAGTGACAAACTCATCGATGGTGAGCTGTCCCAGTCTAAGTTCATGGAATTCTTTAGCTTTATCGTCATAGTACCGCTCATTCAAGTAGCGATTTTTGAACTTAGCCTGGAAATCTTCCCAAGTAACTGTCTTTTCATCAATGGCATGCACCATTTTTGTCTCTTCCCACCACAGTGTAGCTTTTCCTTGTAGCTGGTACACCGCTAATCTAGCCTTCAGATTGCTCTCATATTCATAAACTTGGAAATACTTGATCATGTTCAGCAACCAAGCTTCAGCATCCTCCTCCTTCTCCCCATCATAGGAGGGAGGTTTGATTTTTCTAAATTCTCCCTGCAATTCTCTTTTCTGTTTATGCTGATGTCTAGCAGCATCATCATCATCAGACTCATCCATCTTTCTCTTTCCGGAACCTTCGCCTTCCTGGCTGTTCCGGGAAGTTAGTTCTCTGATGAGCTTTTCCTGCTCCTTACTGGCTGATGACAACATATCATTCTAACTTCTCAGTTCAGCCAATTCTCGTTGCAGCCTGTGCAACATAGCCATTACCGGGGCATTGGGATCTGGAGTAGCAAACTCATCACGCAGATCCACATAAATTCCTTCACCTTCAGCCATTTCAACTGTACACACTTACAACACAGATTAGCAAAATTTTATAAAATTTCAGAAAACCAAAACATGTAACACTCAGTGAGCACAACATTGACAGCCCAAATTGTTGTAACTGGTGCTCCGATACCATTTGAAACACCTCCAGTTTAAGGATTTTTTTTATTTTTTTTTTATTTTTTTTGCACTTGGATTCCATTGTTATGCATCTGGTTGTCTGAATACTAAGTTCTTTCCTAATAACCTTCACATTTAACCCTATGTACCTATGGAAGTATCACTGGAAATTTTGAATAATGAGCTCAGGACTTTAATTTTATTTCCCTCTTGATAAAGTTTATCTAATCATCTAGTATCTCTCTCCTATTAAACATTGACCATTCCCCCTGTATACTTTCAATAACGTCACCTAATCCATATGTATATTTAATACATATACTCTTGAACCCATTATAGATAATCCACACCTATATCTTGGGATCTATATGTATATATATGTCACCTATATCTATGGATAACATAGGTATCTAAAATGCATTTATCAACCATATCTTTTGAGCTCTTATATATATATATATATATATCCCATATAGATATACACGTAATACACCTCATTTGAAGATATTTGATCCACATATATATATCATATATATATATTTATACCACGTATGTAAAATATATATATATAACACATCCTTTGATAATCATCATGCGACACATACCTATATTCACCCTTTAATACTATGAATTAGAGACACACCTTTATATATATATATGTCATATATACATAAAATGCATATATCGAATGTGTCCTTGGATTTATTACGCACCCTTCTTACTATTTTTCGCCCGTTGGTGTGTGTGTAATAAAATGCGTTTGTTTTTGTTCCGTGTTGTGTAAAGGGTGCAGTTGGAAATCTGGCCACAGTAGCGTGCTATCTCTATGGTACGAGTACTTCCACGACTATCCAACCAGTTTCGTTTGGGAGAAGGAGTATACGTGGTTCCCTCTACTACGCGGAACTGTCGAAAGGTACAAGTGGGTGGTGGGTCGCGCATGCTTTGAGAAATTGGGATTCTCAACCTCGGCGCCACGGCTTGTGAAATCGGCGGGTGTCACCCATGGCTATGAGACCCATTGCGCGACTCACTTCAGCATGTACAGAGCGTATGGTTCAGCCCAAACCCCGCCGGCACAGTACTTAGAATTTAAGATAGAAAAGAAAACAACTACTGTGAAATGGTACTTCCTATCCGATTGTCATGATGATTAAATCCCTTTCAGGATTTGTGCAACCCTCGATCGATGCAGATTAGGGTTAGCGCCTTCATCTGCTACGCTAAACCGGTGTACAACTTCCGCGTGTACCATTGGGAATTCGTGGTAAGTATTCAGAGGTTTCCCTGTCTTTAAACCCTAGTCTGTCCGTTGCTATTTCATCTTTCAAAACCTCGTTTCTATGGCATTACTCCTTCATTCTTGATTTTCTAATCTACAGGGTTCCAAATCGTTGGTTGCACATGACCATGGCGACTGTGCCAGCACCGAATAGAGGAAGCATTATTTCCTTGCGGCGCAGGTCGTATTGCTGGTGTATTATGTTCGGCTCAGAACTGACTTAGATTTATTTTATTCGTATCGTTATTATATTCAGTGCTTCTTTACTACCATACTGTAGCAGATTGTTTTCTTTGTTTTCCCTCACAGGTATTATTGCGCATCGCTAATTGGCGACTAAGGGTTTTTTGCCCCAAGGAAAAAGACAATTTCCTTCCTGCAACTCGAGTGCTGGTGGTCTCGCATTCACCTTCATTCCTGGTGAGGATACCATTCCTTTTTCCAGCTCTTCTTTCCTGGTTGCGATAGCAGCCGAACTCATTTAAAATTTTGTGTAATGTGTTTATGGCAGGCTTGGGGTTTGGTTACAGTGGCCCAGCAACTGCTCCTCGTCATTGTTTTACCCTCTGTTTCTGTCACACACGTTCAGCGAAGGAAACCTTGGCTGGTAAAATAATACAAGGCGTGGGGTTTGTGCTAAATACCGCGCCCTTTTCCCGCCCAACTTCGTTCTGGAAATACTGGTTTTCTGTGTTTATCATTTGCTTTTACTCATTTATTATTTTACTATGGTATGGGTTGGACCAATTCGTTTACAATCACGAATTAATCCTGCTTACCAGTTCAGTAAAAGGAATGCGAAGTAGGGTATTCCTTGCTAATATCTCGACTGCCAAACGAAAACATTTTTATTTCTAACTCAGAGGTATTACCATAGTTCTGGGTTTGTTTTTTTCTTTTATATACGTCCTCTCTATTTTTTTTATCTTGTTCGTTCAGCACTATAAAATCGAACGTCGTTTAGTTTATCAGGCTGAGTTGCTAAATAACTCCAGGCGGCCATAATCTTAACTGAATCGAATGATTTTTCTCTGGACTTGGAAAGTTCGTGCCTACTTTATCATTATTAGAAGCAGACACCAGGAGTTTTGTTGAAGTGAGAAATGGTGTTCTTGTTCCAGCCACAACTAACCGATTTCACTTCTTTTATTACAGACGAAACTTTTAAATGTTGCATAGCAATAGCTACTCTCCTTCCTCCTAGATTTTATGTACATGCACAATGTGCTAATGGTTAATTTTCCGGTTATATTATATTATGCTAAATCTGTTCATGGAGAATGGAGGTTTAAGTTTTTGTTTTATCTACCAACTTGGACGATCTCATTTCCCATTTCGTCTCATGTTCCACGGCCACGTGAATGCCGAGTTTATAACTGTGGGTTATCTGGTGAAATCTTGTGGAATAAAATTTTAGACATAGCAGATTTGATACTATCCATTGCATGCGTGGCGATAAGCCCTAACTGTCGCATGAAGCCCACACACATCACGTCCTCATGTTGTCGGCCATTTCTGCTGACGCGTTATTTCATAGCTTTGTTATGTTTGTTTAATGTATAAAAGGCCTGAAATGTCGCAGCCTTCCCTAGGTTTGTTGATCTAATTTGTATGTTTTCATAACAATTATACTTTGACCACGATTCAACAGAACCTACATAGTTCGTATAGAAGTCTTTTCTTCCAACCCTTTCTCTGAATCGATATTTAAAATAAACTTATTATTTTTGCTTTCGTTGCCTATTTTATCTTCCGGAGTTCTCACGCATATACATATTGCAATTGATCTGGAACGAACTAAGGTTTAGCTCGCGGCATATTTATTGTTGTTTTTATGCAGATGTATATGTAATGATTTTATTCTAGGTCGCGGCACTTATATTCTCTTTGTCTTTTGTAGTATACATACATGTATTCAATAGTCCTTGAGTAGAGGGCATTATTTTTAAATAACTTCTTTGCTATGATACTTGGTTCATATATAGATATTTTTGTTAGATGCTTATACATGTATTCAGGAGTTCATTTGATAGTGTACATTCAGCACAGATTAAATCCATTACTATAATAATTTTTTCTCAAGAGTCAGAGGTAAATTTAAACGCAATATCCCCTATAATTGCTATGAATGCCCTAACATTCAAATAGAATAGAAGCACCTCTTTATCTAGAAGAATTTCGAAATTTTATATTCTAATGTCTTTACTTTCTTTACCTTAGTTCTGCTACAATATGTTTCTAATATACTTATGCACATATAATATCACCTTGTGTCTATATAAAACAAGAAAATATTTTCATTCTCCATAGAGACTAAGTAACTGCAGATTTAAACCAACCTTGGTTTAGAGCTTCTGGGGTTCCTACTCTATGGATTTATGGTCTACCACTAACCAGAATCTGGAAGGTGAAAGCCTTAGGATGGACTCTGGTAAAGGTAGTACTACAAATCACTCATACCAGTAAATTGATTTTGTATGTAGCCAATTCATACTATCATAAAACAAAATAACAAGAATTTCAGAACATACCACAATAAATCCAAATAACAGAAATTTCAGATACATACCAATATTGCAAATGACCAACCTCCCAACCTTAGAGTCCTCTTTGTCTCCCAGGACTCACCCCCGAGCAGAGATCACCTCCTAGAACAGATCAACCTCTGATCTTCTTAGGAGCAGCTTATTTAAGCTCATATTTCCCCAAAGCATGTTTCTAATTCTGCGTCCAGAATAGCAGGATGCTTTCTTTCCTGTTTAGCCTAGGCTTCCCATTTTGGGACTCTTTAAAGTTGTTTTATGCTTTTCCTCAGCTTTTCCAGCTTTTCTTACCTCTTCCCAACTACTCCTCTTCATTGGGGAAATTTAGATTCCTCCTCAAATCTAAATTAATTTCTTTCAAGGATTTTTGAAAGATTTTGGGGATTTGTTGCCTTATCCATCATCATGGATTTGGCAAGTGATCTCTAATTCTCATCTTGGTCAAAATGCACAATCATTTTATTTATTTCCTTAAATAAAATATGCAAATACATTCACACCATACTTATCCCTTGGGGTCCACCCCCTTAGGATTAAAGTTCAAATGTCTATCTTTAAAAATTCAACACACAAATTGGGGGTGTTACAGCAAGTGTAAAAATAATGTTCGAGAAAGATACTTACAATATGGTTCGGAGAGCACTGGTATTAATTCGAGGAGTTTGGATTGGAACTCTGTACAAGCTTCAGGGTAGCACGGTTATTGATGGGTGCAACGTTTCTGTGGTTCCTGAAAGTGGAGCGGAAAGCCTATCAGTCTCTGGAGAAAAGACCATGCTATGGCATCAAAGGCTTGGACATATTGGAGAGAAGGGCCTATAGATACTACATGGAAATGGTATGTCTAATTTATCTCTGGATTTCCATTTCTATGAACATTATGCATATGGGACGCATAATTGGGTGAGTTTTCCTTCTGGTGCTAAGAGCGCGAACAAGGTATTAGAGCTTGTGCACAGTGATATGTTTGACCCTATGTCGATTCCATCACTAGGAAAATCTGTGTACTATGTCTCATTCATATATGACTTCTCAAGGAATACATAGATATATTTCTTGAAGAAGAAATATGAAGTCCTTAACATATTTAGATAATTTAAGACTCTGATGGAAAACTAGATAGAAAATAATATAAAGGTGTTGAGGACAGGAATTCTTGCCAAAAGCAGTGGAGACTGCATGTTACCTGGTTAACAAATCACCTTCATTAGCGTTGGAGGATAAGACTCCACATGAGGTATGGACTAGTAATAAACACTCTCTTTCACATCTAAGGGTATTTGGATGTGATGCATATGTACATGTTCCAAAGGAGAAAAGGACCAAGTTGGATAATAAATTTTAAAGGTGCATATTTATTGGGTATAAGGATGGTTTAAAAGGTTACAAGCTTTGGAACCCAGAAACAAGGAAGGTTTTGTACAGTCGAGATGGGGTGTTTAGAGAGGTGAAATATGTTGTAAACATGAAGTCCTACCAAAGGAACCTGGGAAGATAGAGTTTGAGCTAAATGAGGATGAATCAGACTCTACAATAGAAGAATATTTAGAAGAGGAACAACCATAAACTCTAGATATGATAAGATCAGTTCAGGAAATAAGGCAACCAGAAAGGTATAGTCCATCTACTTTATGTTAAATTTTTTCTTTAACTATAAATAATGATGATCCCAGAATTTTCAAGGAGGTAGTAGATTCAGAGGATGGAAAACTCTTAAGGAGGCCATGGTTGATGAAATGACATCCTTGTATAGAAATGACGCATGGGATCTAGTGGAGTTTCTGGCTGGAAGGAATCCCATTGGGAGAAAATGGGTGTTTAAGAAGAAGATGAATGTAGAGGGCAATGTGAAGAAATACAAAGCTTGATTGGTAGCAAAAGGTTATTCACAGGCGTCGGGAATTGATTTTGGTGATATTTTTTCTCCTATTGCCAAGGTTACTTCTATTATATTACTTTTATCTATTGTTGTTGCCTTTGATTTTGAGGTAGAACCGATGGATGTGAAGACATCATTTTTTCACAGGGATCTGGAAGAGGAGATCTACATGAATCAACTTGAAGGCTTTATGGTGAAGGGTAAGAAACAACTGGTATGGGGGTTAAAAAAGTCTCTATATGGGTTAAAACAATCACCAAGGATGTGGTATCAGAAACTTGATACCTATATACGAGGAGTTGGCTTCACCAGAAGAAAAGAGGATCACTGTGTATATTTATATTAATTGGTGACCGTTTTATTTATTTTTTCTTTTATGTGGATGATATGTTACTGATTGGAAATGAAAAAGAAATTATCTAGGATTTGAAGACCAAATTATTCTGCAAATTCGACATGAAGTATATTGGTGTTGCAAACTATATTTTGGGCATGAAAATTAAGAGAGATCAGGAAAAAAGGAATCTCTGGTTAAACCAGAGGAATTATGTCAAGACAATATTGCAGAGGTTCAATATGCAGGATAGTAAACCGGTGAAGGTTGCTATTCCTGAAGCTGTAAATTTATCTGTGGAACAATGTCCCAACGCACAAGAAGAAGAGTAGTATATGTCCTATGTTCCATATGCAAGTGGAGTGGGTAGCCTGATGTATGCAATAGTCTAGACTAGACCAAACATTGCACATGTCGTGGGATTATTGAGCGAGTTTATGTCAAAACCAGGAAGGAGAATTGGACAACGGTGAAGCTGGTTTTCAGATATTTGCATGGCACTAATGTTGTGGTTTGTGCTACCAGGGAAGACCAGGATTGGATAGAGTTTTGGACATCTGTGGTTTTGTTGATGCAAACTGGTTGGAGATCCGGACCAAAAAATATCTACAAGTGGGTATGTGTTTAGCCTCTTTGGAGGTGCATTCAGCTGGATGAGTAAAATAAAGTCTCTAGTGGCTCTTTCAACTACATAGGAAGAATACATGGCAGCCACTCCTGAAAGAAAGGAAGCAGTTCAGTTACAAAGATTGTGTTAAAGTATTGGGTTGGTGTAGCGAGCTATAAGGATAGACTGTGATAGCCAAAGTTTAGTTTTCTTGGCTAATAATCGTGCTTATCATTCAAAGACAAAGCACATTGATGTTAAATATCACTTTGTGAGAGATATGGTTGAGGATAAAAGGGTGTTGCTGGTAAAGTTGGACACTATGAAGAATGTAGCAGATGCATTGATGAACTCTGTGAGCACTTAGAAGTTCTCTTGGTGTAGAGAAACAATGGGTGTTGCAGAGCTAGACTAATCACTAAGCTCTATTTTGGCCCCCTACGGAAATAAAGCAACAAGTGGGAGAATGTTGGGTATGTGTTATATTCTTTCCATGATTAGTCACATATGCAGGGAGGTCACAGGGGGGGTGGGTGATAGCCCCTCCTCTATGTTGCGTCGGGCATAGCAGGGGGGTCACAGGGGGGTGGCAGCCCCCCCTATTTGGCGTCTGGGGAAACGCCACGGGAAAAAAAATTTAGACCCTACTTTTTGGTGGGCAGACTCACCCATGGTTTTGTGCATGGTTTTACACATGGTTTTGGGTCATGATGGTTTTCGGCCGCTAGTATTTTGTAGATCCAGTCAAGGGAACTATGGTTATGTTCTAATCCAGGGTTAATGGATTGGTGTTTATGAATGCTTTGGTATATATATATGTGTTGTAACACTAAAAGGAATATAGTGAAAAATCAAGCTGGTAGTCCCGATATGGGATCCAGGGGAAAATATTTGTGTATATCTGCTTTTTGTTTAATTCTCTCGCTATTGTTTATTTTATGTTTTTAAGATTCGTTTGCAGATAATTTCTGTACAGGGTTAAAACCTACACCCGGGAGTTATGTAGGTTTGACCTCTGGACCTACCTACGACATTATAAAATGTATTGCCATTGCGCCATCAGTGGCAAATCTGAAAGGTGTTTCAGTCGAACTGCTGTTATTTGTGCCTATAATATGCCTTTTGAGGCATAACTTGACCAATATTGGGCCTTTTTGGGTTTTTTAAGTTGTGTTGGAGAGATAAGGCCGAGGCCTATCTTATGAAATTAGTCATTGATGTCTGTGTGCACATTCCAGAATGGTGTATTTAATGTAAAGAGAATTTATGATAATTTTTAATACAACAGACGCCCACTTGGAAGCAGACTCGGAGATGTAGTCTAGGAGCGACGAACTTTGTCATCAAGTTTTATCTATTTTTCATTTTTCATTTCATATTTCAAGTTTTATGATCAAGGCACTTAAAGATTCATGTTTTTCCTTATTTTTGCGCTTAAAAGAAACCTTAGTTAATATTTGGTGAAATTGTGCAAATAGTCAATTCTTTTATTGTCGGATCACCCTTATCAACTTAACATTTGTATCTTTGAACTTATAATGATGTTTAAAATACAACTGGAAAATAATGATTGACTTACATTACCAATAAAAACTAGCTCATAAAAGTCCAGGCGTGCAAACATGTAGAAAAATATGATTCTTAAGGAAGGTCGATGTTTCTATGTTCCAACTTTCCTGCAATCCATTATCGAGAATGATTTCCTCTATATCATTCATGACTATTATGCTTTAAATTCTTATGGGGGTGTAGTAATACTCCCTGGAATGAAGTTCAATTATCTTACTAGCCAAGGAAAATCATGAACTCCATTCATTGGCACGGCATAATTATCTTACCAATAAAAGAAAGTCATGAACTTCATTCATTCCCGGGCCATCAAATGCACTGAGTGCAGGGTGATGTATATCACACTCCTTCCATTATGAGAGGGTTGGCATTTCTCTTTTAATGAATATCTAATTGCTCATGTCAACATATTCCTTATGAAAATGCTCACATTTTATGAGGGTTGGGAGGAATGATTTTTATCCTTCCCATTAGGTTTTGGTTGCAAATGTGAGCATCATTATAAATGCGAGGAACCATAAAGTTCAGTGAAAAAAATCAACCTGTCCAAGTAAAAACAATATATCTCCTACAACTGACTTGGAAATAATATAATATAATAAAAAATTAATTATGAAAAATGTAACAATACAACAAAAGATGAAAATATATCAAAAACTAAATAAGAAAAAATATATCAATACAATAAGAGAATAAGACTCTCACTTAAAAATAATTAGGAAAAAAAAATAATGCAACAAGAGGTGACATAGAATTATTAAAACTAAGTATGAAACTTTTTTTACCAAAAAGTTGCTCACTTCTTAACTCATAAATTGAAAAAATCACAAAATAAAACAGTTTTATAAGCTAAAAGTGAGAATGGGCATATAAGAAAAAGTAAGCATTAAATGTGTGAAGTTAAAGAGACTTTTCAATATTTAAATTATCATTATTAAGAAAAATAAGAATATAAACCATAGAATTCTCAAAAGAAATTTAACAAAAATAAATTTTAACTATGAGTAAAATATAATTGAAAAGGGAATTTTCTTTTATATATATATATATATATATATATATATATATATATATATATATCCCAAAGAGATAATTATCTTGAATTTTCTGACCATACATATAATGTTGTAAAATAATACCTTATATATTAAAATATATATATATATATATATATATATATATATATATATATATATTTAAAAATTAATTAAAATAATAAAGACTTAATAAGAAATGAGTTAAAATTATAAAAATTGTGTTTTTAACATATTTGAAAAAAATATAAATAAATAATTTGTCAATTTCTATGAAACAATGGTGAAGAAAATCAACTTGTAAAAAAATACAAATAGATAACTTGTCAATTTTCCATCAAATAATAAAAAAATCAACTTGTAATTTATAAAATTAATTAGTATACAACATTACGTTATTGAAATTGCCAGAAAATGAAATTTACTTAAACTTTATTCTAAATTCCAAAGTTCCCAAAAACCCATATCACACTATTATGGAACTTATAATTACATATTTTAAAAACTTGGTAAATGGTTCTTATAAGCTTTAAAGTTGTCCTTTAAAATACTAAAACAAGTATTAGAGAAGAAAGTGGTATCATTAGTATTGATACAGTAAATCTTTGTCATGTTGTTAACCTTTATGATTTGTCCATTTCAATTTTATTTTATTATTAACTACTCTCGGAATCCATTTTGCAAATTGTCAAACCTGATCTATCCATCCTAAAAGCGTAAACAAAAAGCTAATTAGCAATTTCAATTAAATTATTGGAAAAAATCAATTTTTTGACCTGTTTCAACTGATTTCCTGTTCAGCAACAACTCACACTGCAGAGAACAGAATAAATGATTAATTGTTAAAATGGAAGTTAAATTAAAAAGCCAAAAAAGGAAAAGTATTGAAAAAGTTAAAAACCCGAATTTAAAATGAAACAAAAGCAGAGTGTGTTTTTTTTGGATAATGTAAGCCGTTGGTAATGGTGGTTCAACTATCCGTTGAAAGGGAGTGTATATATATCTGAAATCTCACACAATTTCAACATATTATTGCTCCTCCCTCCTCTATCCATGGCCTGCTATGTCTGTTGGCTTGGCTTTCTGACTCTGCTTGTGGTTTGGCGTTAGAGTCTCAGTCCATGTGTGGTTCGGCGTTCGAGTCTCAGTCCATGGCTGGGTATGTTTGTTGGGTTAGCTGCCTGAGTCCATGTGTGGTTTGGCGTTTGTGTGCCTCTCTATGTTTGAGTCACGAGGTTATGTGATAAAGGAAGAGGAGGCAATTGGACTTGTAATATCATTCTCTGAAAGAACAATTTCGGGCCTCTGAAAGAACAATTTCGGGCAAGAGTAGCTGGATTTCATTCATCATCTAGAGTTATTTGAGGATTACTTATATAATATTATTTTTCATTTGAACTCTGGTATGAGATACAATTTCTTTATTACATAATTTCTTTCTTTCTTGTATTTTAAGAGTGATGAGGATAACAACTGTCATTTTAGATCTTTTCTATTTCTTCTTGTTGATAATGTCTGAAACTTGCTATAATTTCGAACTCGAGGTATGCAGAGATGGCTCTGGCTCTTTTCTTGTCACTGGATTTGGTTCTTCGGCGGTCGTTATTAGAGGGTTTCGGACTTGAGGTACATGATATTCTTACTTCATTTGATTTTTGGTATAAGAAGAAATTTCTTTATTACGTAATTTCTTTCTTTTTTGTTATATTGAAATTTGTTTAGAGTGATGAAGATCTCAATTTCCATTTAATATATCTTCAATTTCTGGTTGATAAGGTTCGAACTCTGCTTTAATGTACAACTCTCGGTATACACAGATGGTTCTCCCTCTCAGTAGATTAACTATGTTTACTTAATATAGCTTTTAGTCGACTCTGTTTTCATATGTTTAAAATATTTAATTTCATCATGATTTTTAAGTGTCTCGTTTAACCCCACTGTGTTGATTATATTCGTCTCCCTCAGGAATGATTAGGGCACTCTCCCAATAGATTAACCCTAATTTCGCCAGTCTATTTCATGTTTAATTTAATCGGCATGTTTACCCATGTGTCTATGTACCTGGTTCATTCATTTTTTTTCTAAATAAGTTTAATGGCATGTTCTTCTCTGTTCTGCTTTGCCTCAAGAACCTTATTGACGATGGTGCAATTGTACAAGGACTTCCTAGCCTCATCCTGATGAATACTATCTTCTCCATCAATCGGACTTCTTATTGAAGCATTTTGGAAGTTAGGAACCACTGCTCGGAAGCTTGAGGTTGCTTGATCTAATAGTGGGTTCTGAGCAGTATTGACTCCACCTGAAAGCATTACATGGCACATTTCCAAGCCCTCTTGTTCATTAACATGAATTGCATATCACTTTTGCCTTTCCTCTTTGTCTTTCCACAGTTATCAAATCCGCATGAATACCTAGCTGAGTGATCAATCGCAATCTCAGCATCACTCTCATTTCTTTCTTCTTCTTAGTATTGATTTTCATGTCTCTGAGATTCTCGGACCTGTTTGGAAATGAGTTTGAATTTGCACACTGCCATCTGCCGTTGGACTTCATTGGCACACCATATGTTAAATTACTCCTACGAAATCCCTCCTTGTCCTCTTTCTCCTCCACTGACATATCACTAGAAGCTTCCAGCCTCATCCTCTTTCACCTTCACATATCACGTGGGCTATGCTCTGTTCTGCCTACTGTTGCTCTGCTTTTCAAACCCTACTTCAATCTACCAGTCTGGATACTCACATATTGGCTTGCTTTTTCGAGGATTGTTAACATTAGTTTTCATTAACATCGTTTAACCATGTTTGTTTTAAATTTATCCTTTCATTGACCTTTGTGCATCCCAGAGTATTAAATTATTTTTTCCGTTTAGTTTCACTCCCATCGTTTTTCTTCCATAAGATTAATCTAACGAACATGTTTCTTATTTAATCCATTTTGGTTTCCTTCGCACGCTTAACCTGTTGTTCATCAGTTTGACCCCAAACCCTGTGTTTTATGAATTCAGGCGTTAAATTTTTAAGTTAAATTTTTGGAAATGCAATATATTTCATTTATGGTTCATTGCATTCATTATCATGCATAATGTATAACTTTTTAAATGTGCTTATATGATGTTTTTTAACATTAACTGTTCATATAAATGTTTTATTTTGGTTTTGTTTGCTTTTTTTTTTTTATTAATTAATATGTGCTTAGATGCTGTTTTTGAACTTTAACGGTTCATATGAGTGTTTTATTTTGGTTTTGTTTTTTTTTTTATAATTTATTAATTAATGTTTAAAGTGGTATGTGGTATGAAATGTTTTTTTAGTTTTTAAGTTGTAAATTTATTTTAATATCATTTTTAACATTTTATTTTATATAAAATTAATTATATTATTGCGATGGTGATAGAGTTTTATTATTATAATTTGGTTTATAATGTTATTTTTATTTATATTATTTTTAGGTTTTAAAAAAATGCAATTATTAGAAAATATTAGTTGTGAACTTTGAATATATATTTGCCTGTGGGGATTAAATGTATTAAGAAATTTTAAGTTTATTAAGGCTCCAAGTTTTAATGATTATGCATTAGTTATGACTTCAACATATTATTTGTGAGAATAAAATCTAAATGATTAGGATAAAAATTAGTTTTCCAAAGTATTTACAATAAACTTAATTAACATAATAAACATCTTTACACGGTGGGCAAATCTGTCATAATTCAGCTGTCAAACAAGTAGTGAGAACAACCATTTTTAGCTTGTTATCCGTGAATGAAAGGTGACTCATCATCCTTATTCAAGGAAAACCATGCCACATAGAATATAACTCATCACCCTTATTCAAGGAAAATCAAGCCACATAAAATAACCAAGTAGTTGTTCACTCTTGCCAAATGCCTCTACGTCTTAGGGAGTTAATATTTCTCTTTAACTCCAAAAAAAACAAACTCTTAGCCAAGAAGAAGCAGTTTTAAGTCATAATCTAGGCCCAAATTAACATAATAAACATATAGCTATTATTTTATATATATATATATATATATATATATATTTTCTAATTTTTGAATTATCTAATTTTATTTTATATATTAATTATATATATAATAGTATTTATATTTTATTTTAAAATAATTATTTTCATAAAATGAAACAATTATTTTTTATTATAAAATTTCTCAAAATATTTTATCGAAAAAATATATCTTGTTTTTAATTTAATAATTGTTAAATAATATAATATATATTTTTTATTGAAATAATTTTATTCACCTTGTTTTCCTAAAATCAATCATACAAATTAAACAATATATTATTTATTTTATTCATATAATTTTGTTAGTTCTATGACAATATTCTCTATTTTTAAAAATTATAATTTTTTTTTACCTATTCTCTCCCCATGTATATAGGTGAATCTCTCTGGTTCATTCCTTTGTTTCAGCCCTAAGTTTAATCGCATGTTCTGCTCTATTCTGCTCTACTTGACTCTGTTCTGCTTTGCCTGAAGAACCTTATTGACAGTGGTGCAATTGTACTGGGAATTCTTAATCTCATCCTCAGAAAGACTAGCATGTCCATCAATTTCCTTGGATTCAGACTTCTCCTCGATGCATTTTGGAACCTGAGAACCATTGTTGGGAAGATTGAGGTTAGCTGATCCAACTAGCATGTCCATCAATTTCCTTGGATTCAGACTTCTCCTCGATGCATTTTGGAACCTGAGAACCATTGTTGGGAAGATTGAGGTTAGCTGATCCAAGATTCTCAGCCCCCAACTTCGAATGGTGGGTTCTGAGCACTGTTTACTCCCCCTCTAAGTATTACGAGGCATATTGCAATGTCATAATGTGGATTGCATATCACTCTTCCTTTTTCTTGGTCTTTTTGATGTCTTTGTGTTTCTCCATTTATCAAATCTGCTTGAATTTCCTCGTTATCTCGAATCTCGAACCACTTTGTCCTTCTCCACTTATCAAGTGTGCTTAAATTTCCAGTTGGATAATCAATCTCAATCTCAACATCGCTCTCACTTCTTTCCTTGTCTTTTTATTGGGCGTCTTGTGTGTAATATTCTAATATTCTTCCCCAGATGAGCATCACCACTACCTTGGCGGGTTTTAAAGCGGCCTAATATGTGACCAAACAAACCTTTCTCAGAGCCGAATCAAAGGGTTTGCTGAGTCCAAAACCCAACAGAAACGAGTACGGTTCTACAAACTGCCAACTGTTGTTAGAATTCGTTAGCATAGCATATATGAAATTACTCCGGTTGCTATACAATCCCTCTTTATCCTCTCGGCCTCGTGCTCTTTCACCTTCACCTGGGAACGTGGGCTTTCCTCTGTTTTGGCTATTGTTGCTGTTTTTGAAACCCTACTCCAATCTACTACTCTGGGTAGTAATAGATTGGCTCCCTCCTCGATTTTTTTACTTTAGTTTTCATTAACACAGTTTAACCCTATTATATTAAATTTCTCTTTTAATAACATTTCTGTATCCTTCGTGTTAAATTATCTTTAGTTAAATTCCAATCCGTTATCTTACATTATCTTACAATTGTATTTTGATAGGTATGGGGTGGAAGAGGAGGAGGTAATTTTATTGAGATAGGTAGAGGGGAAGAGGAGAAGGCAATTGTAATTGCATTTTGATTATGAAAAAAACAAGTATTTCTATTATAGAAAAAACAAACTGGTTTTTGTTACTATCTCAGTATCTTTTGGAGTCGTTCATGGGTTTTTCCCTTTAGATACCTGTTATATCACTTCTTTTATCTCCCCTATGAGAAGAAATTTTTATATTACTTATTCTTTTTTCTTTTTATTGAAAATTTGCAGTTGAAGATAAGAGGAACCGTTTGAAAAATCACAACCATTAAAACTTTGAATTTTTTAAAATTCTGGTCGTTGTTCAAATGCTACTTCAATCTGCAATTCCATGTATGCAAAGATGGTTGTGGCTCTTTTCTTTTTAAGCAGGTCTACTCAATATAGTCTTTGGTTAACCCGGTTTTACATGTTTATTATATTTAGTTTTCATTAACTTTGGTACATTATCGTTATTAAACCAAAATTTTAAACCAAAATTTTTAATTAATTAACCCAATTGTATTAGTATAACTAACCTCCCTGGGAATGATCACGCAATATCCCATTAGATTAACCCTAAATTTTATGGATATACTTCTTAATTAATTTAAGTGGTCTCTAAGCAAATCCTTAGGGTTTGGTTGACATGTTTCTTATTTAATTTAAGTGGTCTTTGAGAAAATCCTTAGGTTGTTTATGAGTTAATTCCTCTGGTTCATTGATCTGTTTCTTCCATAAGTTTAACTGCTTGTTCTACTATACTATGTTCTAATTTTCCCAATAGGATCGAAAATTTCTGCTATACTATGTTCTACCTTGCCCAATAGGATCGAAAAACTTGTACCTAGCTTTCTGTGCCTCGTCTCATCATCATAAAGACGAGCATCTCCATTAATTTCCTTATATTTCAATTTTATAATCATCATATATTTTTTATTATTATATTTTAGTTGTAAGTATATATTAGTACATTTTACATAGTTTCATTTATTGAAGTTGGGAATAGGAAATTCTAGTTTTCTCATTTATATTAATATGAAAGGCCCGTTGATTTTTTTCATATTAATTTGTTTCTTTAAAAAAGGAATTTTTTGAATAGAATTTTTTTTGGTTTTGAGTAGGTGAATTATTTTTATATTTATTTAAACATTGGTATATTTTATATATTATTGTTTTCTTAGTTTTATATTTCTTTAAGAGTAGAATATATGAATTTTAGGTTAAAGAATTTATTTCTTATACAATTTATTTATTTTTATAATTTTTATTTATTTAATTAATTAAATGAACAATTATATATATATATATATATATATATATATATATATATAATATTGAAAATTTAAGTTATTAGATAATTTATTTTGTATCAATTCACAGTTTTATATGTAAAATAGTTTTTTAATAGACATAAATTTGTAGGCTAAGTTAAGCTATACTATGTTAGCCTAGTTTACACTACATTAGGTTAGGTTAGGGTAGGCTAAGGTAGGCTAGGCTAGGTTAGGCTAAGCTATATTAGGTTAGGTTAGTTTAGGCAAGACAAGGCTAGGTTAGGTTACATTAGGCTATGCAACACTAGGTTAGGTTAGGTTACCTTAGGTTAGACTAGGTTAGGTTAGGTTAGTCTAGGCTAGGTAAGGCTACGATAGCCTAGCCTAGGCTTGGCAAGTTTAGGCTAGGTTAGGTTAGGTTAGGCTACGCTAGGCTACACTAGGCTAGGCAATGCTAGGCTATGCTAGGACAGGTAAGGCTAGGCTAGGCTATGCAAGGCTAGGTTAGGCTAGGCTAGGCTAGGTTAAGCTATGCAAGGTTAGGCTAAGGTAGGTTAGGCATGGTTATGGTAGGATAGGCTAGGCTAGGTTAGGCTTGGATAAGATAGGCTAGGCTAGGGTAGTCTATGAAAGGTTAGGTTAGGCTAGGCTAGGTTAGGCTAGGCTAGGCTAGGTTAGGAAAGGTAGGCTAGGCTAGGTTGGGTTAGGCTAGGCTAGGTTAGACTAGGCTAGGATAGGCTAGGCTAGTCTGAGCTAGATAGGTAAGGATAGGCTAGGCTAGGATACGTTAGGCTAGGCTAGGTTATGGTGGGTTAGGCTAGGGTAGGGTAGGGTAGGTTAGGCTAGGATAAGGTAGGCTAGGCTAGGCAAGGTTACCCTAGGCTAGGATTGGTAACCCTAGGCTAGTCTAGGTTAGGTTAGGTTAGGTTAGGTTAGGGTAGGGTAGGTTAGGTTAGGTTAGGTTAGGCTAGATTGGGGTAGGGTAGGTTATGTTAGGCTACACTAGGTTGGGTCAGGTTAGGTTAGGCTATGATAGCCTAGGCTAGGATAGGTTAGGCTTTCGTAGGGTAGGTTAGGTTAGGCTAGGCCAGACTAGGCTACGTTTTTCTAAGGAAGGCTAGGTAGGCTAGGCTAGTCTAGGCCAGGCCAGACAAGGCTAGGCTAGGCTAAGCTAGGTAGGTAGGTTAGGCTAGGCTAGGTTAGTTTATGATAGGTTAGGCTCAGCTAGGATAGGGTTGGTAGGGATTTCTAGGGTAGGCTAGGGTAGGCAAGGCTAGGCTAAGCTACGTTGGGTAGGCTAGGCTAGGCCAGGTTAGGCTAAGTCAACTAGGTAGGTTAGGTAGGCTATGTAGGCAAGGTAAGATATTAGATTAGGTTAAGCTAGGCTAGGCTAGGCTAGCTTAGGTTAGGTTAGGCTAGGTTACATTAGGCTAAGATAAGCTAGGCTAGGTTAGGTTAGGTTAAGCTGGGTTAGGCTAGGTAGGATAGGTAGGCTAGGTTAGGTAGACTAGGTTAGGTTAAGCCATGGTAGGTTAGGTAGGCTAGGTAGGGTAGTGGTTAGGTTAGGTTAGACTAGGTTAGGTTAGACTAGGATAGGCTATGATAGATTAGGCTAGCCTAGGTTAGTCTAGGTTAGGCTATGCAAGGCTAGTCTAGGTTAAGCTATGTTAGGATAGGTTAGGATAACCTAGGGTAGCTGGGATAGGCTAGGATAAGTTAGGCTTGGTTAGGTTACGCTAGGTTAGTTTTTTTAAGGTTATTTTATGATAGGCCATGGTATGGTAGGTTAAAATATGCTAGGTATGGTAGGGTACAGTAGGCTAGGCTAGGATAGGATAGGATAGTGTAGTGGAGGGTAGGCTAGGCGAGGCTAGTTTAGGATAGGTTTAGGCTAGGTTAGCTTATCTTAGGTTAGGATAGGTTAGGTTAGGGAAGGTTACGTTACACTAGGCTAGGTTATGTTAGGCTAGCCTAGGTTTAGCTAGCCTAGGTTAGGCTAGGTTAGGTTATGTTGGGCTACACTAGGCGAGGTTAGGTTAGGCTAGGTTAGGTTATGTTGGGCTACACTAGGCGAGGTTAGGTTAGGCTACGTTAGGTTAGGTTAGGTTAGGTTACATTATGCTAGGCTAGGTTAGGCTAGGATAGGTTAGGTTAGGCTATGTTGGGTTAGACAAGGCTAGGCTAGGTTAGTTTAGGTTAGGCTAAGCTAGGTTAGGCTAGGCTATGCTATGCTAGTGTACGTCAGGATAGGTTAGGCTACGCTAGTCTTAGATATGCTAGGTTAGGCTATGCTAGCCTAGGTTAGGCTATGGTTGGTTAGGTTAGGTTAGGATACGCTAGGTTAGGTTAGGCTAGGATAGGTTAGGTTAGGCTAGGGTAGGTTAGGTTAGGTTAGGTTATGATAGGTTAGGATAGGCTAGATTAGTTTATGCTAGGCTATGGTAGGTTAGGTTAGCCTAGGCTAAGTTAGAAGAAGTTAGGCTAGGCTTTACTATGCCAGTTTAGGCTATGTTACCTTAGGCTAGGCTTTACTATGCCAGTTTAGGCTATGTTACCTTAGGCTAGGCTTTCATAGGCTAGGCTAAGAAGGTTACTCTAGGCTATGTTAGGTAAGGCTATGCAAGGTGAAGCTAGGATAGGCTATGATGCAAGGCTAAAGTAGGATAGTCTAGGTTAGGCCATGTTAAGCCAAAGTAGGCTAGCCTATTGTTGAGAAGGTAAATCTCCTCTGCGGACAGAGGCGATCCCTACTAGCCCAATAGGGGTCTAGCAACAATCAAACAATGTTACGACGCAAGTTCCTAGTTACGAATGAAAAGACTAAAGACGGAAGCCTACTTGGAATCCAATGCTATGATCTGAAGAAGAAGCGTCCCCGTTCCTCAGCCTCGGCAGATCACGATCCCTCCACGATCTCCGCGGATGAACACCTGCACATGCAAGAAACAAACAGATACAAGCATAAAATCCGGCATACGTAACTAAATATCAGTCAGAAAGGATATTACTCATATTAACATGATGGAAAATAGAGTGGAACCATAATCGTAATCATCTATTAAATAACAAACGAAGAGAGATTACAACCAAGTTCTGACGTCGTGGTCTCCTTCGGATGGGTCTCCAGTCATTCACGTCTCGCAAAGCTCGCCAGGGAAAGGGAAAACCTCTCCAGAGTCTCTCGACAATGGTCTCCTTACTTGAGTCGTCCTTAAGGGAAAAAGAGGGCTCTTTACAGCACAAAGGCTCTTGGGAATATGGAGATTCAAAGCTTAGGCACTTCAAGACTATCAGCCCTTCAGCCTTTCAGCCTTTCAGCCCCTTCATCAATGGATGAAGGCTATATTTATAGAGGAGAGGAGGAGGTTGAGATCCCTACAATAGTGGAAGGGAGGCCTTATCCTTTGGGAGGTTCCCCATATGGTGGAAACAAGAGGCCAAAGGAGGAAGGTTGTGGTTATTCAGGTGAAACCACTCCTGATGACTCATCCACGAAGTTGTTGTAATCGAAACTTCGCCTCTTTTTTTAAAAAACTTTCCATAAACAGAGTGGCATGGGTGCAACACTAGGACAGAGCGCCAATTGGCGCGGGCTCAGTGTTAATTTTCCCCCATTGGCGCGAGTACACAACGGCCACTACGCCAATGCAAAAACATGTGTTTTTAGGGGTCTCATTTCAGAAATAATCAACAGAACGAATGTTGTCCTCATGGAAAGGGATGTAATGATGGTATTTGCAAGGCATGACACTACTTATTGGTCATAGAAACGACCCTCCAATGGGTGAGATGGGAATTGCAGGGACGGTGACAAATTACTGTGTAACAGATGCCCCCTAAAGCATGAGGCCCGAGAGAGAGAGAGGGGTGAAATGCTTTACGAGAACGTGTCCAACTGAAGCTCCGTCGTCGGAAAACCTGCGTAGAGAAATACAACTGATATCTCAAGTACATGATGTATATGCGGTATGGGCGCAGCCATCCGAAACAGAGTACACTATAATCCGGATCCAGGGTATGGGCGCAACCATCCAGCGAGGATCAAATAAATAGACTCAGGCATGGTCGCAGCCATCCAATCAGTGAGTCATATACATAATGATAATAATCCACAATCGCAGCCTGGATTACAACAGACACAATCCAGGGTCTTGCGCTCCATCTCGACCCAAATAAAGTACAAGTTCAAGCATGCGAATATGTGAGCTGAAGTCGAACATGCAAGAACATCGTCTGATTACCAGCCAATGATGAGAGTTGTTAACAGACACGAGAGGAACCACCAATAATGACAATGGTCCTCAAGGTACTACAGGTACAATCTACGGCGTGCGAATAAATGAGTTGACGTCGAACACCCGCAGAATCACTCGATCGGAGGTCAATGATGAAAACGTCGCGTCGAATGCGACGAACCTGCCATTAAGGCATGCAGGCTCCAAGGTACCATAAAGAGTCTCTAGACCAACTTCCCGGATAATGAGCTGAAGTCGACAGGAAGTGACCCTGATCGAAGGTGGGCCATAATGTTTCCCACATCATCGACACGAGACAAAGGAACATGATGTTTTTGTTGTGAATCAGGATCGTATGAGAATCAGAGGAAGGTTGATATGTGCAGAGGTCAACTTCTCTTGAACATATTGACGGCACGACAATGGATTTGGCAGTATTTGACATCAAAAGATCAGAGGTCATAGTGACGAGGCAAAGAGCAGATGAGAGGTCAAAAGGGATCACCCAAACCCACGGAGGCAAGTGAAAAACGAGATGAGATGTCCCCAACCCGACACGAATGCAAACAAGTGCCATGTTCAAGAGCGACATACTGCCGACACGACAATGATGTTGGTTCCATTTTCCCCACCATTTCGGTGAGTACCTCTTTATTTTTACACAAGCTTGAAGAGGATACCATATGC
This sequence comes from Pinus albicaulis, assembly GCA_034641835.2. NCBI lineage: Eukaryota > Viridiplantae > Streptophyta > Pinopsida > Pinales > Pinaceae > Pinus > Pinus albicaulis. The sequence goes on from CM076571.1 coordinate 889,671,787, forward strand.
TTGTCATATAAATCCGTCCTTCGGACGAATCCATCCTAGTACATTTAACGAGCCCTAGGAAGGAGCGACTCGAATACCGTCATCACGACTGAATCCAATGTCATCAATGTTTAACGAGTCTGACAAAGGAAGAACTCGGCGTCTTTTCATGTTTAGAGAGTTTGAAAAGACAGCAGAAAAGTAAACTCCACAGGTCCCTTTTCGTAGATAGTTCCTCGGACCCGAAAAGGTAGAAAACAATATCCGAGAAAACCTCCTAGTCGCGATAGGCTAGGGTATTCCTTTTTCGTAAATAATCCATCCCAGCCCGAAAAAGGGGTAAACGTATACTGGGTAGATGTCGTTTCGTGTCCACTTTAACGAGATCGAAACGACAAGGGACTCGACAATCTTTTCATGTTTAGAGAGTCAGAAAAGAGCTGAAAGATGACTCCTCCTGGAGGAACGAGTGGTATAAAGGGTAGCAACTGGTTCCGGTAATGGTGAAACTGCTCAAAGAAAATAAAGGTTAAGAGGTTGGCTAACAAGACCACTCATCGTAGCGGTTCCTCAGGAATGGTTAAAACAACCAAGTGAAGGCATATGATCGGCCAAGCAGATAGTGACGATGGAATGAGAAAACCAAGGCTCATCTGGCAAAAATAGGCTGATAAGATGGCAATCACAAGAGGTAAAATGGGAATGGTTTCATTTTTACACAAGCTTGAAATCAGGAAACTCTGCTTGAAGTTGGTTTCATTTTTACACAAGCTTGAAACAAAGATAAACTATGCTTCAAACCGGTTTCATTTTTACACAAGCTTGAAACGGAAACAAACTATGCTTGAAAAAGTAAGCATGCCCCCAGCATGGTGACTCAATTCGAGGTACATGCCCCCCAAGCTTCAGTCCATATGGAAGGAAGATGGAGTGAAGGTTCAAATTACGAGATCAAGAGAGAGACTCGACTGGGATTTTACGAGATCTAAACAAAAGACTCGAATTGAACGGGAATGTGTTTCATTATTTTAACGAGGTTAACACATTAAAAGAACTATCCTCAAACACCTTGTTTCATGGTTTAGGGAGCTTGACACAAGACCAGGAACTGTGCTCCGAGAAACCTTGTTTCATTTTTTTAAGAGCTTGACACAAGACAAGGAACTATGCTCCGACGACCTTGTTTCATTTTTTAAGGAGCTTGACACAAGACAAGGAACTCTGCTCTGACGACCCTGTTTCATTTTTTAAGGAGCTTGGCATAAGACAAGGAACTATGCTCCGACCAGCTTGTTTCATTTTTTAGGGAGCTTGACACAAGGAAAAGAACCATGCTCCGCCCAAACCTGGTTTCATTTTTTAAGGAGATTGACACAGGAAAAGAACCATGCTCTGACAACTTGATTATAATTAACAAGACGCCATCGCTTCCAAGATTTCCACTGCCGATGGAAGAAAAACATCCTGGAAGTCTGGACCCAATGCCCCCAGCACCAGATGCACAACGACATCATCACTGAGCACAAGCACGGGGTAGGTAGCCACATAGTTGACCTACAGTGGGGCAGATACAACGGGTGGATAAAAACCAAGAAGGGATGATGGCGGACCAGCTGCCATACCAGGACCAAAGAACGAAAGCTGATCAATGGTCATGATCCGTCCTTCATGTGGAAAACAGACCACACGAAAAAGGGAGGAGACAAGCGCCCCCATGGCATAGGTGTAATCGCACCCCAAAAGCAGATTGAAATCTAAGGGGCCTAGAACAACCATCACGTCCATATGGATGGTTTTAACTCCAAAAGTAACAGGTAACCTTGGAAGCATCCCTAACGGTTGACTCGTTCTTCTGTTAAATGCCAACAGATTCTGCGTAATGTGCGCAAGGCGTGAACCGAAATCTTTGCTGTATTTGAGGATAGAAGCACTACCGTACGCACCTTCATCTATATAATGGTGCCGTGGTACGACCAGACCAAAAGCCTGTACTGTGATCTCGAAAGGCACATAAGACGGAAGGCGGTATCCCGCAAATCGACTCCAATCAAAGGAAGCGACCAAACTACTTGGAGGGGCTACCATCGAACCGAGATGGTCTTCCCCTGGTGTTACAACCAAAAAAGGAGCATCCTCCACGACCTCCATCTCGAAGGTGGGAGGAGTATCCTCCAGGACCTCCATCACTGGAGGCGGAGGAGCAGCTTCTTGAGATACGGGGACAAGAGAATCTTTCTCCAAGTCCGAAGAATCTGAAGAAACAAGAAGAACCTGAGGGGGATGAGGTCCACTCTCAACAGAAAAGACCTGGTGCACCGCGGACGGGGCCAGTTCAACCGATCCTACGACCAATGGTTGGTCAGGGACGGATTCGTGAATTCAAATTTCTGAGGGAGCGGGAAGGACCAAAGATGACTCTTGACCAATCGTAGGACCAACTGGCAAAGGACTCAAAGAAAGCTATTTGTAACCAGCCGGGAGGCGTGGTGTAGAAACAGTCGAGTTGTCCAAGACTCTCTTGGCTTCATCCATATAAGGACAAAGGTGAATGGCATGGTGCCCTTCACATAACCTACAGGGATTGGTAATCTTACCCTGCTTCTTAAGAGTTTTACCAACACTAGCTGAAGACGTGCCCCCAACCTGACTCCCGAAAGCCAAAGGTAACGACGGGCGACCGTTGGACCACGCTTCGAGCACCTTGGGAATGCCAGGGCAGTCTCGAAGAAGATGGTCTCCCGTGCACAACATGCAAGGGAACTTGACTTTCCGTGGAGGGTTGGAAGGTTTATTAAGAGGAGGTGCATTAGAAGCAGCAGTTGCAGCCTTAGCCTCTCTCTTATCAGACTTCTTCTTCTTTGTCTTCTTCTTCTTCTTCTTATCCACCTGGTTACTCGAATCCAGACTTTCACCAGGAAAAGTAGAAGAGGAGGACGCAGAAACAGGCGAAGAAGTGGAGAGGTCCACCTTAGAATCAACATGATGTTGTTCAGGCGGAGGATTTGATTGAACAGTAGCCGAGACATTCGGGACCACAGAGGTCGAAAACAACCAAACAGGCAACCCAACAGTTAACCCAGGAAGGGACAACGTTGCCATATAAGGAGCGCCAACATTTCCAAAAGGAGGAAAAGGACCAGGATTCCCATCAGAGGGGATTCCTTGGTTGGTGAACTCCGGAAAAGTTGCCATCAGAAGCGATCTTCAGAACAACACCCTAAGGAAACTAACTTTAACCAGGAATATTTCGTGGGCAGTTAATTTTTAAAACATTGAAACAAAACTCTACCGTTTCATCTTTTAAGAGTCGAGAAACGAGTAAAAGGTGACTCTATCGCTTTCAGATTGGAAACAAGCGTGAAAGGACAAGCGCTTGATGGCCTTTCCAAATTTAAAGAGTCAGAAAAGATCGAACTGACTACTCAGGAATGCCAGGCAAAGGGTGTACCAAATAACCGTGAACTGCAATATACACCTTGGTTTTAATAATGAAAGAGAAATCAACCAAGGACTTTCCGTACGTGCAGGCAATCTCCCCGAATGCTGTGTTCGGTGTATCACGGGTATAGGGCAGCAAAATCGGCTTCCTATGGATAAAGGATTGCAACCTAGAGGGGTCTCCCTTTATATACGCGATGGTACGGGGAGCACAAGTCCGTACTAGTACTGTCTAAAGCCAAGAGGCGAACGACAGCTACTAGGTTTAACAACGCTAGAACACGTCTCTAGCCTAGACCTCTAAATATTTCGTTAATGTTTCAATGCTGCCTTAGGTTAATTGAATAAATTTTACAGTTGATCATCAATTAAGTTTTAATTTTAAGGCCCTACCGTATGTCATCTGACAATCTCTTATATGCAGCTATATGAGTAAAGAAATCTTTTCAATTCGATGAATGCTATCTAGTTAAGGGAAGAGCTTCAAACAATGATGCAACAAACAGCAAAACTGAAAATGAAACTTTTCCAAACTAGATGACTTTCACTATCCAAAAGTATTCTAAAACATTCAACAAAGCGAATTATGCAATGTAATCTATGCAAAATTCTTTTCCCGAAAACTATGCAATTGTAATCTATGCACAATTTCCTTTTTCTTTTTCAAATAATAAGAATGCACTTAATGCATTTTTCGATAAAATGAGAATCTACTTAACGCATGCTTTCAATGAAAGAGAATGCAATCAGAGCGATTTCTAGCTTTCAATCATTAAACAATGTGATCTAAGTTCAATGATAAATCTCAAAACTACCTTTCAATGCAATGTGATCTAATGCATTTTAACGAAAAGCAAACTATGAGACGAAAACTAAAACAACGCAAATCTCCCTAATGCAAAAGAGATGTAAACAAACACTAAGAATGCAATCGTTGTTTCAAAACACTTTGTAACAAAATTCCTCAAAAGGTGACAAAACACAAAGAGGACTTCCAAAGAATGAGATCAAAACAAGGCATTCATTCCCTTTTACATCAAGTAATCATGGAAAGAAGACATTCCAAACAATGAGCAATGTAATCTATGCTCATACAGAGGAAAGGCCGGAAGGGAAAGACACACTGGTGAAGGATTTAGGGAAAAAAATCTCAAATTTCACACATCCTGAAATTGGCCCGACTTGTACATTGACAACTAGCGCCAACTGGCGCGACTTGTACATTGACAACTAGCGCCAATGGCCAATTGTCGCGGGTTGCTAACTGACAACAAGCGCCAATTCCTGAAAATGAAAAAACAAAGAATTTCTCCCAACCAAGACCAGACTTCCCACTTCAAGATGAATCTAAAACAAACCCAGAAGCAAAGTACTGACCAAAAGAAACTTCCGAACAAGGGTAACCCTACCACCTACAGGAAATGGCGCGACTGTCTGGCTGTAATCCGCGCCAGACAGGGGATGGCGCCAGTGATGAACTAACAACCTGCGCCAATTGGCGCGACTGTTAGGCTATAAATCGCGCCAATCAAGCCAACCATTAAAAGGTGAAAATTCGGAAAAGCAAAGGTCATATCTGATCCTCTGGGGCTAAACCAAAAGCCAAAACACAAAAGAACCCAGCCCAAAAGGCTAACCAAGCAAGGAAAATCATAAAACAATCAAAACGAGACAGTGAAAACTAGACGATCCCCAGCGGAGTCGCCAAATTGTTGAGGAAGTAAATCCCCTCTGCGGACAGAGGTGATCCCTACTAGCCCAGCAGGGGTCTAGCAACAATAAAACAATGTTACGACACAAGTTCCTAGTTACGAATGAAAAGACTAAAGACAGAAGCCTACCTAGAATCCAATGCTATGATCTGAAGAAGAAGCGTCCCCGTTCCTCAGCCTCGGCAGATCACGATCCCTCCACGATCTCCGCGGATGAACACCTGCACATGCAAGAAACAAACAGATACAAGCATAAAATCCGGCATACGTAAGTAAATATCAGTCAGAAAGGATATTACTCATATTAACATGATGGAAAACAGAGTGGAACCATAATCGTAATCATCTATTAAATAACAAACGAAGAGAGATTACAACCAAGTTCTGACGTCGTGGTCTCCTTCGGATGGGTCTCCAGTCGTCCACGTCTCGCAAAGCTCGCCAAGGAAAGGGAAAACCTCTCCAGAGTCTCTCGACGATGGTCTCCTTACTTGAGTCGGCCTTAAGGAAAAAGAGGGCTCTTTACAGCACAAAGGCTCTTGGGAATATGGAGATTCAAAGCTTAGGCACTTCAAGACTATCAGCCCTTCAGCCCCTTCATCAATGGATGAAAGATATATTTATAGAGGAGAGGAGGAGGTTGGGATCCCTAAAATAGTGGAAGGGAGGCCTTATCCCTCGGGAGGTTCCCCATAAGGTGGAAACAAGAGGCCAAAGGAGGAAGTTCGTGGTTATTCAGGCGAAACCACTCCTGATGACTCATCCACGAAGTTGTTGTAATCGAAACTTCGCCTCTTTTTTTAAAAAACTTTCCATAAACAGAGTGGCGCGGGTGCAACACTGGGACAGAGCGCCAATTGGCGCGGGCTCAGTGTTAATTTTCCCCCATTGGCGCGAGTACATAACGGGCTACCAGCGCCAAGGCAAAAACATGTGTTTTTAGGGGTCTGCTCAGGAAATGATCAACAGAAGAAATGTTGTCCTCATGGAAAGGGATGCAATGATGGTATTTGCAAGGCATGAAACTGCTTATTGGTCATAGAAATGACCCTCCAATGGGCGAGATGGGGATTGCAGGGACGGTGACAAATTACTGTGTAACACCTATGCTATTTTATGTTAGGCTATAGATGAGAATCTATAGTGTCCCAGTGGAAACATATGACCCTCAGTGCTCACAGGTTCGAAATCTAGGTGGTCGGGTGTGACATACCTTAATCAAAATTTCAGAGTCTAGGTGGTCCGTGGTGGTTTTTTAGTGGATGAAGAGCTCCGATTTTTTTTTATCGTTTTGTGCTTGAGATTTTTCAATATTGGTGGCAGATCTGAGTTGCAGACATAGAGATCATGGTAGATTGGTGGTAGATCGACCAGATCAGTGGAAAATAGGGCATATTGGTGGTAGATCAGAAAAATTTGTGATCGATTCAAAGGTTCTGGTATGTGTTGAGATTTTTTTTTTTGCTGTACCTTGTAATTGTTAATTTGGTTAAAATCAAATCAAGATCGAGGGATTCAGAATCCGATCAGTCTAAAATGAACAATTTCACAGAAGTTTATCTCAACGAGAATAAAAAGCTCGATGGGGCCAATTTTACCAATTGGAAATTCAAGCTACAAAAGTTACTTAAGGAATTGAGTGAATGGTTAATCGTCATTGGCGATGAGCAGAATCCGACCATTTTTGTAGGTGACATGGAAAAACTAATACATGATTGGGATAAAAGGGAGAATAAGGTGAAAGTCCTATTGAGTATTTATGTTAAAGAACACATTATCCCACACATCAGAGACTGTAAATCGTCCAATGAGATATGGACTATCCTCAAGAACCTTTACCAGATGTAGAAAACCAATAACATCTTGTCTCTCAAAGGAAATTTGTTTTCCATGAGGATGGAGGATAATGAATCTGTTGTTGGATTCATCACACGGGTCAATGACCTGAAGGTCAGAATGGGTGAGATTGGGGAGAAGGTTTCTTATTCTGATCTGGTCATAATTACATTGAACGAGATGAAAAATGAATACCAGATATTCATCATAGGCTTGTCTGCAAAAGATAAAGCCCTACATTTGAAGAGCTAACGAGAATCCTGTTATAGGAATAAGAGCAACAAAAAAATTTGAGACCACAGAGTGCCCATCTTTCTCTGATGGTGAAGAAGAAGCCATACAAAGGGAAACAACCACAGGGACAGAAATGGAGTGTTGTTTTTCAAAAGAGACCATTCAGAGGTATGTCTTCAAGTAATACTGGTTACAAATATGACATTTATAAATTTTTTTACTATATGAAAACTAGTCATTTAGATTAGTTTTGTTTTAAGAGATAGATAGATGAGACTAGAAATAAATAGAGAAAGCATAAGGGACACTTTGTTGATGAAGGTCACAGTCATGATCTTCAATTATTTGTAGTTTATTATGCTCTTTCAGCCCTTGAGGAGGATGAGGTTGAAACATGGTTCGTAGATTCGGGAGCATCATGACATATAACAGGTAATAGACATTGGTTCGAGAATTTTGAAGAAACTACCTATGGAGCTAACATATATCTAGGTGATGACAAAGGTTATTAGATTAAAGGGTACAGTGATATTCTAGTGATGTTTTATGATGGTAATATCAAATATATTAAAAATGTGATGTATGTACCCGTGATCAACAAGAAATCGATCTTTGTTTCAATGATGGTAGATCATGATTGTGTCATAAAGGACAGTAAGAAGGAACCAATTGCATCAGGAGTACATGTGGGAGGCCTGTATAGGTTGAACGTCAAGAGCATGCCACACAAAGCACTGAATTCAACAGGATTGACAACTGAGAATATTTGGCATCAAAGATTCAGTCATCTTAATCTACAAGATCTCAGGTTGCTACAAAGAAAAGGTATGCTTGATGGACTTCCTGTTTTTCATAATGTTCATTTAGATTTTGATGGATATGCATTAGGGAAGTGTTTCCTTTGAATTTTGATAGGAAAAAAAGATATATTTTAGAGCTTGTGCATACAAATATATGTAGACCTATAAACGCTAGGTCGCCAGGTGGTGCATATTATTTTCTACTCTTTACTGATGATTGCACTAGATTCTCCTGGGTATATTTCATTAGAAATAAGAGCCAAAAATTTCAATGCTTTGAATAATTTAAGAATATGGTGGAGAAGTAGATAGGGAAATTCATAAATATTTTCCTCTCTGATCAAGGGGGAGAATTAACGGAGGGGGTCGAGTCCGAGGGGGATCCGCGCGAGAGAGGGGGTCACCAGTGGTGTCAAATCACTTATGGTTTGTCCCAGGATTGGCTTCTTCCATATCCCTTTATGCATAATTCGAGAACCATATAAATAATATGTCTATGGAGACTTTGATATACTTAAGATGGTTGTATGAAGTTAGATGTTCTTTCTTGTGATACAAGTTCATATATATATATATATATATATATATATATATATATATATATATATATATATATATATACTCTCGCTCTATTAATTTTCCTTTCGGTTTGGACAATTCAATGTATTAATGGAACAATAATGAATTAATAAAATCTAAATGGGACAGTTTGGTTAAAGTTGGTTGTATGAAGTTAGATGCTCTTTCTTGTGATACAAGTTCATATATATATATATATATATATATATATATATATATATATATATATATATATATATATATATATATATATATATATATATATATATATATATACTGCCCATAATTTCACTCTTTAGACAATTCAATGTATTAATGGAACAATAATGAATTAATTAAATCTAGATGAGACAGTTTGGTTAAAGTTTTCCATGTTTTTAAAATATTATTGTCAGCCAGATTTAAACAAATATTCTTGATGTGCCAAAGGCTTTACAATTGAATCTCAAATATTCTTGATGTGCCAAAGGCTTTACAATTGAATCTCTTTCTCCATATATATAGATATAATTGGATTGTTCATCTTCTTTCTTTTGATTAAGTAACAATTCTTTCATCAACTTATACTTTAAACAAATTGCTCTATTTTGCTTGAGACCTCTTTGTTGAAGTGCAGTTTACACAAGTGACAATAAATATAGTTAACTTGAATTATTTTCCTTTTAGTTAATACAATATGTTCAATATGTTCAATAATTATATTATAATTACAACTAGACCAGAAACAGAATCTACATACCAAAATTTGGTGAGCGTCACTCTCGTGTTCATCACAATTTCGTTCTTGTAATTTTCCTTCTCGAGAGTAGGTATTCCTCCAGTTTTCAAACGGATTTTTCTCTTGTGATTTTAGATAGGCTTTATTGAATTTTTTTTAATGGTAAAAGACACTTCACTTCCATGTTTTGATATGAGGTTAAGAGCGGTTGATGCTATAAAATAATTATTGATTTTTTTAGAGTGCACTCTAAAGGTTTATGTTGTTATTTTTATTTTTATGTTTTTATTTCGTTCAATTCATTTAATAATAAATGTTTTTTTATTTTTTATTATTAAAATTTGAAATGTTTGTATGGAAGGAGAAGGGAGTGGACGTTTCTTTGTCAAAAAAGTAATGTAATTTTAAGTCATAAATTTGATATAATATATTATATGGTTTTAATTGGTGATTTCAAAGTAGTTTTATAAATTTTCTAAAAAAAATATTATTATTTTTTAGTTAATAAATAAATATTATACAACAATTTGATTTACAACAAAGTCATAATTTAACAATCAAAATAAAATATTATTATATTTTATTTTATTATGTCTATTAAATAAAATTTCAATTTTTTATTTTATTTTTATTTTAAATTAATAAAATATACATTTTTAATGAAAAAAATATTTCCATATTATAGTTCAAAAAATACTATAAATAGAAATATTTATTTTACTAACTAAATTGTCTTTTTTTTCAAAAAGAATTACTTTTAACTTAAATTTTAAAAAATTATTAAAACATTTTCTATCAATTATAATATGTATTATTAATATAAAAAGCAACCAAATTAATGAATAAAAAAAATTAACCTGATTAAAAAAATTAACTATAATTAATATATATATATATATATATATATATATATATATATATATATATATATATAACATGTTAATATTATTTAGCATTATTTATTTATTTATTTTAAATTTAATACCTTTGTAACCAAAATAAAAGAGAAGAGAAAAGAAAAAAAATAAAAAGAAACAGAAACAGAAAGATGAATTTGGCTTTTTTTAATTTTTTTCGTTATTTATCTATTTTAATTTCACTATCCACGTCAGCTATCCATCCATTATGCAAGCTTAAAATAAAAATAATTTCCTTTAATATTCAAACAAATTTCGAATTTTTTCGGTTATTTATCTACTTTAATTTGGCCATATCTAAACTACGTGGAAGTGAGCACCAGCTATACCGCCTTGTTACTTTAAAATCCAATTGAGCTGTCCATCCATCATGGTGAAAATGTAAAACAAAAAGAGAATTTAAATTTTATATTCAGGATTCAAGTAAGCTATCTATCCATCATTGTGAAAACGTAAAACAAAAAGAGAATTTAAATTTTATATTCAATCAAATTTGGATTAAATTAAAGGGAAAAGGGATAAAAATAAAAAATTGAATTTCCACGTGAGCGACCTGTCTGTCAGCTCGACCCATCATGCACGGAACGGAATAAATGATAAATTGTTAAAATCGAAGTTAAATCGAAAAGCCAATAAAAGAAAAGTATGGAAAAAGTTAAAAGCGTGAGTTTAAACTGAAAAAGGATGGACCAAAAGCAGAGTGTGCTTTTTAGGATTTGGAAGCGAAATCATATACATTGAAGATACGGATAATGGTAGTTCAACTATCCGTTGAAGGGGATTGTATATATATTTGAAATCTCACACAATTTCAACATATTATTGCTCCGCCCTCCTCTATCCATCGCCTGCTATGTCTGTTGGGTTGGCTGTCTGAGTCCGTGTGTGGTTTGGTGTTCGAATCTCTGTGTTTGAGTCGCTGGGTTATGCGATAGAGGAAGAGGAGGCCATTGGGTTTGTGTCATCCTCTGAAAAAGCAACCGCAAGGGAAGAATAGCTGGAGTTGGTTCATTGATTTTTTATTCCAGGAACATGATATTATGTTTTCATCTGATATCTGGTATGAGAAATATTTTCTTTATTACCTAATTTCTTTCGAGTAGCTGGAGTTGGTTCATCCTCGGGAGTTATTTGAGGATTTTTTATTCCAGAAACATGATATTATAATTTCATCTCATATTTGGTATGAGAAATATTTTCTTTATTATCTATTTTCTTTCTTTATTTTTTGTGGTATTGATTTTTTTTAATGAGTGATGAGGATAGCAACATCCATTTCCGATCCGAACCTTGATATAATTTCGAACTCCATGTATGCAGAGATGGCTCTGGCTCTCTTCTTGTCCGTTGTTTAACCAGATTTCCAAAACAACTTCAAAGGAAGGGTAACCGATTTTGATTAATCCTGTGGAGTTATTTGAGGGTTTCTGACTTTAGGTACATGATATTATTATTTCATGTAACCTCTGGTATGAGAAGCGATTTATTTATTGTCTAATTTATTTCTTTCTTGTTATATTGATATTTAATTAGAGTGATGAAGATCGCAATTGCCAACTGAGATCTCTTCAATTTATTGCCTAATTTCTTTCTTTTTGTTATATTGAAATTTCTTTAGAGTGAAGATTGCAATTGCCATTTGAGATCTCTTCTATTTCTTGTTGATAATGTTCAAACCCTGCTTTAATGCACAACTCCAGGTATACAGAGATGGCTCTGCCTCTGGCGCTCTTCTTGTCATTAGATTAACCAGGTAACTCACGAAGTATGGCTTTTCGTGGACTCCGTTTTTATATGTTCAACATATTTAATGGCAGCATGATTATTAAATAAAGTGTCTGCTTTAACCCCACTGCGTTAGTTTTATTTCTTGATAAATTTGTTTGGCTTGTTTGCCCCATGTCGATGAGTTAATCCCTCTGGTTCAATTCTTTGTTTCTGGTTCATTCCTTTTTTCCCTCCATAAGTTTAAGCCGTAGTCTAACTAGCCCGAGGAATCGCCCTGAAAATCATGAAAATTCCGGTAAGATTTTCAGAAAATCCGGCAGGAATTTTTCTAAATCCATGATATAACTATCAAAGTTTAATATTTTGGGTGTACTACGGGTTTTTGATGGTGCTGAATCCATTTCCAATGTCAAAATCAAGATTCAAACACTGTTTTTGCAAGATTTTTTAAATATTTTTGGCCCGGATTCCGGCCAATTTTGACCGTCCGGGCCATTCCTCCGGCTCGTTAGACGACGCCTAAGTTTAATCGCATATTCTGCACTACTCGACTCTGTTCTGCTTTTCCTGAAGAACCTTATTGACGGTGGTGGTCTGTTCTGCTTTTCCCCAAGAACCTTATTGACAGTGGTTGAATTGTACCAGGCGTTCCTAGCATCTCCATCAATCAGGCTTCTTATTGATGCATTTTGGAAGTTGGGAACCACTGGTGGGAAGCTTGAAGATACCTGATCTAGGATCCTCGGCCCCAACTTCAAATGGTGGGTGCTGAGCAGTGTTTACTCCAGCTGCAAGCATTACATGGCACATTGCCATGCCCTCTTGTTCATTAACATGAATTGCATATCACTTTTCCTTTCCTCGGTCTCTCAGATATCTTTGTCTTTCTCGAGTTGGGTGATCAATCTCAATCTGAGCATCGCTCTCACTTCTTTCTTCTTCCTAGTATTAGGTTTCGGGTCTCTGAGACTCATCTAGATGAACATCACCACAATCTTGACGGGTTTTAGAGTGGCCCTTTATGAGACTCAACAAACCTTTCTCGGAACTGTTTGGAGTCCCATTCATGACCAAACAGACACGAGTTCAAATCTGCACACTGCCAACTCCCGTTAGACTTCATTGGCAGACCATATATTAGCTATGAAGTTTCTCCCGATCCTCTTTCTCCTCCACTGACATATCACTGAAAGCTCCCTTCCTCGTGCTTTTTCACCTTCCGCAGGGGACGTGGGCTATGCTCTGTTCTGGCTACTGTTGCCGCTTTTCAAACCCTACTCCAATCTACCCCTCTAGATGTGCTCCTGGATTGGCTGGCCTCTTCTAGGTATTTTAACTTTAGTTTTAATTAACATCATTTAACCATGTCTATTTGAAATTTATCTTTTTATTAACCTTTTCTACATCCCAAGTATTAAATTATTTTTTTCATTTAGTTTGACTCCCATCTATTTTTTCGTTTAACTACTATGTTAGCCCTATTTTAGTCAGCGATTTCTTGATTAATTTAATCGGCCTGTTTACCCCATGTCTATCAATTAATCTATCTGGTTCATTCAGCCCTACTCGACTATGTTCTGCTTTGCATGAAGAACCTTATTGACTGTGGTGCAATTGTACTGGTCATTACTAGCCTCATGCTCATAAAGACTAGCATCTGCATCAGTTTCCTTAGATTCGGACTTCTTCTTGATGGCCATTGTTCGGAATCTTGAGGCTACCTGATCCTCAGCCCCCAACTTCGAATGGTGGGTTCTGAGCGGTGTTTACTCCACCTGCAAGTATTACAAGGCACATTGTCATGGCAAGTCTAACCATGTTTATATTAAATTTAGCCGTTGATTAACCCTTCGGCATCTTTCTTATTAAATTAATTTATTCATTTAAACCCACCTATGTTAGTTTAACTCCCATAGGTTATCTTCCACGACATTAATCTATCGAAATGAGTATATTCCCTCTCGGAACACTACCAACTGCGCGTACACCTCCTTGGCAGATCATACGCCAGATTACTCCCATTGCAATTCGCCAGAAAGAATTCGTATCTTCTGTGAGGAAGGAGCCGTCGAAATTGAATGGCACTTCATTATGGAGTGTATTGCTTACAAGGATATTCCTAGTTAATTTGAAAGTGGACGGTCTATGTGAGCCAAATACTTTACAAGACAACAACGTTTTGATCACGATTCACACCAAAAACAAACTGTTATTGAAAGAAACTTAATTATATAATGTTTTGTTGATTAGTATCTGGTCCATTAAACGGTTTTGGTCTATAAACATCATTAAAATTATTTAATTCATTCAATCCTAAAAATCATTAAAATTCATTCAATCCTTCCATTTCCTCTCTCCTTCACCGATATATCATTTGAAGCTCTCAGCGTTTTGCTCTTTTTCCTACAGTCATGCACGTGGGCTCTGCTCTGTTCTGTTCGGCTGTTGTTGCCGCTCTTCAAAGCCTTCCCCAATCTGCAACTCTAAGTACACACAAGTGGCTCTAGCTCTCTTTCTTGAGTTGCTCGGTTCATTTCGACGTTTCAATTATTTTCAATTAAAAATTAATTCAATTATTTCCATTATTGGAAAAGTATATTTATTTTCAATTTAGTACTAATTTTACATAATAGATTATATTATTGTGATTGCAGCAATGTTTAATTATCATAAAAAAAGCATCCCAGATCTCATCGTGTACTTATTAACTTTACACATGCATTTTTTTTTAAGTGTTTTTTTTTTTTTCGTTCATCATAAATTACCATTTTCGGACATCTTGAATGTATGTAAATGTTTATCATTTCTCTTGATTTATTTATTAGACACACAATTTTATATGGACAATTAACTATGAAACTTTCTTTTCAAAGGGATTGATATTTCGGGTTTAAGATGCGTTCTGTTGGAAGGGAGTGTGCCCCTGTTGGAAGGGGGTGCGCCCCGATATGTTATTGTTGTAGTTTAATTTTTATACTTTCCTAAATCCATTGATATTAAAACACACTCTATTAAATTATGCAATCTTATTTTTAAACCTACTACATTCGCGAATATGAAATATCTATAATTAAAATTTAAAAATATAGAATTTTATGTAATCTCAATTCATATATATATAAAGAGATAGTTTAAAATTAATAATAAATGTTATTATTAATAAAGGCATATTAATTTATTATATTTATTTGATCAAAGTCATATTATTTGACATAATTAATTAATAATTTATCAAAGGGATTTTTCTTTCTTTAAATTTTAAAATATTTTAGAAAACTGAAGTTTTAGTCCAATAAAAATAATTTAAACCTTAATATTTTGTATAAGGTTTAATCAAATTAACATTAAAATCTCTTATTTTTAGAATCTATGCTTCTGTGATTCATATAAAATTGTAAAATTTCTTTCGGTAATAATCACATATAATGGAAAATTGTTCGAACCAATCTAGTCCTGATGATGAACCACACTAGTTGATTCAAAACCTGTCGACAATTTTCCATTATATGTGATTATTACCAAAAGAGATTTTACAAAATTAACATCTCTTATAATCATTATTAAGAATTATTTTTAATTAACTTATAATTATATTTATAACCTTCTATTAAAAAGAGGGTTACATAGCATATGCGTTGCATTCCTTTCCCTTTTCCAGGGAAAATAAAACTACGCTGCTGTGTGATTGATTGTCAAGAACCACCCAACAGCTCTGTCCAGAGAAGCTGAAAACCAAAAAAACCAAAATCTGGTGTAAGCAATCCCCGGCTTCCATTTAGGAAAAACACCGAAACAGGATTGCTCACCACCACAACTGTCCACATACCAGCTAGTAAAAACTGTGCTGGCTGAAAGTGCTGTTTTGACAAAAAATACATCATCTCAGGCCTCCGAAACCAGAAAACAGCACTGAGGATTTTACAGTTTTACCTTCTATTTGTTTTTTCACAAGTTTTCTTTCTCTTTTTTTTTCTTTTTTAATTTTTTGTTGAAAAACATATATAAAAAGGATTATACAAGCTGGAAAGTATAAACATGAATAAGCAGTAAAAGAAAAAGAGCTGTTGACAGCTCCGGGACTAGTCAAAAACAGGGGGAGGGAGTCTCCTTGCTCTCCCTTCAGCTACTTCTTCTGCTGATCATTGGTCCAAAACCTGCTCAATGCCTTTTTTAGAAAGGTTGTCTGCTTCTGCATTTCTTTCCCTGTAGATGTGAGATATAGTTAGATCAGAAAAAATACTTTTAAGACGTATGATTTCAGACAGCAAAGGAAGTAAAAGAAAATTTCTGCAATGATGTGATCCATTAGCCCACTTGATTGTATTCAGAGAATCCCCAAATATCTGGACCTCCCTCACAATTATATTTATATATATTATTATTATTGGTAGTTAAATTGTTTTATAAAATTTTATTATTTTAATATTTTTTCTGGTTTTATAATATTTTATTTTATTATAAATTTTTAATATTAATAATATTTTTTTATTTAAGAGTGTAAGTTTTTGTGAATTTTTAAATATACTATCTTTGCAAATATCAGAAATTTTTCAAAAAATCATATAATTAATTAAGAAAAAAATTGTTTCAAACTACTTAGTGTAGTTCATCATCAAGAAAATAGTATATTTATATATAATTAAGTGAAATTTAAATTTTTATATATATCAACCCATTTCATAATATTAATTTTATATTTTTTAAGAAAAAATTATTAATGAATTATTAGTTATTAAATTATATATATATATATATATATATATATATATATATATATATATATATATATATATATATATTTAAAGTTAAATAAAGCTCCAAGTTATTATGACTATACATTAGTTATAATTTCAATATATTAATACTAAAAATTAAATTAATAATTATTCCTTCAAATTATTTAAAATAAACTAAATTAACATAATAAATATATCTAAAAATTATATATATATATATAAAATCCTACTCCGACCTTCACCTGGGAACGTGGGCTTTCCTCCGTTCCGGCTGTTGTTGTCGCTTTTGAAACCGTACTCCGATCTACTATTATCGGTACTAATAGATTGCCTTCCTAGATATTCTTACTTTAGATTTCATTAACACAGTTTAACCATGTTATATTAAATTTTTCCTTTGATTAACCCTTCTGCATCGTGCGTATTAAATTATTTTTTCATTTAAACCCAGCTGTGTTAATTTAGTTATTTTTTCCATGACCTTAATCTTTTGAACATGTTTTTCTTTAACTCAGCTGTGGTTTCCTCAGCACGCTTAACCGATTCTTCATTAGTTTTAACGCTCTATGAATTTAGATATTAAATTTTTAAATTAAATCTGAAACCTATTTCATTTATTTTTAATGCATTTATATTATAAGTACAGCCGATAGTTTTGTAATTATACTCCTATGATGTTTTGTAACTTTAAACTTGCCTTTGAAAATGAGGGTGTTTTTTGGGAGACTAGTCTTTTTTTTTAATTTTAACGGTATGATCTTTTTTGAAAATGTTTTTAGTTGGAAGCTTATTTTATTATTATTATTTTTAGTATTTTAAATTATTATAGTGTATTTATTTGAATAATTTTTTTAATTTGTAAGAAATTCTTTCGGTGAAAATTACATGTAGGAATTTTTGCCGACTCCTTTCGAACTAGCCACTGTGGCTCATCATCAGGACAAGATGAGAAATCTGAATAAAAAAACTAGATTAAATAGATAGGAAAGCTCCAACGTTAGTAACATAACAGCTAGTTTGACTAAATTTAAAATTCCATCAAATAAAACTTTATTTTATTATATATGATTCCCAATAAAATTTTATTATAGAGGTTTTATTTTAATATAATTCAATATTAATGATTTCTTTTAAAAAAAAATAAAAAATAAAAAATAAAAAAAATAAAAAATAAATAAAATTTTATTTTTTATTTTAATGCTTTGAAAAATGAACAAATAAAAATTAAATAAATCAATAAATATACAATAAAAAAAAAAAAAACTTGAAAAAAAAAAATAATAATAAATGATAATAATAATTAAAAATCTAAAAGAAAATAAATTTTAATTTTTATAAAATAAACCAAATTAAATAGAATAAGTAATAAACAAATAAAATAATAAAAAGGAATATACATAAAATAAGTAAATTATTAAATAATTTAATTTCATAGCTAAATAAATTCATATAGTAATAAGGAAGTGACTTTAAAAAATAAAAAATAAAAAATATAAATAAATAAATAAATAAAAATAAAAATAAAAATAAAACCAATACATAAATAAATAAGTATAAAATTAAATTAAAACAAAAATTAAAAATCTAAAAGAAAAATAAATTTTAATTTTAATTTTAATAAAATAAACAAAATTAAATAGAATAAGTAATGAATAAAAAGGAATATAAACATAATAAATAAACTATTAAATAATTTAATTTTATAGCTAAATAAATTCATACAAAAAAAAAGGAAACTAAGAGTGAAGGGCGGGAATCCAACATCTAACGTACACTGTTCCTATCATCTCAGATATTAAGGTTGACAGCTCTTTTTCATCCTGCGTTTCCTTTCATTTGCCGTGTGTGGAATGATCAATCTTTTGCAATAACCTCAAAATTTCACACAGATGTGATGATTCGTTTTATCAGCATGCTCTGCTAAGGCGGAGGACCGAGATCTAAATGTCTGAGGTCAGCAATATGTTCTTGAATCCTTTGATTAATGGATCGACCAGTTTCACCAATGTATGGCGTCCCACAAGAACACGGAATCAAGTAAACACCCTTACTATCTTTAGGGCTAACCAGGTCCTTAACCGACCTAAGTGAACTCCGGATGGTGCGAAGGGGTTTGAAAGTTGAGGAAACATTATGTTTTTTTAATATCCTAGCGATCTTATCGATAGTACCTTGAATGAACGGAAGGTGAACCCCAGAGGACCGATCACAATGCTCTTTCTTAACCTTAGGACCTTTTTCAGCTTTTTGAAAAGCTCTAACACACTGATATTTGCTATAACCATTCTTGTTGAATACATTAAAGAGATGAGATTTTTCACTTTCAGCCAGCCTGGGCATTATAAGGTCAGAGATTTTGAAGGTCAGAAAATGCCTTGATCTCTTTTCTCGGAGGTTGCTGTCTTATCATTTGGAGTTGGCGTTTTTAATTCCTGCAGATATTTGGGTTGTTATTGAGGCTCGATCTGCATTAAAATCCCTTCGGTGGGAGGATTTATGCAATAAGAAGCATATTTCAAAATTCCGCAGATTGTCTAAACATTCTTCTAGTGTTTCTGAGACTGAGTGCGGCTCCAATAGCAGAATCAATGGTTGTAAAATTGGTGCTTTGCGATCTTTTATCTTGAATTCTGGTTTATCTTCGCAGACGGCGGTTGTGGTGTCACAATCCCAACCGGTTTCCTTGAGTCTTCGACGGTCTTTATGCCCTTCTGCTAGCGTTGGGCATCATATGGTTAGTGATAATATAGGTACGGCCGATGTTTTTGGTTCTTATGCAACATCCGAATCGCCGGCGGGGTCTCCATCTACTGCCGTGTCATCGAATCAGAAGGCTTCTTTGACCTCTTCAACAGCGACTCCTAATGTTCTTTTAACAACCTCTCGCTCATCCAGTTCAGAGTTTTCTACGTCGGCTCACACGGCCTCTATTAATGATGATGCCGTTGGATCACGTTCTTCCTCTCTGATCTCATCTTCACCTGAATCGAAGATCTTTGACATCAACGACGTTAATTTAGGTTTTCGTTCTGGTTTGAATTCCGACTTCTTTAATTCCCCTATTTTTTCTTTTGTCGCCAATTCTCATCTCGTTGACTCTTCTTTGAACAGTTCTATTATTAAATCTAATAATGTTGACTCTTCTTTGAATGGTTCCATTATTAAATCTAATATCGTTGATTCTAATATTGATAGTGTATTACACAATAATAATAATATTAATTTTGACATCGATAATAATAATATTATTATAAACAATTATGATAATAACATTGTTAATAATAACATTGTTAATAATAAACCTTTTAATCATAATAGCAATTATAATAACTTTATTTGTAGTAGTAATAGTAATGTTGATAATTTTAAAAACAATAATATTAATAATATTAATAATGACATTATTAATAGAGATAGTAGTAGTATCAAATCTTTTTCTCCACCTTTAAATACTATTGTTATTAATTTATCTAGTTTTTCTTTTGATCAACGTGTTTTTAGTTTGTTGGAGATGGGCCTTAATTATGCTCTTGCTCCCAAGAAAATCCCTATTCATGATATCATTTGTGATATAGAATATGGGATTAAGGACTTACATGATATTACAAAAGACACCATCAGGCAATATTGTGCCATGATCCTCAGAAAAGTGAAGCCCCCTAAGAGCAACATTAGTAAACCTGAATTTGAAGCTCTAAAATCCTTAAATAATAACCAGGACATTGTTGTTCTTAAGGCTGATAAGGGAGGTGCTACTGTTATTTTAAACAAGGAGGATTATCATAATAAGATGTTAGATCATCTCCTTAATAGTGGAAGCTACAAGAAGCTTGACAAAAATCCCCTTAAAAAAGTTTCTAAAGCAGTTGCTTTGGCAATAAAATTAAGTAGCACAGTAGGCTCCCTTACTAAGAAGCTTATTGAAAGTAATCCCTGCCCTTCGAGGATTTATGGTCTTCCTAAGATTCATAAGGAAGGAGCCCCCCTGCGCCCCATTGTCAACACCATAGGTGGTCCAACCTATCTTCTTGCTAAATTTTTATCGAGTAGGCTGAAACCTCTTATGGGTCGCACCAGCTCCTTTGTCAAAGAATCTTCTTCATTTATCAATGAATTGAAGGACATTAAGTTGGATCCTGAGGATAGGTTTGTAAGTTTTGATGTTGTCTCATTATACACTTGCATTCCCATTAAGGAAGCCATTGATGTCATTTCTCGGGTCACTGATCCTGATATTACTCATCTTGTTGAGATCTGTCTTACTTCGACCTTCTTTAGTTTTGAAGGTGTTTTCTTTGAGCAGACATGTGGGGTGGCCATGGGTTCCCCTCTCTCCCCTGTAGTGGCTAATATTTTCATGGAAGACTTTGAATCTAAGGCCCTTTCATCATCCCTTTTTCAACCTAAGCTTTGGAAAAGGTTTGTTGATGACACCTGTGTGTTGTGGCCCCATGGAGAAGAGAAACTAGACCTTTTCTACCAACATCTTAATGATCAATCTGACTTCATTAAGTTCACCATGGAATTTGAAGTTGATGGTAGTCTTCCCTTCCTCGATGTCCTTCTTTCGAGAAAGGATGATGGTTCCTTCTCTCATCAAGTTTTTAGAAAGAAGACTCATATTGAGCAGTATTTGCATGCTAATTCTCATCATTTTCCGGCTCAGAAGCTTGGGGTTCTCAACACTCTAGTTACCAGAGCCTTTAGAATCTCAGATGAACAACACTTTGAAAGTGAAAAATCTCATCTCTTTAATGTATTCAACAAGAATGGTTATAGCAAAGATCAGTGTGTTAGAGCTTTTCAAAAAGCTAAAAAAGGTCCTAAGGTTAAGAAAGAGAATTGTGATCGGTCTTCTGGGGTTCACCTTCTATTCATTCAAGGTACTACCGATAAGATTGCTAGGATATTAAAAAAACATAATGTTTCCTCAACTTTCAAACCCCTTCGCACCATCCGGAGTTCACTTAGGTCGGTTAAGGACCCGGTTAGCCCTAAAGATAGTAAGGGTGTTTACTTGATTCCGTGTTCTTGTGGGATGCCATACATTGGTGAAACTGGTCGATCCATTAATCAAAGGATTCAAGAACATATTGCTGACCTCAGACATTGTAGATCTCAGTCCTCTGCCTTAGCAGAGCATGCTAATAAAACGAATCATCACATCTGTATTGAGGACGCTGAGGTTATTGCAAAGATTGATCATTTCCACCACCGCAAATTAAGGGAAGCCTTGGAGATCGAAAAGAGGCCTGTCAACCTTAATAGGGATGATGGCTGGAGTGTCAGTAGATGTTGGATTCCCGCCCTTCACTCTTAGTTTCCTTTTTTTTTGTATGAATTTATTTAGCTATAAAATTAAATTATTTAATAATTTATTTATTATTTTTATATTCCTTTTTATTCATTACTTATTCTATTTAATTTGGTTTATTTTATTAAAATTAAAATTAAAATTTATTTTTCTTTTAGATTTTTAATTTTTGTTTTTATTTTATTTTATACTTATTTATTTATGTATTGGTTTTATTTTTATTTTTATTTTATATTTTATATTTTATATTTTTATATTTTCATTTTTTAAAGTCACTTCGTTATTACGGTATGAATTTATTTAGCTATGAAATTAAATTATTTAATAATTTATTTATTTTATGTATATTTCTTTTTATTATTTTATTTGTTTATTACTTATTCTATTTAATTTGGTTTATTTTATAAAAATTAAAATTGATTTTCTTTTAGATTTTTAATTATTATTATCATTTTTTTTTAAGTTTTATTTTTATTTTTATTGTATATTTATTTATTTATTTTATTTTTATTTATTTTTATTTGTTCATTTTTCAAAGTATTAAAATAAAAAATAAATTTTATTTTATTTTATTTTATTTTTATTTTTATTTTTTTATTTATTTTTATTTTTTTATTTAAAAGAAATCATTAATATTGAATTATATTAAAATAAAACCTCTATAATAAAATTTTATTGGGAATCATACATAATAAAATAAAGTTTTATTTGATGGAATTTTAAATTTAGTCAAACTAGCCGTTACATTACTAACGGCGAGTTGGAGCTTTCCTATCTATTCAATCTGGTTTTTTGATTCAGATTTCTCATCTTGTCATGAAGATGAGCCACACTGGCTGGTTCGAAATGCGTCGGCAAAAATTCCTACATGTGATTTTCACCGAAATAATTTCTTACACATTTTATGGATCACAGAAGCAAAATTCCCAATTTTTTTAATGTCCTAAATTGAAATGGATTAATTTTAATATTATAATTTATTTATAATTCATTTATTGTAATGGTAGGAAAATAATTTGATGTCCAATTAAATATGGTTTTATATAAATAATTATATTATTATGATAATAATAAAATTTAATCATTGTAATTTGAGTTTTTACATATAAAAAAGAATATATATATATATATATATATATATATATATATATATATATATAAACAAAAATTTAGTGATATCTTCATTGGATATTTTCATTAGTGACTTCTCTGTCATGACTGGATCCACACTACACAAAAGAGTATAAAATAAGATAAAAGATAAAAAGTTAATGTACGAGCTAAATTCGAAAATGCTACAAAAAGTAATGGAAAAACATGAATCTAATCAATGTCCTATCTAATATCAAATATATTGATAAGGTAAATCGTTCATAATTTGTCTCAGCTGCAATGGATAATTGAAGTATCTATCCAAAGGCAAAGGAAGTGTAGATATATCACATCTTATACAATTTGAAAACATTTTTCCTCCTCTATCTATTCCCTAGTGTGCATTTGGGGTTTTCTGACCTAGTCTGTGTGGTCTCTCTTATTTGAGTATGAATCATGTGGGTTATGGGGTAGAGGAGGAGGAGGAGGAAATTGTGTTTCGATAGGTATGGGGCAGAAGAGGAGGAGGCAATTGTATTTAGATAGTTCATCCCTCTAAAAACAAAAATTGTATTTTGTTACTATTTCACTATCTTTGAGTCATCCGTGGGTTTTTAGCTTTAGGTGGATGCTATATTACTTCTTGTGATCTCTCTATGATAACCAATCTCTACATTACTTATTTTCTTTTTATTTTATTATTGAAAATTTGTATGTGAAGATAAGAGCAACCATTTGAACAACGAAAACCATTAAAACTTTGAACTTTGTTTTAATTATTGTTGTTGTTCAAAGGCTACTTCAATCTGCAATTCTAGGTATGAAAAGATGGTTTTGCCTCTCTTCTTCTTAACCCACTGTACTAAATGTAGTCTTGGGTTAGCCCTGTTTTTACATTTTTATCATATTTATTTTTCATTAACCCTAGTGAATTATGGTTATTAAACAAAAATTTTTAATTAACCCTATTGTATTAGTATAAATCGCCTCCCCTAGGAATGATCGGGCACTCGCGCGTTATATTAACCCTATTTTTGGCCGACATGTTCCTTGATTAATTTAAGTGCTATCTAGAAAATCCTTAGGTTGTTTATGAGTTGATCCCTCTCGTTCATTGATTTTTTTCCTCCATAGGTTTAACCACCTATTCTACTATACTATTTTCTACTTTGCCCAATAAGATCGAAAAACTTTATTGTAGCCGGTGCTCTTGTGCGTGGCTTTCTTTTCCACGTCTCATCATCATAAAGACGAGTTTGAGATCACTTGATCCAAGATCCTAAGGACCCCACATGAAAAAATGCACTCTAATTAGTGTTTAGTCCACCTTCAAGAAAGGCACAGTTTTATGCCCTCCTTAATGTTTACTGGGACAAAGATATGAGACTAATTTTTCTTTTAATGAGAAATTTTCTATTAATCTGCATCTGAGTTATTTTTAGAGTGTTGGAATCGTTGTGTTTGGGCCCAAACTAAAGGCTTTATTCCCTCTTCTGTATTTATTTCTTATTCTTATTTCCAAGAATTTCATGTCTTTCTTTGGTTTCAGTAGATGTTAAGATATAAAAACTTTTGATTATAGGATTTCCTCTCACCTCGCTTGTGGGAAGATTAATTCGGAAGATTTACAGTCTCAGTAAAAAAGAATTGTTTATGATTCCTTGGAAATGGATAGATGCAAGTTTGTGATCCTTTTTCATGCTTACTCTCTGCAACTTAGGAGTTAGTGTCATTAGTTAAATGATTAGAGTAGTGTTGTAGAATAGAATACATCTTAGTCAAATTCAACTCATCTTTCCCATGATATTTTATCTCATTGTGTTTTTGGTCATCTGATGCATAGATTTGTCCAGTTGCATGGTTGGGTGATTCTACAAGGGTGCGCATATCCTTCCATCTCCACCTTTACCTTTCCATTTTATTCCTAGCCACCTTACACTTCTCCCAAACATTGTTTCCACAGTCATTATGTTAAGGAAAGTAGAGGATGCCATGGGAATCAACCTTGGTGCAAGATATACCTTTGAGAGGTCTTAGGCTAAGATAGGGTACTCAAACACCCTTGATTCACATCTACCTTCATCCACCTTCCTTCATCCCTAAGACACCATTTCCACCCTTAAAAAACTCTCGGACCCCCTCCTGTAGCAAAATAGGGCCTCTCGTAGCAATCCATTCCCTCCTTTAGCACCTCGTGTAGCAGCCCTATAACAATGTTCTTTTCAACTAGTCTTGCTTCCCACTTTGATCCTACCCGAGTTAAGATGAATAATGCCCCCAAAGTTGTGATTTTATGATTAAGAGAAGCTCTTAGACCACTACAACCTCCTCCTTTTCCTCACTACAACCATCAAACAAAAAAATATAGCTCGAATTAGTGTTTTTATTCACAAGCATGTTAAAATTTAGATTCCTTTTTTTAAAGAAAATGGAAAGTAGAATAATGCTACATGAAAGTAGGTTATTGATTTGATTAAATGTGCAAAGTAGAGTAGCTTTACTTCTGTAAGTATACTAGCCCTTTCTCTTTCATGTAGTGTCAATTAGCATTTACATTTGAATGAATGGAATTTTCACTTTCATAGTTATAATAAGGTTCAATTAGGTTATACTAATGTAGAACCTAACCTAGAGGGTGACATGAGTAGAACCTATCCTAATGTGCATATAGCATTGTCATCTCTAAGTTTTTACGAACCTCAAGCTAATAATTTGATTTGAGAAACCCTTGGGAGTTACAACATTCTTGGTGCAATACCAGGGCTTACTATCAACTCTGAAGAGATCCTGTTGTGATGAACTCCAAATTCAAACCTCCTGAGATACAACTTCAAAAATTCTACTCTAATGTTAGTTATACTCTGGTACCATGAAGAAAATATGATGTAGATGTGCAATTTATCATGAATTTTTAATCCAAATCACAAGACACAAAACTACCCTACTACTCTACATACATTAGTTCACAATTTAGAAAAAAAAATCTCATATATGCAATAATTTTCTTGGGGAAAGAAATATGCTAAAAACCCTAAAGTTTTATTTCATTGATATGATGAATATGGATGTATTAAAATTGATTTTCTCAACTGAGCACAACCTGTAAGTGCATAACCTATCTCTTTTCTCACTAAGAAGCTTTGAACTAGACTTAGCCAATTTACGAATCTACTTGAGATAATATTTCATTGTGTTGTCCCTTGAGAAATTAGGCCCCTATTACTTAGTAATTTCTCCAAAAAGGATTGTGGAATTCCTTAGACTGATCATCTGACTACACACAACACATGTACACTCAAAACTAGTCTATAACTGATGTTACACTACCTTGTAATGTCAACCAAGCCTCAGGAACTCGAATTATCTACATGCACTAGCTATTCTGTGTTGATTGATTAGTTAACTATATGATCACTAAGTTTGATTGAAGTCCCACTACACAACTGACCCTCCATTAGTTCCTTCAATAGTTAGAACTAGTTTAATTGAAAAAAACTTTAGATAACTCATTTTGATTGCTAAAAAATAGAAATCGCACATTCTTAGTTGAACTCTAACTCCTCCAACTTGAATTTACTATGTAAACTTGGTGACACAAGCCATGTTACACAATTTAACTTCATCCAAGTTCTTTGTTGATGTGGAAATTCAATTTTCCTCAATTTAATCATGGAAAATTCAAATTCAGAATTTATTACTACATTTTTTAACATAATACATATGGTTTGTAGAGATGAAATATGTGTGCTCATCAAACAACTCTTTTCATCAACTTCTTGAACATATAAATATTGTCTAGGACCATATACTGGAATTGGACATTTACCCTTCGTTTTGTTGAGATTGCAACAAGATGATGAGCTTAGTGGAAAGAAGTCGCCTTCACTAAGTGGGCCCGCAGGCTATTTTTGGCGCAAAGTATATTTTTAGACATGTCGATCATATTCTATGAGTTGCAGGATGCTATTTGTGGATGGTTGGTCAAGTTGGAAAAATAGATGGACTGCTATTTTTAGACATATTGGGCGGAATCTATTTTTAGATTGCCAGTCTAAAAATAGATATGTCGAATATTATTAGCTCTTAATAATATTTGGATTATAAACATTATCTTATTCTCTTGGAGCACTTCAGTTAAGTGCACAGATGTGGCACAGGAGCTGACAGAAGGAATTACGCTATTCCTAAGGGTTAAGTGGAGCTATTGCATGGATACTTCAGTTAGAAATCATGTGAGAGAGTTTGGTGGAGTTGATTGAGGAAGTTAATGGAGTTGTGTTCAGTTTAACTAAGCTAAACATAGTTGAGCTAGTTGTATCTAGTCTAACTGATTGATACACCAGTGAGGGTGGTGTGAATTAATTAATAATTAATTCACTAATTATAAACTCATTAATCAACTAAAGAATACTCATGAATTTCACATGATATTTCTCGTTGGGAGACCAAAGACCAGATAAAGAGAGTAGTGTGACTATCGGGCTAGACTATAACGTTGTGAAGATTTGCAACAACCATTGATTGAGATGCCAATGAGGATTGCCAGCATAAGCCAAGTGGTTAGAATTGCGTATTATGAGCCATTCTTCAAAGATTGATTTGCGTAGTAGAGGTTAAAAAGCATTGTGCATGAGATTTGTTTTATTAGATCTAGCTTGATTAGTGTGTAGCAATTGGAGATTGTAATGAGAGCTTTGTGAGGAGATTTGTATGATGATTTTTACATGATATCTATGACATATAATATAAATATAGTTAGGGGTTTTCAGCTTTAATATTTCCCATAAAATACTATGTTCATATGTGTGAATGTTTATGGTTTTAATGTGCGCATGCGATTGTTTTTATTTCCGCAATTAATGATCAATGGTAGAAGAGATTCTGTATTGTGCATGAAGTTAAAATAGTGTGTGATCAGGATAATATCGGTGAATAATTTAACAGTTATTCAAATTTCTACATGGTATCAGAGCAATATTGATCATTGGAGCAATTGCAAGACATTGAAGCAGTTGAGTTTTGTGCTGGTGGAATTCGAATTTGCAGCAGTGTTTTCTTGGTGTCGAAGTTGAGATGTCTTTCAATGGATTGCGATTGGAGTATGCCCTTGAGGGCAAGTCTAATTATATTGCATGGAAGGACAGGATGGAGGCGGTGCTGGATGACAATGGGTTGAAGGAGTTCATAGATGCAGAAATTCCAAAACCTACTTCTAGTGATGCTGCCATACTTGACGCATGGCAAAAGAAGACATCAAAGTGTCAAAGGATTCTATTGGAAGGTGTGAAGGATCACATAGTGTCCAGCCTTCATGGTAAATCTTCTCCATTCTTGATGTGGAAAGCTTTGACAGATTTATTCCAAAGCAAGGGCGATCAGAGGAAGTTGGGAGGCCACAAGAGACTCTAGAAACAGAAAATTGAGAAAGGCGACAGATGCCCAAGTACTCTCATTGTTCATCCAATGTAGGGATGAGATGGGGCGTGGGAAGTTGAATGCTGAATGACAAGGACTTGGTGAGCTTGGATCTCCTTAGGCTTCCTAAGAGTTGGCATTCCTATCAGGACTTTGTCAATGGTCGGGAGAAATTGTCAGGATGGGAGCGACTTTGGTCGGATCTTGTGCAAGAGGAGATAAGGTGAAGTACCAGGGATGGATCTTCATCAAATAACTCAGATGAAGAAAATTGTGCTTTGGTTGCCAAAGAAAGGAAGGGGAAGAGAAAGAAGAATGCTTCTTAATCTGGTGTGAAAGGTAAGAAGCAAGACATCTCCAAGGTGAAGTGCTTTCACTGTCACCAACACAGACATTACGCCACTAATTGTCCACAGAAGAAGAAAAATAAGCAAGCTACTGGATCTGCAGCTGAAGAGGCCTTAGCCTCACAGTTTGAGTTGGGATTTTCGTTGATCGCATGCTTGGTCTCAAGTCTGATGCGTTCAGTGTGGTTTCTTGACAGTGGTGCGTCTTTTCATATGACCAGAGACAAATATTTGTTTACTGATCTAGATGAGAAATATATTGGAGTGCACATCGAGATGGACGATGATGGTAGATACAGTGCGACTGGTATCGGTACCATTTCCTTTGAGAGGGAGTCTGGTAAACCTTTCATATTGAAGGATGTCATGCATGTTCCGGGATTGAAGAAGAATTTGATCTCTGTGGCGATGTTGGAAGACAAGGGATATGATGTTGTTTTTAGCGAGGGAAAGGATTTCCTGCGTAGTAAAGCAACTGGTGAGACCCAAAGGATAGGGTTCAGTTACAACTACCAGCTTCTGTAGACATGTTAATGGTAGGCAAGGGGCAGTATGAGTGTGAGTCGATGATAGAATCTCAGGCACAGGAGATTGGGCCATCTTCACCATGGAGCTTTGAAGATTCTGCAGCAGATTTCTACTGGACTTCCTAAGGGCACTCTTGCGCAGTCAGATCAGTGCAAGGGATGTACTTTAGGGAAGTATGTGAAAGCCACCTTTCACGAGAAGGATAGTCGCGCCACGACGATCCTTGAGAGAGTTCACACAGACGTGTGTGGTCCTTTCTCAGTTGCTTCGACAGCAAAGCACAGGTATTATGTGATCTTTGTTGATGATTTCTCTCGAAAGTGCTTGATCTTCTTCATGCAGAAGAAGAGCGATACATACTCAAGTTTATGTTCCGTGAGTTCAAGGTAATGGGTTGAGAAAGAATCGGGGAAGCAGGTGAAGGCTCTTAGGAGCGACAATGGTGGTGAATTCATCTCTGGCGAGTTCAAGGAATTTTGCAGCGTAGAAGGAATTCGAAGAGAGCTCATAGCACCTCATAACCCACAACAGAATGGGGTTGCGGAGCGAAAGAACAGAATGATCGTGGGTGCTGCACGGGCGATGTTGGATGATCAAGGCTTTCCCATACACTTGTGGGCTGAGGCATGCAATACTGCGGTTTATGTGCAAAACCATTGTCCTCATAGGATACTTAGCATGAGTACACCTGAGGAGGCGTTTTCTGGTAAGAAGCCTCATATTTCCCATTTGAGGATTTTTGGTTCACCTGTTTACATTCATGGGACGAAGGATGCCAGGAAGAAGCTGGAGCTGACTGTAGAGGTTGGAATATTTTGGGGGTACACTGATACACCCCACAACTATCGTGTGTATTTTCCAGACAGTCGCAAGACTGTTGTGTGACGGGATATCAAATTTCATGAGGAGAAAGCCATGAAGTGTTCACTTGAGAGGGACCCACACTTGCATGCAGATGAGGAGCTATTGTTCCTAAGGATGAGCCTCAGGATGTGGATCATCCACAAGAGGAGGTTCGTGGAGTGGAAGAGACCACTCATGCAGTGCCAACCATCAGAGGGCGGAAGCGCACTACAGAAGCTAAGTGACTGGCTCAAGATGCAGAGAAGGTTGTAGGAGCACCTACATGACAGCGCAGAAAGAGACAGTCACCTGACTGGTATACTGGATACATGGCTCTTATGAGCAAGTGTATCGTGACGAAGTCATCCTCTTTCGAGGAAGTTGTGAAGGATCCCGCATGGGTAAATGCCATGGTGGAAGAGTATGATTCGATTGTCAGAAACAGTGCATGGGAGATTGTCCCAAGGCCGGAAGGGAAATCAGTGGTGGGTTCGAGATGGATCTACAAAGTGAAGCAAGCATCTGATGGGAGTGTGGAGAAGTACAAGGCAAGATTTGTTGCCCGAGGCTTCTCATAGATTGAGGGGATCGATTATGAGGAAACCTTTGTACCTGTCGCAAGGTATTCTTCCATACACACGATTCTTTTTCTCTCAGCACAGATGGGGTGGCACATTCATCAGATGGATGTGAAGACTGCGTTCCTCAATGGAGTGATTGAGGAGGAGGTGTACATAGAGCAGCCTGAAGGTTTCGATATCTTCAGCAGCGAGTCGCATGTGTGTAGGCTCAAAAGAGCATTGTATGGGTTGAAACAAGCACCTCGTGCTTGGTACACATGGATGGACAGTTATTTTACCAGACTTGGATTCTCCAAGAGTGAGGCGGATCTGAACCTATACCAGATTATGGTGGAGGGTAAGTTGTTGATCATTGTACTTTATGTAGATGATTTGATTCTGACAGGCGATGAACTGTTGATAAAATCATGCAAGGCTGATCTTGTAAAGGATTTTGAGATGAAGGACTTCGGCCTCCGTCATTATCTCCTGGGATTGGAAATTTGGCAGCGCAATGATGGAATGTTTGTTTCTCAAGGAAAGTATGCCCGGGAGATACCGGAGAAGTTCAACATGCATGGCTGCAAGCCTGTAGATACTCCTCTTCCTGGTGGATGGAGGAAGGAGGATGCTACTTCGGCAGAGGTAGTGGATGCCACTATTTATCGACAGTTGATGGGGTTTCTTATGTATCTGGTCAATACACGACCCGACATATGCTATGCTGTTAACCAACTTTCAAAAGCTATGGTTAAGCCTACCAAGCTCTTTTGGAAGGCAGGCAAGCATGTATTGAGATATCTCAGAGGCACATCGGGATATGGATTATGGTACAGACAGTCGGATGAGGTGAGGCTATGTGGCTTCACGGATGCAGATTGGGCTAGGAGCCCAACGGAAAAAAAGAGCACATCTGGAGGGACTTTCAGTATCGGGTCGAAAACAGTTTCTTGGTACAGCAGGAAGCAAATATCCGTGGCACTCAGTTCAGCAGAGGTTGAGTATATGGTAGCGAGTTTGGCTGCATGCAAGGCTATATGGATGAGGAAGATCCTGGTCGGGTTGTTCGGTTCACACTTAGATCCTACTATGATATATTGTGATAATCAGAGTTGCATCAAACTCTCGGTTAATCCAGTATTTCATGATAGATCTAAACACATTGACATCCGGTATCATCATATCAGAGATTGTGTGCAGCGAAAGATCATGTTACTTTCATACATTCCCACGGAGGATCAGGATGCTGATATCTTGACGAAGGCGCTCACCAGGAGCAAATTCGAATACCACAGAGGCAGGATAGGGGTGGCAGATAATCCTTATCTTGTTGAGAGGGAGTGTTGAGATTGCAAAAAGATGATGAGCTTAGTGGAAAGAAGTCGCCTTCACTAAGTGGGCCCGCAGGCTATTTTTGGCGCAAAGTCTATTTTTAGACTATGTCTATTTTTAGACATATGGATCATGTTCTATGAGTTGCAGGATGTTATTTTTGGATGGTTGGTTAAGTTGGAAAAATAGATGGACTTCTATTTTTAGACATATTGGGCAGAATCTATTTTTAGATTGCTAGTCTAAAAATAGATATGTCGAATATTATTAGCTCTTAATAATATTTGGACTATAAACATTATCTTATTCTCTTGGAGCACTTCGGTTAAGTGCACAGATGTGGCACAGGAGCTGACAGAAGGAATTACGCTATTCCTAAGGGTTAAGTGGAGCTATTGCATGGATACTTCAGTTAGAACTCATGTGAGATAGTTTGGTGGAGTTGATTGAGGAAGTTAATGGAGTTGTGTTCAATTTAACTAAGCTAAACATAGTTGAGGTAGTTGTATCTAGTCTAACTGATTGATACACTAGTGAGAGTGGTGTGAATTAATTATTAATTAATTCACTAATTATAAACTCATTAATCAACTAAAGAATACATCAGTTAACTGCAGTGCATGGACAGTTTCAGTGGAGACCAGTGAAGAGATAGGTGAAAGAGTAGTGTGACTATCAGTTGTGACTATACTGTTGCATGATTTGCAACAACCAGTGATTGGAGATGCCAATGAGGATTGCGCAGTACAAGCCAGGTGGTTCGAAGTTATTTATGAGCCATTCTTTAGCATTGATTGCGCAGTAGAGGCAGGCTATCAGGTGGCAGAGATTGGAGCATGTGTTTTGCTAGATCTAGCTTGATTAGTGTGTAGCAATTGGAGATTGTACTGAGAGCTTGTGAGGAGCTTTGTATGATGATTGTTACATGATCTCTATGACATATAATATACAGATAGTTGCGGGTTTTCAGCTTTAAGCTTTCCCATAAAATAATGTGTTCATATGTGTGATTGTTTATGGTTTTAATGTGCGCATGCGATTGTTTTTATTTCCGCAATTAATGATCAATGGTAGAAAATATTATGTATTATGCATGAAGTTAAAATAGTGTGTGATCAGGACAATATCGGTGGATAACATATCAGTTATTCAAATTTCTACACGTTTGAGTACATATAAGATACTGAATAATTCCCTCTTTAATTATTAGGTGTGTGTGTGTGTGTGTGATAAATAGTGGAATCAATAGCTGGTGTAGTCTCATACTCACATAACATAGCCCTGATTATGTCTACCATGACTATAGCCACTAGGTGCGTCACATTTCCCCTAACATGGACACTCGTTAGTCTTGGTGATTGAACCAAGGAGCTCATAATATTTTACATAAAATATTACATAACATGATTTTTCCATGTGAGCTATAACCCCTGAGTCAAGATATTTAATAATGTTATTAGAATACCAAAATATTTTTAAAAAATGAATAAATAGAGGATATATAGAGATACATTACTAATAACATTCAATGAAAATGTGTTAGTCTGGATGCGTCATGAATGACCATGTAAGTATTTCATGAAATTGAAATTAATTTTGGCATATTTCTTGGGATATCTCATGCATATTTATGTTTTCCCATAATGTTCAAACTCCACCAATAAAAGGCTCAAAAATACATCCATGTCTCTAACTCGATACTTTCCTAGTTGTTTGAAAATATTAATCATTAATTCCTTGTATATGCAAAATTTATTTAAAAAATAAGAAAATAATTGGTATGTTATACCTAAAAATAAATATCTTCAACAATTAATGGCAACATTACATTCTCCCCCTTTATTGATATTCAAGGAGGAAGGCTATTATTTATAACAAAACCTGGTCAAACTAAGTAAATGGATCTAAGCTCTCCAAATGGATCGACACCCTTAGCCACTAATGAGGGTGAAACAATACAGAGTTATTTATTTAAAGTGGGCCATTTTTCTACAATGGCCCTAAATGTAAAACCGTATCGAGGCATTCATAAAACACCATCTTTACTTCTCCCTTGTGCACAACAAGCCATAAATAGTGATATGTTTTTTTACATAAGTGAATTTTTAAATTTTGGAATTACTAGGATAGGGTAAAAATCGTTTTAATGCATCTTATTTGATATATTATTAGTTTGATATATATTAATTGTACATTTAGATTCAAAATTGGTTGCATATTATCCATAATATATAATATGATCTATACAAAATATGTTAATTGTGTGATGCCCCATTCTTATATCTTTCATAAGGGTGCACAATTCCCATTACGCACAAAGTAAATAATTTTAGAATAATAGGAGAATTTGATCTAACAATCTACAAAAAAGAAAAATAAATAAATAAAAATAAAAAATCGTATACTAAATAATGGATATTATATGTTATATATTATAATACAAAAAATAGACAAGAAATTATATTTATATAGAAGAGTTATCTTACACACCTTAGGATCTGTTTTGTACATGTTTTTTAAATACCATACATAGCCTTCAAGTTGAGAAACAATAATACAATAGAGATAAGACTACTCTTTAAGTATTTGTATAGGGTTTCTATTTTCTTATTAATGCTAGGTACTTTTATTGTTATTGTGTGTTAAAACTCTAACTCTCACCAAATGAAAAATCTCCTAACAAAAATCATGAAATCCTAGAGGAATTATCAAAGAATCCACTAACTATCACTTTGGTAGTCTTACTCCACTCTTTAGACTAATGGTAAAAGGGATTCCTATCCTAGGGGAGTGTCCTTAAAGGTTAGTTAATCTAAATTATTATATAGAAATTGTGAGATAGTATCTTTATATTTACAAAAAATTTCTTAACTCAATATAATTAATTCACTATTAAAGGTGTGAGTATTGTAATAAAATAAGTGTTAGATTGATAACCAAGAATATGTGAATGTAATACTAGCTTCTAATCCCATTTACGAATGAAGAAAAACTAATGAACAATGTTCTAAAATCGTGTGGAATAATGTTTTCCAAAAATAGATTTTTCTTTTAACCCAAATCACAATTTAAGGAATTTTGTATTCCAAATTGTATATAGTATATAATTTTTCAAATTATGTTATGTAACCTGATCATAAAATAAAATAAGAGATAGATAAACAACTTGAAAATAAGACTCTTTGACGGGGAAACCTCATTTTACATCACATAAATGAACAATTCTTCGATAATACAAATGACAAGACCTCCTTCACATATATAGGAGTCTAAAGGGTCACAATATAATGAGGGTCTATATAACAATAATAATGTAAGGGCACAACAATAACAATAGTGGGATTCTATGGGGCACAACAATGACAATATGGTGGCTACAATAGTATTATAAGGAACTAATATGTCCTTCTCCTTAAAAAAACTATTATCCTTAATGCTTGAGTAGTTCTAGATGCTTCTTTATAGAATAAACATCCTCCCATGTGGAATATTTAGTAGGTAAGTTCTTCCACTTAATGAGATACTTTGAAATTGATTGATTTCGTAGTTGTCGGGTTCTTTTTTCCATCACTATTTTAGGCCCCAATATGATTTTCCTTCCTTGTCAAGTTCTGGAAATATTGTTTGAACTAGAATCTTGTCACCTATAACCTTGATTAAGCATGAAACATGGAATATCGAGTGTACAGAGGAATATGCAGGAAACTCGGATCTGTATGCCATAATACCAATATTTTACAAAACCTCATAAGGACCATAGTACTTTGGTGATAATATATTATCCTTCTTAGCTTTCTTGAGGTACATTTGTTTGTATGGTTGTTGGCATAGAAATGACCAATATACTATGTCAAAAGATATTTAACTGTGATTTTTTTCTTCCTATTATTTCATTCGATTTTGTGCCAGAGTCAGGTTATGCTTTTAGAGTTGGAGAACTTGTTGTTGATGCTCGATGTGATCTTCCACTTCTTTAACCTTATAATTTTCCCTTAAATATAATGTGATGGATGGTGGAAAATATCCATAAAGTTCCATAAATCATGTTATTTTTTCTATAGTATGGAAGGAAGTGTTATACCACCATTCTTCCATAGGTAACCACTTGACCCGTTGTGATTTTTAATCGGATATAAAGAAATAAACATATCCTTCCATTTTTTTTTCACTATCTCACTTTTTCCTTCATATTGCAGATGATAATATAATTTGTACTGAGCTAATAGAGTATCAAAAAAATAAAATATTTCTTTCCAAAAATTTCCAACGAAAATTAGATCTCTATCACTTAAAATAATCTTTGGGTTTCAATGTAGATTTTGAATTGTTTCGATAAATGTAGTAGCAACTATACTAGATTTGAAAGGATGAGATAGTGAAAAAAAGTGTGCATACTTGATAATTCTATCAACTACCATGATGATGACATTATTTCCTTTGTACTTGGGTAAAATTGTGATAAAAATCATTGAGACCTCCTCCTAATGCTGACTTGGAATGCCTAAAAGTTGTAATAGTCTCGAGGTTTTAATTAACTCGACTTTATCTTGTTGGAAAACCAAAAATTTTACCACAAAATTTTGAATATTATATTTAAGGCCATCCCAAAAAATTCCTTCTTGACCACGTGGCAAGTTTTTAAAAATACTTAATTCCCTCCTAAAGGAGAGGTTTGAAATTCCAAAAGAATATGTTGTTTTAGTAGAGTGTTCTTACATAGATATAAATAATATTTGTACCATAATGAATCAATTTTTGAGATAAATGTATCATATATACCAGGATATTGTTGCAACTTTTGAATAATTTTCCACAACTCTTCAACACTCTTCCATTTATCCGTTGGTTCAGTTATCCCATCACATTGGATAATAGAAATGGAATAGAGAAATGCTTGCACATATTCATCCCTTCTTGAGAGTGAATCTACAACACAAATTTTCTTCATTTTTTTGTAGATGATTATGAAATCATAACCCAACATCTTTGCGACTAATTTTTACTACTCTTCTAAAGATAATATTTGTTCAAAAAGGTATTTTAGAATATCATGATTTTTTTTTAATCTTGACGTGTCTTCCCACTAGTTAAGGGAGCCATTTCTTGAGGGAATATAATATTGCCAACATTTCCTTCTCATAAATAGGTTTATGTAAATACTTTCCCTTCATTGGGTGACATTAAAAAAATATGGGTCTTCCTTATTGCATTGAAACAAAGCAAATTCCATTTTCTGAGGCATCACACTCCACAATAAAGGTTGTTGTGAAGTTTTGTGCAGTTAAGACCAGTGCTTGGCACATTTCCTATAGAATATAAAAAAAATGAATCTTTCTTGAGTAATGTTGTTAGAGGTGTTGCTATTTTTCCATAATTCTTAACAACCTTGTGATAACGCACTGTCAACTTGGGAAATCCTTGAAGATGATTTAAGGTTGTGGGGATTTTTCATTCCTAGATGGATTTATTTTTGTTAGGGTATACCTTAAATCCCCCATGAGATATTATATGACCTAAATATTCCACCTCTTGTACTCCAAAGAAACATTTGGAGGGTTTTTAATACATTTTTATCTCCTCCAACAGTTGAAGCACCCTCTCATCATGTTGAACATGATATTTCCAAGATTTATTGTAGATTAGTATATTATCATAAACTACTAGCACAATTTTTCTAAGAAAGGGTTTTAAAGTGGAATTAATCAAACCTTGAAATGTGGAAGGTGCATTAGTAAGTCCAAAAGGCATGACCAAAAATCCATCATCACTTTCATGAGTTTTTAATGTTTGTTTTGGAATGTATTATTTCTTCATTCTAATTTATTGATATCTAGCAAAAATATCAAACTTGGTGAAGTAAATTTCTCCATGTAGTTCATCCAATGATTCATCAATGATGAGAACAAGAAATTTATCTTTAATAGTGAGCTTATTGAGCTCTCTAGGATATGGAAACAAATTCCATGATCCATCCTTATTTTTCCCCAATACAACTAGAGAATAGAAAGAAATTTGGCTAGGTTGAATTATAACTACCTTTATCATTTTTGCAACCATACATTCAAATTCACTTTTCTGGGCATGGGGATATATGTAAGGTATGATGTTTGGAAGAACAGTTCCTGGAATAAAGTGAATAGCATGATCATCATCAAAAATAGGTGGGCGACCTTTGGGAGTCTCAAATACCTTGGAATGATTTTCCATGATTCTTTGGAGATCTAGAGAAATGGATGAATTCGATGTTTGAACATCGAGTGAGCATATTTTTTCAATTATGCCTTGTTGTCCTTTCTTCAAATTTTTTTTCATGAAATAAGATTTGATTATCTTCCTATGTTTCCTTAAAATACCACTTAATTCAATTTCCTTTCCTTCCAAAAAAAAAAAATCAATAAAAGTTCTTGAAAATTAAAATTTATTGTTCCCAAAGATTGTAACCATTTGACTCCTAATACATCATAAGCACCACCCATTGGAATGGAAAGCATTGGAATATTCAATATATATTCCCCCACAGTTATCTCGATATTGTGGCACTTCCTTGAGTAATTTATAGTTCCTCCATTCGCAACAATCACTTAACACTTTGATGTTGGATTTAGTCGAAAGAAATTAAATTCCTTGGATATCCTATAATGAATAAAATTATGGGTACTACCTGAATTAATGAATTTTATTACCTTTTTATTCTTTATATATCCTTCTACCTTAAGCTTTTGAGGAGTGGTGATACCTACCAATGCATTCCAATTTATTGTTGGATTCATTTCTTCTTTCTCTAGAGTCGTTTCTTGGTGTATATCCTCTTATTTTCATGTTTATTTCTCCTTTTCTTCCTCCTTTTCACAATATATGTAAAATATTTTTTTCTCAACACACTTATGAACCTTTAGCGTATTTTTTATCACAATTGTAATAAACCCCTTCTTCTTTTCTTTACTCTAGTTCTTATGGTGTCAAACTTGTAGGTTGTGGGAGGTTAGAAGTAGCACTTCCATAATTCTAGTTTTGAGTGTTAGGAATCCTTATTGCCATAGGTTTTCTTTCAACTTTTATTTCCACCTTGAATGAATTTTCCAATTATTTAGGTTCTTAAATGCAAAGATCATGTTGGATCTTATCCTTTAAAGTCTACATGATTACATCAATATTATGTTCCTCTATAATATGAGTTTCCTTGATATTCAATCTTTGGAAGTCCTTAATGTGCTCCGCCATTGAACCCTATTAATTAAGGTTTATTAATTGGATAAAGAAGGTATTTCTCTTTCTATCCTCATAACCTATTATTGATTCCTCCATAAACATTGTCTAAGTGAAAAATGATTTATCAGAAGAAATCCATAAATACTACACAATATGATTGGATTCTAAATATAAAGATGCAATGCATACATTTTTTGTGTGTGTCACATCATCTAGATAAAAGAATTGCTCTATTTTTAATATCCGTGTTACCAGATCCTTGTAAAATTTTCTCATATGGATCTTTGGAATATGGTTAATCATCAGCCCTAAGTTAGAGTCTATAAAATCATGATTCACATTCCTTTTGTTCTCATCATGAGTTTAATGGACTACATTATGACTATTAGGAATAATTTTTTGCAGCAACTTTGTTAATCGTTCCAAGTTGACATTCATCGCATTCATGTCTACTTTAGAAACTCACGTGTCATCCTTCAAACCTTCCATGTTCTCTTTTATTTTTTCTTCTAAACCATCCATCTTCGCTTCCAGCTCATCTTTTATTACTCTTTGAGAGAGATAAATGTGTTGAAATTGGTCCCATAAGTTTTATATATCAAGTTGTGTTTCTTCCTCTTCTTCATAAGTCATAGTATAGCTTTTCAATTACTTAATAAGTGTATCCATTTTTTTGTTGTGAGGCATATTGGTACCAAATACTAATATCTTTTCTTTACTATGCCCTCTGAATTAGTTTAGACTGTTTTTTCATACAAAATTTATGTAAATTTAAAAAATACATACCTTTCTTCTTGCTTTTTGGATATCGATTTTTAAACTATTGTATCTTTGTCATTTTGACCTCTGAAGGTCTAAAATTTTGTCCCGTGGTATCTATTTCTATACTCTTTCTAGACCACAAAATAGAAGAAGAGATAGATCAATGACTTGAAAATAAGCTTCTTCGAGGGGGCACCCTTATTTTACATCACATAAGTGAACAATTCTTAGATAATACAAATGAAAAGACCTCCTTGGGATATAAAGGAGTGTAAAGCGTCACAATATAATCAATGCCTACATAAAAATAATAATGCAAGGGTACAAAAATTGTACAATAGTGGGATTCTATGAGGAACAATAATAGAAATATGGGGGCTACATGGGGCACAACAATAACAATGTGGGGGATACACTAGTATTATAGGGACCTAACTGGGGGCTACATGGGGCACAATAGTAACAATGTGGGGGATACACTAGTATTATAGGGACCTAACTAAGTATCTCCATATTGCACTTTAAAATTAACATTAAAACCATGAATGATACCATTGCTAGTTATCCTAAATATGCTCAAATCTTATTGAGAACAATAGGTAGCACTCTGGTGAACATAGTATTGTAGGCATCTAGGCTTGTAATGAGTTATGAATAATATGATTTGAAACATGATTCTATCATTCCCAATTCAATATTAAGTGTGATATTCGATATCCCAAATGAACATTAAACTTACCATGTTCCATGGATCATTATGTAAGATAATTTAAGTTACAATTGTGTTGCTATTTTGAGAAAAAAAAAATCATTCAAGTTTATAAATGTGCTTGTAGTGAGATAATATTAAGCGCAATGAAAAATATAAACCTTGGTTCCAAGAATAACGTGAATTATTATGTCAAATTAGTCTTATTGGTTCCAAGAAAAACACACCATGAATATTAAAAAACAATTCGAGAGAGAATCAATCATCAAAATGGTGATCCATTTTATTCAAGGAAAAATGAACAATAACAATGTAACATTGATTTTTTATCCCTTTGATTTAATTTTATCAACAACTAGAAGCACAATTTGGGTTATATATGATTAGAACATGGAAACACCAAAATGTCTAGACTTTGGTGTTAAAAAAAATAGATTGCATATGCCTAGTTTCAAAATTCCTTCATGAAATATATCCAATTACATAATAAAATTGTATAATTTTTTTATGTGCCAAAAATGTGGAAATATGGAGTGTGGAATATTCTTATGAATACAACATCACATGTAAAGGTTTACGATCTCAACTTTCAATCACTTTCTAGATTAAACCTTTTACCATATTGAAACTAGTAGATCAAATGATATTTCAGTCATTCTAAATTTATTGGATTGGTAAGAGACTATCAAAATATTTTTTAGATAAGTTGACACCAAAATCATTCACTTATAATTTTGAACTAGAAAATTAGATAATAGTAAGCTATAAAGTTTTCGAGTGATCTGTGATAAGCATCGATTTGGTTTTTAAAACATCACAAGGTTATATTCATATGAAGAGATGAAATGAGAATTTTGATATCATATTTTTCTTATTTGAATAATAATATAATAAAAACCCTAGGCAAGGCACACAAATAATTAAATTCAACTCAAAGAATGAGCCACTTTAATGTATTAAACCATAATATAGATCCAAGTTAATAGATACAGATTGAAGAAGTAGCTCAATTACATTGAAAATTCGACCGATATTTTGAAAATTTTAAAGAACAAATGAATAACATTGCTAGACCATAGGAGTTTATTAACACTACCATAAATATTTCCCCATTCTAGGCTCTAAACCTAAAAGGGTCATAAGTTATTATTCACATGTTTAAGCATAGAGCTTCGATCCTAGCCGTCTTTCCTAAGTAGAAGATTAAGAGATTAAATTCGAATTTCTTGGGATTACCTATAAAGATTGCAACATCTCAAAATTATTCAACTTGTTTTCTTCTATGCATGAATTGTAAATATCACGATTTTAGTGAATACATGATCCTAACCTCAACTCCTCTATGCTTCAAGAGAATTTACTAGTGCTCATCAACTTTGTAGAAATTCTACAAAATTATTCACTATGTTTACTTTTAATAACAATATCTTCTTGATTTCCACCACATATCTAGTCAAAAGGTATTTTACACCAATTGTTTTTACCTTAAATGGTAAGTTGAGTTATTTTCCAGGAAGATTTCACTCTAGTTGTCACAACCCATCCTTATTTCTTGTTGAGAAAACCCAATCATTAAAAAAATATTTCGTAACCAGACTAATTCTGATATTTCATGAATTTATACCATGTATTCATCCTACATAATCGGTATTTTGATGATTGAATACAACTTGCTCATTGAGTGAACAACTTTGATGAATAAATTGAACACATATCTCCTAGTTTGTCCTTTTTTATCTACATCACCATTCTAGTTAGCACCAACAAACCCTTGTATAGTTTATTCATTATCATTCTTAGGCACTTCATAGTAGAATATGACATGGTCACTTGTGCCATGGAAATACCCGAAAACTCTTTTGATATTGAACAATGCTCTTCTCTACGTGTTATCTTGTATTTGCATAATACTCGAACTACATGAGCAATATCTGGTCAAGTGAAGACTATTGCTTACATGAAACTACCTACAAGACTTGTGTATGGAATATGGGATATCTCCACTCTTTCTTCCTCTAATGTTAAAGTAAGTGTATGGACTTGTGTATGGAATATGGGATATCTTCCTCCAAAAATAATAAAATAATCGTTAAAATAATAAAATAAGAGTTATGAATTTTGGAGGGAAAAGAATGGAACTATTTTTTATTGTATTTTTTGTTTATCTCCTTATACGTTTAGTCAAATTTAAAGTGTAGAAAATTGTTGGATGTGGAATTAAATTTCACATTCAACAAATAAACATTATGAATTCTTTTGAGAAGACCCACATACATAAAATTTTAAGATACATTTAAAAATTTTGTTCATTGTGTTTTTTTAATGTATGTCATTTTTTATCAATGTGGATCTTCTAAGAAGTATGCATAATTGGTATTTTTTGGATGTAGAATTTAATTCCATATCCAACGACTGTCTACACTGGAAATTTTAGTAAACCTATAAGGAGATAAGCAAAAAATACTATTAAAAAATATTTTTTTTTTAATTTTCCCTCCAAAATATTTATGTATACCAATTTTTAATTTTAAAGGATTTTGATTGGTTTACATATTATGTACTTGAAAATTTCACAGGAACTTTTAAGTTGAAATTTCCTCTAATGTATCAAGTATTTAACCAATGGGAATTCATACCTCCACTGATTTACAATCCTGGATGTTGAAATGCTTCAGTGTTGTTGCAACACACTTCTTCCAAACTATCAAAATTTTCCTAATTATGTGATCTCTTTTAATCTCCATTCGAAGAATGAAATGTGTACAAATACGATCCTTCATGTTGAATTTTGAAAATAGCTACATATTCACCTCCCTGATTACACCCATGCTGTTTCTAATTAACAACATGTCATTGACATACACTACTACATATATGAAACAATTTCATTATGACTTGAGATATACCCAATTATCAGGTTGGCTTCTGATGAATCTCAATCACTAAATGTGTGTGGTAAACTTTTACCACTACCTCCTAGGTGATTTATTCAAACAATAAAGGGACATCCTTAGCTCAGAAAACGACTTCACTTTTTTATTTACTACAAATCATTTGGGATTTTTTATGTAGGTATATTATTTTAAATCACCATGAAAAAATGTTAACTTTACATCCATTTAATCTATCTCTAGATTAAATGTTACATCCAAATGCATCAATACTCTAATGGAATTTAATTTTTCAATGTAATGCCCTCCTGCTACATTTACCCAAGCTAACTCGTCCACTGGGTAAACATACGAGAGGCTACTATGATGTGATTCATCACCCTGTGTAGAGTTAAGGTAGTGGAAATGACAAAAAAAAACCATGTTGGCCTTCATTTGGAGCTACAGACCATCTAGGAGGAAACCCAACCTTTCAGGTGCTTAACCCCGAAGAAAAATGATCATTTTTTGATCTGGGCCCTCATCCACTCGCATGACAAGGCATGAATGTGACTGAGGCCTACTAGTCACTCCCACAACAACTCATGCCAATGCTTGTGTACTTTTTCCTACATTTCTAAGCTATCTATCTTGAATTTTGAGCCACTTTTTTAGGTCTGGGTCTCACGTCACTTCCCATAACTTCATCAAGGTC
The DNA here is from genome assembly GCA_034641835.2 of Pinus albicaulis. Taxonomy (NCBI): domain Eukaryota; kingdom Viridiplantae; phylum Streptophyta; class Pinopsida; order Pinales; family Pinaceae; genus Pinus; species Pinus albicaulis. Next base: position 889,716,160 of record CM076571.1, read on the forward strand.
CCATACGTGAATAATAACAATGGAACAAAGCTACTAATGCAATCATAGCTATAAGTACTTGATCTAACCATTACTAACCATGAAAATATTTTCTTCTAATATGTCATAAATATGTAATCTACAAATCATAACAACAAATCTGAGCATACGAGTCTCATATCTATCTGATATTAATAAAGAATCATTTATACCTTATCAAAATAGCTTCCTTATCATCTATTAGGTCATATATTCATTTTAAACTCATTTCCTAATCAAAACATGATGAGAGCCATACATCAAGTTTGTCATAAACATACTCATAACCAACATATAACCAATATAGATAATAAGGACATAAGAGCCATAAGAATCACATATGAACCAAGATATTTACACATGAAATACCAAGGAGAAGGATCTTATATTATTGAATGCAAAAAACAACCAAGTCACAAATTTCCATGAACCACCCGACCATACATTGGTATGAAACAAAAATTTCTTTCATCCAATCACCCATGTGCCATATTCCAAGAAAGAATGTGGGACTCACAACAAAATAAAATATTTTTCATCAATATTTACCGCAATCCAACACGATATTCCTAGGCCCAAACAATAAACATACAATACTATGGTTTATTGTAATCCCACCATATATCAGTACAGGTATCACTAGGACTATACAAGCATGGATTCCTATGAATATCTCTACCTACACCATGAGGAATTTACCTATCTCATAGTATTTTGGCTTTACCGTATATCCCACCATTCATCGGTCAAGGATTCTTAGGCCTAATTGAAACTCCACCCTCTATGCTTTACCATATATCCCACCATTCACCATTCAAGTATCCTTAGGCCTAATTGAGGCACATGCCTCTAGGCTTTACTGTATATCCCACCATTCACTGATCTAGGATTATAGGCCCGCCGAGGTACACAAAATACAACTTTACCATAATTCCCCCATATATCAGTCTAGGGATCACTAGGCCTTGTTTTCTTCTTCAGCGACCACCCCACTCACTTTTGAAACCATATGGAAATCCATCTTAACCAAGTAAAAGAGAACACATCACACTATGGCTATCTAGAAATGGAAAGGAAAAGCTAAAAATCACTGCCACAACTGGAAAAACCCATGTCAATGACAATAAGAGAACCAAATACACACATGCATGTACCATGCATTCCAAATTTAGCAAGGAAATCACACATGAAAATTGGTACCTGCAAGTAATCTCATTGTAGCTCTGTGATTTTTCTCTTCCTTGCTTGATCTTTGCTTCCCTTTGCCTTTTTTTTTCTTCCTTTTATTTCCTTGATTGAATGCTAGAGTGATTCAAGAATTCTCTAAGTGTCGAAGGGTGAGAGAGAAACAAAGTAGAGAGAGAGAGAGCTCAAAAATGGAACTAAAAAAAGGTTACACGAACAAAATCTACCAGCTAATCCTCATAAGCCTTTTATAAATTACGCGTATAATTTTTTCATTTTCCATTATATTCCTTCATTTTCCTCCTCACATGCAACGTGTGACCTTTGACCTTCATTTTCTCCAATTTTCCATTATTTTCATTAATCAAATGAAAATTAATGCATCTTGCTTTTCCAAATCCTTTTCTATTGCCTTTTCCAATTTCCTTTAGCCATAATAAACCAAATGAACACCCATACTAGGTTTTGTTTCCCAAAATTTAACTTGGAATACATATCCCAAGACCTTAGTCTTATTTTTCCTTTATTAACTTTATTACATTCATTTTTAATCAGGGTTGTTACAGATCCCCACCCGTTGGGGTAACACTGTTCTTGACGTTCAATGAAACCTACAACCAACAAGACTACTGAAAGGAAAAATATACTGCTCATGGAGCTTTATAACATAGCTAGTTGCAGTATTTTCAGTGAACAACCTATTGAAACATGAAAAACATACCATTTAGTGGAGCTTTATAGCGCAACTCATTATGGTATTTACAATAAAAAATTCTTATACTTATGCACATTTTCTTCGACCAAAAACTAACCATACTTTTTGTGGAGCTTTATAATCTAGTTCGAAGCATTATTTACAATAATATACACATATGCACATTTTCTCAACAAGAAAATAAAAGGATATTATTCTTTCTTCTATAACAAGAGAATCCAAAGGCTCACACCTCCACCCTTAAAAGTAGTACCAAGATTCACCTCCTTCTTAGGAAGTCCAAAATCCACAGCCAAATTCAAAATTGCATCCAAAAATATTGTGCCACTTTTCCTCTCAATGAACAATTATCAATTCATTTTTCCATGGCACACTCCCAATCCGCATCTGATTATATCTGGTAATTATAATGACAAAAACAAATCCAACCTGACCTTCCCTTCTCTACTACACAGTCCCTCGGGAAATCTATTCACCCCATTTTGTGCAATCACTCACCTTCCAAGATCCCCAAGATCCCCTTTCCCGAGTGATCCATCCCTTGGAAAGCTTCCTCACATTAGAAGGTAAAAAAAACCAAGGCATATACGTGCCTCAAACCTTCATACTAGTCATAGAATTCTCATGAAAATAAATGGACACTATTGGGTACCAGTGTGCCACAATAGCCTCGCTCCTGAAGTGCTTCATGAGCATAATGTTTCATGTTCCAATTCCTTTCACTGTTGTTTCTAATTCTTGTAGTCAGTTCTAGCCACCCAACTGGGCATGTTAATGAATTCATGTACCAAGCGCATAAATTCCATTAGATTAAAAAAAAATTGAAATAAATTTGCAGCATACCTCATCAACATCTCGTGAATGAGGTATAACTGCAATCTTATTTACTTCCTGTTAGAACAAGTCAAACTAGTTGTTTGATAAAATCATCACGTATAAACATATCACATCCAGTTAGCTCAAAACGAAACCATCACAATAGAAATCATATGTTACATGTAACAATAATAACTTGGAGTCATAGATCACATGCATAATAAAAGTGAAATAAAATACCAATACTTATCCTTCAAATAATTCTTTGATTCTACCTGTTTTCTTCTTCTATACACATCAGATCGGTTGTCAAACACGGAAAGCACCCAATAAATTTTCTTCTCTTATATCACATACACATACATAAAATGTACATCACTCACATACACCCACACACGACATAGAACACAATATAATACATGCACCTACACCTAACATACACCACATACACCTACACCCAGTGTACAACAAAACAGATACACCTAAACTCTGTATACATCACGAAACATACACCAACACCTGTTGTACAACACAAGACAATACATACACCTTCATTCGGTGTAAAAAATAACACAATACATACACCTACACTTGGTGTACAACACAATAAATATAAATACACAGAGTACAACACAACAAATACACATGTAATGATACCATGACTACACAATGCACATACACAATACCACACATACACAAAACAATTTGTACAACATGCTCACAATACCACATGTGCACACCACATCATGTATGAATTGCACACAATGCTACATGTATAACAGTACCACCTATACACATCACCACCTGCATAATGTGTACACAACACCACATGTACAAATAACCACATGCACAACATGTATACAACACCACATGCATGACATGTACACAACCACACCTGCACACAAAACCCCATGTAAAAAATATACATGGCACCATATGCACACACCACTATATGTAAAATCATACACACAACACCACACATACAGGCACCATATGTAGAACATGCAGACCACACCATATGTACACAAGACCACATATGAAACATGCACAAAGCACCATATGTACACAACACCAAATGTTAGGTCGCTATATTACTAGTGTAGTCCCTTATTGTTGTTAGTGTAGCCCCCTTATTGTTATTTTTGTTTCCATGTAACCCCCATATTTTTGTTACTATGCCCTTACATTATTATTGTTAGGTCAGCTAGGATTATATTGTGACCCCATGGACTCCTATATATAGAAATGAGGTTTTGTCATTTGTATCATCCAAGAATTGTTCATTTATGTAATGTAAAGGATGTTTCCCCCTCGAAGTGGCTTATTTCTAAGGCGTTGATCTCTCTTTTCTTATATTTTTGGAGTTGGTTTGATAAAATTTGGTATGAGAGCTTTGGATTCTAGGGTTTCACTGCTTCAAAGAGGTCATCTTGGAATTTTCGCTATAACATTTTTTCTACGAGGGTTTAGGCACTAAAAAAACCCCATTTCAAATAAATCCTGAGGAAATTCATGTAAAAATTTCAAATCTTGGTTCGCAATATTTTCGGAGATATGATCTCTGGAAGTTAGGGTTTTTGCAGGCTCCTTAATTTCATCTAAAAGAGGTGACCTTGGTCATAACTCTCTCATTGAGCATTAGATTGGAATTCTGTAAAAAGTGGCCAAAATCAAATGGAATGTAGTTTCGTTTGTATCAATTTCAAAGTCGAAGTAGAAAACAATGACACATGGCACACCATACAAGATTTCTCTACTTGATGAGTCCATAATTAGGTCATTGTGGGAGAGTGGGCATAACCTTGCCTTGAAGAATCCAACCTGTGGAATTAGAAAGAATTGTTAGAGGGATAATATAGGAGCTAATTTCATATTTTGAAGAGCCGAAATCACAGATATAATTTAGTTTCAATATTGAGCTCCTCAAAAGAAAGAAACAGGTGTGTATTTTTTTTTCAATTTACAAAATTCTTGTCTGAAAAATAAACTTTGAAGTGATTCCAAGGGAATATTGAAGCATAGATACTGGTATTGGGTTATAAAATTCCCCTTAAAAATAATTCAAAACCCATCAAGTTCTCATAATAATCTACTATGAATCATGAAGAGGAATAAGTGCAACATGATATATCAAACTTACAAGAGAAAGTGCACCAAATTTCACTCTCACAAAGAGCAACAAAAAAATGAAATTGAAGTTTTGAAGAAGTGCATGGAAGCTAAGATGGAAGGTATGAAGAAGGGTGTGGAACCTAATATGGATGGTTTGAATACAGGCATGGAAGTTAAGATGGATAGTTTCAAGAATGGCATGGAAGACATGGAAGAAAAAAATGGAAGTCATGAAGAATGATATAAAAGCAGACATGGAAGGTTTGAAGGAAGGCTTGACAAAGTTGATAAAATAAATTATTCCTAATGGAGAAAATATAGTAGAGGAAACTCATGATGAGAAAAAAATAAATTTTAATCATGATTTCATAAACTCTAAGATCGATATCAGGAAGTTTGATGGAAAGAATAACGTAATATGGATACTACAGATGGAACAATATTTTTATCTCAATAATGTGGAAAGCAAACAAAGGGTATGCCTTGCAACTTTATATTTAGAACAAAATATATATATATGGTAGCGATGGATTTTCTCCCATAAAAAAATTATCACTTGGTCTATTTTTATGGAGGAAATGATAGCACATTATGAGGATACAAAGAGCAACACCTTCTTTAGCCAATTGATAAATCTCAAACAACATGGTTCATTTGTGGACCACATTGAGGGCTTCCAAAAATTGAATATAAGGGTAGATGATATTCCATAATAACACAAGATTGATGTCCTAATAGGGACTTTAAAGGTTAAAATACAACATAAGGTTCACCTTTGGGAACCTGATTCATTGGAGAAGGCATTCAGGTTGACAAGAAAAATTGAATGTAAAATTATCGTGACAAGGGAACCTACCTCTCCCATCTATAAATATGGAAGTGATGCTACTCCTAGACTTCCACAACCTACAAGGTTGAAAACACAACAATTAGAAGAAAAAGGATCAAAAGGGCTTCACTAAAATTGTGATATAAAATACACTAAAGTTCATAAGTGTGATGATAATAAATTATTTTACATTGATTGTGAAGAGGAGGAAGAAAATGAACAAGAAAATTCAAAAGAAGAGGATATACACCAGGAACCAACCCTACAGAAAGAATAAATGAGTTTGATGATATCCTATAATGCATTCATAGGAATTACCTCTCCTCAAACTCTAAAGATAGAATAACATCTCAAGAAGAAAAAGGTAATAGTGTTTATTGACTCGGGTAGTACCCATAATTTTATTCATTGTAAGGTAGCCAGGGAATTGAATTGCTTTCTATACCCAGCACTAGCATGTCAAGTGATGGTTGCAAATGGAGGAACTATAAATTGCTCTGGAAAATTCCATAATATCAAGTTAGCCATGGGGGAGTATTTAACTAATAGTCCAATGATTTCCATTACAATGGGAGGTGATGATGTTGTACTAGGAGTACAATGGTTACAATCTTTGGGGACGATAGATTTTAATTTTCAAGAACTTTTCTTGAATTTGTTTTGGAAGGAAAGGAAGTTGAATTATGGGGTATCGCAGGGAAGCCAAGAAAGATAATTAACTCTAATTTCATGAAAAACCTTCTGAAGAAAGAACAACGAGGCATAATTGCACAATTATGCTCACTAGAAGTTCCAACATCAAAATCATCTATTTCTCCATATCTCCAAAGTGTCTTTGACAATCATTCCCAGGTGTTTGAAACTCCCAAAGGACTCCCACCTATTCGTTATCATGATCATGCTATTCATTTTATTCTAGGAAGTGTCCCTCCAAACATCAGACCTTAAAGATATCCTTTTGTTCAAAAGAGAGAAATTGAACGTATGATTGCAGAAGTGTTAGAGGCCGGTATAATAAAACCAAGTCAAAGTTCTTTCTCTGCTCCATAAGTATTGGTGCATGAGAAGGATGGATCATGGCGCATGTGTCTAGATTATAGGGAGCTCAATAAGCTCATTATTAAATATAAATTTTCCATTCCTCTTATTGATGAATTACATGGAGAAATTTATTTTACCAAGCTGGATCACCATTTAGGATATCATCAAATTAGAATGAAGACTGAATATATTGTGAAAACAAAATTTCTAAATCATGAGGTTCATTATGAATTTTTGTTCCTACATTTTGGCCTTACCAATGCACCTTCTACATTTCAAGGGTTGACGAATTCCATTTTCAAATACTTCCTTAGAAAATTTGTGTCAGTATTTTTTGATGATATACTAACCTAGAGTAGGTCTTGGAAGGTTCATGTTAAACATGTTGACAAGGTGCTCAAACTATTGGAGGAGAAACACTTATATGAAAAAACCTCCAAATGTTTCCTTGGAGTACAAGAGGCGGAATATTTGGGTCATATTGTATCTCATGAGGGTGTTAAGGTAGACCCTAACAAAATTAAATCCATTAAGGAATGGAAAGTCCCCACAACCATAAAGTAGTTGCGAGGATTTCTCAGGTTAACAGGGTTATCACAACTTTCTTAAGAATTATGGGACAATAGCAGCACCTCTAACAACATTATTGAAGAAAGATGCATTTTCATGGACTCCTAAAGGAACTAAGGCCTTTTAACATATTAAAGAGGCAGTGTTCCTAATAACGGTCTTATTTACGCCAGACTTCACAAAAACCTTTATTGTGGAATCTGATACCTTAGGAAATGGAATTGATGTTGTTTTAATGCAAGAAGGAAGACCCGTTTCTTTTGAAAGCCGTCTAATCAAAGGAAAGTATTTACAGAAAGCTATTTATGAGAAGGAAATGTTTGAAATACTACATGCACTAAATAAATGGTGACCTTACCTAATGGGAAGACACTTCAAGGTAAAAATTGATCATGATAGTCTTAAATAGTTTTTGGAACAAATACTATCTTCAGAAGAGCAACAAAAATGGGTCACAAATATGTTGGGTTATGGCTTTGAAATCATCTACAAAAAAGGGAAGCTAAATGTTGTTGCAGATGAATTCTCAAGAAAGGATGAAGAGGTGGAAGAATTTTTTTGTGCCATTTATATTATCCAACCATATTGGATAGCCGAAGTAAGGGATGAATGGAAGACAGACAAAGAAGTGTGGACACTAATTCAAAAGTTACAGCAAGATCCTAGTACATCTGATACATTTAGTTGGAAAAATGATTCCTTGTGGTACTAATATTGCTTATATATTTGTAAGAATTACTAGCTAAAACAAAAGATTCTTTTGGAATTGCACACTTCTCCCTTAGGAGGACACTCAATATTTTTAAAAAATTACCACACGGCGAAGAAATAATTTTTTTGGGATGGCCTTAAATCTGATATTCAAAAGTTTGTGGTGGAATTTTTGTTTTTCCAGCAAAATAAAGTTGAGACAATTAATACCCATGGTCTTCTACATCCTTTATTGATTCAAATTCAATGTTGGGAGTAGATTTCAATGGATTTTATCACAGGTTTACCTAAGTCCAAAGGAAAGAGTGTCATCATGGTCGTAGTTGATAGACTTACCAAGTATGCAGACTTTTGTGCATTATCTCATCCATTAAAACCAAGTACAGTTGCTACTGCATTTATAGAAACAATTCAAAAGCTACATGGAAGCCCAAAGATTATTAAGAGACAAATATACCACTTTTATTGGAAATTTTTGGACAGAATTATTTTATTTTTTGGGTACTTAACTAGTTCATAGCTCATCTTATCATCCTCAATCCGATGGGAAAAATAATACAACAAAGAAATGTTTGGAAGGATATCTTAATTGTTTTGTATCCAATAAACAAACACAATAGGTCAAGTGGTTACCTCTGGAAAAATGGTGGTATAACACTTCCTTCCATAATACAACAAAAATGACCCCATTTATGGCACTTTATGGATATCATCCACTGTCCATCACATTATATTTAAGAGAAAATTCTAAGGTTCAAAAAGTGGAAGATCACATCGAGTATCGACAACAATTTCTCCAACTCTTAAAGGATAACCTAAATTGGCACAAAATCGAATGAAACAATAGGTAGATCAACATCGCAGCAAGAGAATATTTTATGTAGGAGACTGGGTATTTTTACAGCTACGACCATACTAACAAATTTCCCTCAAGCAAGTTAATAAGGTCAATAAATTATCGCCAAAGTACTATGGTCCTTACAAGGTATTGCGAAATATTGGTACTATGGAATACAAATTGGAGCTACGTGCTTCTTCTCGAGTGCCTCTAGTTTTCCATGTTTCATGATTAAATAAGGTTATAGGTGACAAAATTCCATTTCAAACAAGAACTTGAAGAAGTCATGGAAACAAGAACTCGAAAGCTACAAAATCGATCAATTTCAGAGTATCTCATCAAGTGGAAGAACTTTCCCACTGAATATTCTACATGGGAGGATGAGAATTTTATAAAGAAGCATCCAGACCTACTCAAGCATTGAGGACACCACTTTTTTCAAGGAGAGGGGCATGTTAGGTCCCTATATTACTATTTCAATCCATTATTTTTTTTAGTCTATCACCCTTATTGTTATTGTTGTACCTCTGTAACCCCCATATTGTTATTATTGTGCCCTTACATTATTATTGTTAGGCTAGATAGGATTATATTGTGAACCCATGGACTCTTATATATTGAAAGGATTTTTTTTCATTTGTATCATCCAATAACACTTCATTTATGTAATGTAACAGAGGTCCCCCCCTTGAAGTGGCTTATTTCTAAGACATTGATCTATGTTTTCTTCTATTTTTGGAGCTGGTTTCATAACACTGCATATCCAACATGCACACAACACCATATGTACACAACACCACATAGCCAACATGTGCACAACACCATATGTGCACACCAACGCATATCCAACATGCACACAACACGATATGTACAAAGCACCGCATAGCCAACATGGGCACAACCACCATATGTACACAACACTACATATCCAACATACGCACAACACCATATCTACACAACACTGCATAAAAAACATGTACAGAACACCATATATACACAACGATGCATGCACACAACATCACAAGTGAAACTTGTACATCATTTCCAACGTATACACAACAATAATACTGCTCATCCAGAGACCACACTATCTGTACCAGGTACCCTTGCTTCCAGTTCCTTTCCATTATCCACGCTTGTACCAACATGCCACATATTACACTGATTTCATTTTTTTGATGTATCCCTCAACATAGACTATCCACAAAATAAACATAGGCATAATACAAGCATATAATATCAATTCATATGCACATGATATTGACCTTGTATATCTGTCAAGGTTACTCTTCCCACTTGATTCCTCATAAAACCAGGAACGTCTTCATGCCATTCACCCGCATAAGAAATCATTCATGCATGAGAATTATTCTTAGATGACCCTACCATACAATGACATGCCCACATACATATATATAAACATTAGCATAAAAGAACCATAATCCCTAACGACCCTATCAGACAACAATACACACACATACATATATACCTATATAGACATCATAATAATCATAATAAAAACATGATTAACAGATATTGTAAGGTTAAGGTTAAGAGAAATATCTTTATCGGTGCACAAGATGCAGAGCATTGAGAACAACATTTCCCAGCATAGCTAAGGTATTTGACACCTAAAATCCTTTTACACAAAATTTCTCAAGATCTTCATTCCACTGTCCATTTATCCCAATGGATCCAACCAATCCAACTGACTGTCAAAATCATGCCCTCAGTTGTCCTTATACATGCATAAAGCTTAATCCAAGTCTTACATTACCTATTGGGTTTCATCCATATCTTCTTGAACTCCGTTAACTTTCCTCTTTCCCAACAAATTCCCAATATCGTCGAAACATAAAAGTAAAGAAAAAGTAACAGAAAAAATAAAACCATGAAAACCAATAGAAATACGACACCACAAACAAAGTAGTATGACCATACAATAAACATAAAAAAGCTGCAAATCAAGTACAAAAAAATCACAAAGCACCGAAAGCACAATAATAGAAACAAACACCATGACTTAATCCCCATGGGCTCCTAAGGAAAGATAAAACCAAGTATTCTTCAAGATTTCATGGCTAGTGTATAATTAAATATAACAATATACCATTTATCTTCCCTTGTTGTGCCAAGCACGTTTCCTTGCAACTAAACACGTACATAAGTAATTTCTCAAGGGAATCCAATTCCTTAACAAATCCAACCATAACTTAAAACTAGTTGTTTGTTGTGAAACTAGCTCCAAAAATAGAAGAAAAGAGATATCAACACCTTAGAAATAAGCCACTTCGAGGGGGCAAGCTCCAATACATTACATGAATTAACTATTCTTGGATGATTCAAATTAAAAAACCTCCTTTCTATATATACGAGTCCATAGGGCCACAATGTAATCCTAGCCAACATAACAATAATAATTTAAGGGCACAACAAGAACAATATGGGGGTTACAAGGGTACAGGAATAACAATAAGGGGGTTACACTAACAACAATAAGGGACTATACTAGTAATATAGGGACCTAACATGCCCCTCTCCTTCAAAAAAGTGTTGTCCTCAACGCTTGAGTAGCTCTGGGTGCTTCTGTATAAATTTCTCATCCTCCCATGTAGAATCTTCAGTGGGTAAGTTCTTCCACTTGATGAGATACTCTGAAATTGATCGATTCCGTAGCTGTCAAGTTCTTGTTTCCATGACCGCTTCAGGTTCCAATATGATTTTTCCTTTCTCATCAAGTTCTGGAAATATTGTTTGAACTGGAAGATTTTCACCTATAACCTTCTTTAAGCATGAAACATGGAAAATTGGATGTACTCGCGAAGAAGCAGGAAGCTCCAATTTGTATGCCATAGTACCAATCTTTCGCAACACCTTGTAAGGACCATAGTACTTTGGCGATAATTTATTATCCTTCTTTGCTTGCTTGAGGGACATTTGTTTGTATGGTTGTAGCCGTAAAAATACCCAATCTCCTACATCAAAACTTCTCTCGCTACGATGTTGATCTGCCTGTTGTCTCATTCGATTTTGTGCCAAATTCAGGTTATCCTTTAAGAGTTGGAGAACTTCTTGCTGATGCTCGATGTGATCTTCCACTGCTTGAACCTTCGAATTTTCTCTTAAATATGATGTGATGGATGGTGGATGATATCCATAAAGTGCCATAAATGGGGTCATTTTTGCTGCGGTATGGAAGGAAGTGTTATACCACCATTCAGCGAGAGGTAACCACTTGACCCATTGTGTTTGTTTATCAGATACAAAACAACGAAGATATCCTTTCAAACATTTATTTACTATCTCAGTTTGACCATCGGATTGAGGATGATAAGATGAGCTATGAGCTAATTGAGTACCCAAACAAGAAAATAACTCCGTCCAAAAATTTCCAGTAAAAATGGGATCTCTTTTGCTCACAATAACCCTTGGGTTTCCATGTAGCTTTTGAATTGTGTCCATAAATGTAGTAGCAACTGTACTTGCTTTAAATGGATGAGATAATGCACAAAAGTGTGCATACTTGGTAAGTCTATCAACTACCACCATGATGACACTCTTTCCTCCGAACTTAGGTAAACCTGTGATAAAATCCATTGAAATCTCCTCCCAACATTGACTTGGAATGGATAAAGGTTGTAGAAGTCTCGGGGTCTTAATTGTCTCAACTTTATTCTGCTGGAAAACCAAACATTTCGCCACAAACTTTTGAATATCAGATTTAATGCCATCCCAAAAAAATTATTTCTTCACCCTGTGGTAAGTTTTTAAAAATCCTGAGTGTCCTCCTAAAGGAGAAGTGTGCAATTCCAGAAGAATATTTTGTTTTAGTTGGGAATTCTTACAAAGATATAAGCGATCTTTGTACCATAAGGAATCATTTTTCCAACTAAATGTATCGGATGTACTAGGATCTTGCTGCAACTTTTGAATGAGTGTCCATACATCTTTGTCCTTCTTCCATTCATCTCTTGCTTCGGTTATCAAATCTGGTTGGATAATAGAAATGGCACAAAGAAATGCTTCCACCTCTTCATTCTTTCTTGAGAGTGCATCTGCAACAACATTAAGCTTTCCTTTTTTGTAGATTATTTCAAAGTCATAACCCAACATCTTTGTGACCCATTTTTGCTGCTCTTCTGAAGATAGTATTTGTTCCAAAAAATGTTTAAGACTATCATGATCAGTTTTTACCTTGAAGTGTCTTCCCATTAGGTAAGTTATCCATTTCTTTAGTGCATGCAGTATTGCTAACATTTCCTTCTCATAAATAGGTTTCTGTAAATACTTTCCTTTGATTGGATGACTTTCAAAAGCAATGGGTCTTCCTTCTTGCATTAAAACAATACCAATTCCATTTCCTGAGGCATCACATTCCACAATAAAGGTTTTTGTGAAGTCTGGCGTAGCTAAGACCGGTGCTAGGCACATTGCCTCTTTAAGATGTTCAAAGGCCTTAGTTGCTTCAGGAGTCCATGAAAATGCATCTTTCTTCAATAATGTTATTAGAGGTGCTGCTATTCTCCCATAATTCTTAACAAACTTGCGATAATACCCTGTTAACCCGAGAAATCCTCGCAACTTCTTTATGGTTGTGGGGACTTTCCATTCCTTAATGGATTTAATTTTGTTAGGGTCTACTTTCACACCCTCGTGAGATACAATATGACCAAAATATTCCACCTCTTGTACTCCAAAGAAACATTTGGATTTTTTTGCATATAATTGTTTCTCCTGCAATAGTTTGAGCACCCTGTCAACATGTTCAACATGATCCTTCCAAGACCTACTATAGATTAGTATATCATCAAAAATACTAGCACAAATTTTCTAAGGAAGGGTTTGAAAATGGAATTCATCAACCCTTGAAATGTAGAAGGTGCATTGGTAAGGCCAAAAGGCATGACCAAAAATTCATAATGACCCTTATGAGTTCGAAATGCTATTTTTGGAAAATCTTCAGTCTTCATTTTACTTTGATGATATCCTGAATGAAGATCCAATTTGGTAAAATAAATTGCTCCATGTAATTCATCCAATAATTCATCAATCACAGGAATGGGAAATTTATCTTTAATGGTGAGCTTATTGAGCTCCCTATAATTGGGACACATGTGCCATGATCCATCCTTCTTGTCTACCAATACTACAGGAGCAGAGAAAGAACTTTGACTAGGTTGAATTATACTCGCCTCTAACATTTCTGCAATCATACGTTCAATTTCGCTCTTTTGGACATAAGGATAGATATAAGGACTGATGTTTGGAGGAACACTTCCTGGAATCAAATGAATAGAATGATCATGATCATGAATAGGTGGGAGTCCTTCGGGAGTTTCAAAAACCTTGGAATGATTGTCCAAGAATTTTTGGAGATATGCAGAAATAGAATCTTTATCGTGACATTAGAACTTATTATCTTTTCCGGCTTCCCTGCAATACCTCGTAATTTGAATTCCTTTCCTTCTGAATAAAATTTCAAGAAAAGTTCTTGAAAATTAAAAGCTACCATCCCCAAATATTGTAACCATTGTACTCCTAGTACAACATCATCACCTCCCATAGGAATGGAAAACATTGGACTATTCAATACATATTCCCCCATGGTTAGCTTGATATTATGGCATTTCCCAGAGAAATTTATAGTTCCTCAATTTGCAACCATCACTTGACATTTTGGTGCTGGGTATAGGAAACAATGAATAAAATTATGGGTGATACCTGAATCAATCAACACTATTACCTTTTTCTTCTTGATATGTCCTTCTATCTTGAGAGTTTGAGGAGTGGTAATTCCTACCAATGCATTACACGATATGGTCAGACTCATTTCTTCCTCTTCTAGGGTTGGTTCTTGGTGTATACCCTCTTCCTGTTCCTTTTCTTCTTCCTCTTCACAATCTATGTAAAATAATTTCTTCTCAGCACACTTATGACCTTTAGTGTATTTTCTATCACAACTGTAGCAAAGCCCTTTTGCTCTTTTTTCTTCCAATTTTTGTGGTGTCAACCTTGTAGGTTGTTGAAATCTAGGAGTAGCAACACTTCCCTCTTTATAGAAGTGAGTGGGAGGCTTCCTTGTCGCCATAATTTTACATTCAATTTTTCTTGCCAACCTGAATGCCTTCTCCAATGAATCAGGTTCCAAAATGCAAACTTCATGTTGGATGTTATCCTTTAAAGTACCTATGAAGAGATAAATTCTGTGTTCCTCTGGAATATCAGTTACCCTTATATTCAATTTTTGGAAGCCCTCAATGTACCCCCCCACTAAACCCTTTTGTTTAAGATTTATCAATTGGCTAAAGAAGGTGTTGCTCTTTGTATCCTCATAATGTGCTATCATTTCCTTCGTAAAAATTGACCAAGTGACAGTTTTTTTACGGGAGAAAAGCCATCGATACCATACAAATGTATTTTTTTCTAAATGTAAAGTTGCAATGCATGCCTTTTGTGTATTTTTCACATTATTGAGATAAAAATATTGCTCCATCTGTAGTATCCATGTTACAGGATCCTGTCCATCAAACTTCCTCATATCTATTTTTGGAATATGGTGGTTCTTCTCGCCAGCATTAGAGTTTATGAAATCACAATTACCATTTATTTTATTCTCATGATGAGTTTCCTCTACTACCTTTTGACCATTAGGAAACATTTGTTGTATCAACTTTGTCAAACCTTGCATGTGTGCTTTTATATCATTCTTCATGTTTTCCATCTTAGCTTCCATGTCATCCATCTTAGATTCCATGCCAACTTCCATGCCATCCATCTTAGCTTCCATGCCATTCTTCGAACCATCCATCTTAGATTCCATGCCTTTCTTCAAAACTTCCATGTCATTTTTTGTTGCTCTTTGAGAGAGCCAAATTTGTTGCACTTTCTCTTGTAATTTTGATATGTTATGTTGCCATTCTTCGTCTTCATGACTCATTGTAGAGCCTTCTAAAGGCTTAATGGGTGTTGAATTTTTTTTAGGGGCCATTTGAGAATCCAATATTGATATCTATTCTATATTATGCCCTTGGAATCAATTCAACTTGATTCTTCAACCAAGACTTATGCAATTCAACAAAAAAAATACACACGTTTTACTTGCTTTTGAGGAGCTTGATATTGAAATTGACTTATCTCTATAATTGAAGATCCTCAATATCTGAAATTCGGCCCTATAGTAGTCCTCTAAATCTTCTTTAAAATGCCATAGGTCTGACTTGATTTGGATTCTTCAAGGAAAAGCTATGTCCAATCTCCCAGAATGACCTAATTATGGACTCGTTCAGTAGATGGAAATTGTACGACTTGCCACGTGTTACTGTTTTCTCCTTTGTATCTAAAATTTATAGATAGGAAATTACAGTTCGTGTAATTCCAGTCACTTTTACATAAGTCCAATCCGATGCTCAGAGAGAGAGTTATGAATATTTTCCCATGATGACCTCTTTGAGATGAAATTTGGGAGCCTGAAAAATACCTAACTTCCACAGATCATATATCCAAAAATTTTGCGAACCAAGCTCTGAGATTTTGCCACAATGTTCTTCAGGATTTCAACTTCATTCTCTAAACATTTCAGCTTCTGAAACTTCATAGAAAAAAAGTTATAGCGAAACTTCCACGATGACCTTTTTAAGTGAAATTTAGGAGCCTGCAAAAAGACCTAACTTCCATAGATCATATCTCCGAAAATATTGTGAACCAAGATCTAAAATTTGGCAATGATGTTCCTTAGGATTTCAAATTCACACTCTAAAAATTTCAGCTTTTGAACCTTTGTCAAAAAAAATTTATAGCGGAAATGCCACGATGACCTGTTTGGAGCAGTGAAACCCTAGAATCCCAAGCTCTGATACCAAATGTTGTGAAACAGCTCCAAAAATAGAAGAAAAGAGATATCAACGCCTTACAAATAAGCCACTTCGAGGGGGAAACCTCCAATAAATTACATGAATGAATAATTCTTGGATGATTCAAATTACCAAACCTCCTTTATATATATAGGAGTCCATGGGGCCACAATGTAATCCTAGTGGAGCCACAATGTAATCCTAGCCGACCTAACAATAATAATTTTAATAATTTAAGGGCACAATAATAACAATATGGGGGTTACAAGGGTACAATAATAACAATAAGGGGGTTACACTAACAACAATAAGGGACTATACTAATAATATAGGGACCTAACATTGTTATACATGTCAAATACATGTTCATGAATATAACATGTATCCAGATAATTCAAGACAAAATCAATGATAAGAAGAATTATTTTATTCGTGCAAAGCACTCATTCATTTGGAAGTACGATTTCCAAACATAGTTTAAATAATTCTCACCCAAATCCTTTCATTTAACTTTTACCTTTTACCTTACTGAAATTGAGCCTTTTTTTGTACATTCACATCACCCAATGGTTAGTTATATAAACAAATCAACTGTTACCTTTTCATGCTAATACAAAGCATATTTCCCATGTAACTTCTCACACATCTCCGTCACATGTTCCAAAGATGAAGACATCATATCTATTAATTTGAAATAATTCTTTATGAAGACTAGCAACCATATCATAATCAACATTCAAGTCACAGTCATAAGTCATAATAGTAAAACTAGCACCTACTTGGACTCAAGCACATATCCATTGTTCTCAGCACATATGTTTTAGTGCAACCATCTCAAAACAAGATAATTCCTTCATGCAATCTTATAGATACAAACTCATATCATGCAACTAATCAAAATTTCAAGCAACAAATAGATGACATAATAGACAAAAAACACCCAAATACTAAATAAATGACATAATCAAGCATTCAAGCACCAAGTAGACGACATAAGAAAACTCATACCTTAATGTATATTAGGGGGATATATTAAATCTGTACAAGTCAGTTTGTATTAGTATCACATAATACCACAAGTATATTGAATCATCCCTAAACATCATAACCATAACCATATGCATAGGTTAATCTAGATTAGCACAATACATATAACATCAAGATCTTAAGTACAATGACCATAATCATCATGTTTATGACCACAATGCATACAAAAACAAGTTACTACCATTCATGATTAACCAATGCATGTGTTGTTACACTAAGTTTTGTTCATCTAACCCGTTACTATTAGATGGACCAAAATACACCATGTAAGGCCAATTTTACCATAGTAAAATTGCTTTCACTATGAAAAATAACTTAGTAATCCATAATTTATTAAGTTGTTTCTGGTCTAAACAGGAAACCCCATAAGGAATAATTGAATAAAACATTATTTGTTTGATTTTAATCAAGGGATAATTAATTAAACCATAGTTTAATTAATATTCCTGGTCATATTTAACCCAAAACGGGAAAATTAATTAGATAAATCATTATTCATCTTATAGGAATAATTATTTAAATAATATTCCTTGTTGAATTTGAATAAATCATGTATAAATAATTGAATAAATAATTATTTATTTAATTATTACTCAACCAAATTATTAAAATAATAGATAAATCATTTATTTATTTATTATTTACAACTAAATGGATTTGACCAAATTCAAATTCTTTTTCCTCCAACAAAAATAATAAAATATTCCATAAAAGTTGGATCTAAATTTGGTTAATAATATTTTAATTATGCACCAATATCTAGACTAACTCAATATTTTTCTATAAATATAAGGGTTTTCCCATTCATTCAATACCTTTTGTTGCCTAAAGATCACTCTAAATCTATACTTTTGGCCTGACTTTGATCCTCCATCATTGTCATATTTTTCTACTTTTTTCTTGTGAGCTCCCCTTGAGTTCCATTTTTTGTCTGGGTTTTCTGCACCATCAAGAGAGAGAGATATTAGATCTGAAGCATTGAGGACATACAAGAACCCATCCCATTGAGGGGGACTAGTAACATCTTTCTATGTTCCCATCCCAAGTGTCATAAAAAAAAATTCTTTAAAAAATTCTTGTCTTGTTCATTGCTTGCATGGAGTAACTCTTTCTTATTATTTGTTGTTTAATGTATTTAACTACATAGATCTATATTTCTGTAGCATTTATTCTGATCACTAACTGCAGTTCTAAGGAAATTGATAGCCATATTTGATGTTAGGAATTTTTTTTATGCATAACTAAAGTGAGATTTTTGCATATGCTTGTGATTAAAATTCATACTAACAACTAGTGACTCCAAAAGGGTTTATAATTACGACCGATGCAATTTTTTAGATCCATGCATGAGCAGCTGCTTCAACCCCTAGGTTTTTTCTTCAGCTTCTTATTTTTCATTTATTGATGTTGTTTTTCACCTTTAAAACCCTAAACCAGTAAAAATTCCTACTTTCGTGTGTTTCTAGGCCTTTTGCTCAAGTGACACGTATCAGCCCCAGCAGAGACGAAATTTTTTTATGAAATCTGCTCCTGAGATAGTCGGAAGTGTAGGTCACACTTTTTGGGCCAAAACCTATGATCTCAACCTTCACGACACGGAAAACAGGATGAAACCTGCGACCTCAGGTGAAAACATGTCCGAACGTGCGACCTGTACTTTTTGCGAGAATTTTTCTGTGATTTTTTTGTGTTTTCCTGGGTTATTGGTAAAGGTTGTCTAACCTCCCTCTCCACCCGTCTTGGACCTGTAATTGCTTAGTTTTACTCGTTAAAGTAATAAATAAGCCCCCTAGGGCTTCAACACACTTCCACCTTTTCAGGAGGAGTTTAGCTAAAGCAGGTCTTCTAAGATTTTAGTGTGATCAACCATTTTTCAAATCTGAACCTTTACCTTCATATCCTTTTCAGATCGGTTATTCATCCATCAAAAACACCCCTTTTTATTTTTTTTGGGTCCTCATTTAGGGTCCCCTCCATTTCCCTTCAGGTTGTAGCCTTTCGTCACCCCTTTTGCATCATTTTTCCCTCTGGTTTTTTGTTGTTTTCTGAACCTATTTCCAACAGATCTGACCTTTAGATCCATGTCCCTCCTGACTTTATATCCATTGGCCATTTTTTGTGTTTTGACTAGATTTTTCACACCCATAGACTAGTTGTTGGGAAGCCCTCCTCCTTGGGTTTAAATTGATGCATCTTTTGTTGTTTATTTTATGTTGTATTTAATTTCCTTTACTGTCATTTTCATATTTATTTACAGTTATACATCATCATTTTCTTTTTTCTCTACACACATCTCATCTTAATTAAAATTAACACATTTATCACATACACACACACCCTAAGTGAAGAGTGCATGGTTTACACTTCTAGGCTAAGACTAAGACATTGTAATGAATTGATCATGCACCTCCCTGCCCTTGTTTCGAAATTGTAATCATTAGATCTTTCACCTCCCTACCCTTGTTTATCTCTCTTCCTTCTATAATCCGTGTCTATTTCCCATCATTGCACCCCCAAGGTGTTTATCCTGAAGACTCCTAGGCCTTCATCCTCAAATTTCGTTAGGAAGACTTAATCCTCCATGCAGGGTTCGAGTTCGTCCTCCACCAAGTCCCCATTCTGAATCTGCTTTTATTTCATTGGGTTCCCCTTATGATTCTATTCCTGCCTCTCCTCCACCTTTCACCTTCACCATTTAAGGTTAAGGACCTAACGTTGGTGCAGCCCCAGACATAAGGCTAGGAATGATAGTAGTGGTGTCGCAATAGGAACTATCTCGGCTACTCCCTTAATCCCTTATATGGCAGGCCTCAGTCCTCCTGATTTTAGCCAGTTGATTAATGACCCCATACACCATGATCCTGGATGGCTTGCTATGCCAACCAAGATCCCTTTAGACATCCCCAAGTTTGAAGGAATTGCTAGAGAGGATATCACCAACCATGTTCATTCTTTCCACATGTGTTGTTCATCTAACTCCATCATCGATGACTATGTCCCTCTTCGGTTATTCCAACATATTCTTATTAGAGAAGCTTCCAAGTGGTATATCGACCAAGCGTCCTCCTCTCATAATAATTTTGCGACTCTTTCCAGGGCTTTTCTATCTTACTTCTAGCTTCCCCTTCGTTATGACATCGGTACCGAACTCTTGACTTCTTTCCATCAGTCGTTTCTGACCCCCATATCTAACCATGTCCAAGAATGGCGGAGAAGAAAGAGCCTATGTTGAGCCCCTACCTTTGAAGACTGTATCTATGTGGACTGGTTTCTCAAATCCCTTCTTCTTGCTCTTTGAAAATATGGCACATCTCACTACCCTTAAACCGAGGAAGTTTCCCTCTAGATTATGTTGAAGTATGACCTGATCTACACACAGTCTAGTTATGTTTATACCGTCTTACCTGATCTCCATAGATCTGGTGGTGCCAATGTACCAGGGGCATCCCATGTCATCAACAGTATCGTTGGAGCCCTTTCTGATCCGTACACTCATCCTCCCATGGGTTATGGTTTTCCTTAGGGGGGGTTCGACTCCTCCAGCACTTTCCCCCCTCCCGGTAACATGTATCCAAGATACGACATGCATCCTCCTTCTTCCAAACCTGTTTACCCCAATGTTTCCCAACCTCCTTATTATATGTATCTGTAGCTTGGCGCTCCATATCCTCCATCATTAGCACCTTAGCCTTCCTTGCTTTCTCAAGATCTGCAACAGTAGCCACCACCCCCTAAAGATCAGGCATATGCGCAGTAGGGTACGACTAATCCTCCTATTTCCTAAAAGAAGAGGAAAGGGAACCAAATCCAATATTCCCTAGCTAATCCAGGAAACAATCCCCAAGGGAGCGCACCTAACATTGCAACCTCGCAACAATGCACTCAACCCAAGAAGGACAAGCATGTTCGCACGAACAAAACTTTTTATTATTTCAATGTCTATGGTCACTACACCCATGATTGTCCTATTTTACCTCAGATGCATCATGTGGGAAGCTCAAGCAACATCCCAAGGATAGCAAGCCTCCCCTTTGGTTCCTCCCAATGCTGCCCCTATCCAACCGGTTGTGTTTACCAATACTTTCCCCTAGCAAGGGTATGCGGCTGCCCAACCCCCTGAAAGTTAGGTGGCCACTCAACCTCCTCCATCTGGTATCTCTGATTACCATATCCTCATGACGAACTTTGACCAACCCATTACCATTGAGCTCAACCTTCAGACTCGGTCCCGTCAGTACAACAAGACCCCCGCTACGTCAGCTACCGAGCCCCCTTCTTCAGGTCCCACAGATCTTCTTTCGACACCCAATGGTCCTTTACTGATCCATAAGCCTAAGGAAGAGGTTCATATCAAGATCCCTAATGGACCATTACACCGAAACATTGCTTTTGGTAAAGCCACCCACTCATATAGCATTGTATATGACTTGGCACAATCCCATGTCGCCATGTCAACACTGGAAGTACTCCATTCTTTCCCTTCACAATGAAAATCTCTACTAACTACCATGGGTGTTGTGGATCCTTCAGATGATCGTTTGATCATCTTCGATGTTGATCGGTCAGAATATGCCCCCCTTGCTGCTTCAATCACCTTCCAAATCCCTATCAATATCTGCAATGCCAACGTCTTCCATTGTATCATTGACGAGGGGGAATCCACTTGTGTGATGTCTGATTTAGTTTGGAAGCAACTCGGATCTCCCAAGTTAGACCCTTCCTCTATCACCCTCTGAGCATGGTATGGCCACTCTTAACAACCTCTTGGCATGTTCCACAATTGTCCTATTAATCTTGCTGGCAAGACTGTTTGTGTTGACGTCGAATTCATTGATGCCCACTTAGACTACAACATTCTATTAGGTCATAGCTACACTTATGTGATGTTTTTTTTCCCATCTGTAGTTCACCGTAAGATGTTCTTTCCTCATAATGGAAATATTGTCACCATCGATCAGTTGACATATTATGAGCCAAAGTCTCAATCCTCCCCTAAGTCCATTATCTCTTCGGTGGACAATAAACAAATAGTCAAACCTCCGACCAGTGTCTCACTTAGAGTCTATAAATATTCCTCTTTACTTGGTTCATTCCCTAGCCTTCCTCCTCCTATCTCCAACCCTATCTTGTCAATTTTTTCCATGATGAAATCATCTCAGTCCAACCTCAAGCGAACCAGTTCGACAAGTCAGCAGGCCCACCCTCCACAACCTTCTCCCAGCACTTGGACTCAACTTTCAAGACCCCCTCCTCAAGGCCCCCCTTCTGCAACTGGTGTCAATGGTCCTATCTACCCTCCTAGAATTTTTCCCCTTGGCCTTAACCATCCTAGAGCCGTCTCGCCTAGCCATTACCCATCAAATCAGATACCGTTGCTTGCTCCCCCTCCTGGAGTATTTTCGGTACCTATTATGGCTACCTTGTCTCTTCCTAACATGACCCTCGGGATCCCAGTCTGGTACATTGATCTCCCAGCCACTATCCTTCCTGGTCAGCCCAAACCTTATACTTCATTGACTCCAGTCCAACTGGTCACCATGACCCCTGCCTTTTCTTTAGTGCCTCATCCACCTCAATAATAACCTACTCCTGTTGTGGAAGCCTCAGGTGAGGGGGAAGAAGCCCGAAAGAAGGCACCTAAGGAAATTTTTTCCCAGAAAACCCCTTGTCCTCCTCAGCCTCCAAAGCATACACCCCCGTGTGCTTTGTGTGATGTTGTCAGTCATGCCACCCATAACTGTCTTGAATTGCCTCGTATCATGCCCATGGTCAATGTTGTGTTGCCTAAGTCTAAGGTCCCTGAAGCCCCTGTTACTTTACCGAATGTAGCCAAGAATCCCAAGAATGTTCACACCAACCACCCCTATGTTTTATGTAATCTCCATCGCCATTATACCCACCTCTTTCCCCGCCTTAAGCACTACCACACCTCTTTGGAAGTAGTTCTAGAATATGAAACCGAACACAACGAGTCTTCCTCTCTCATTCTTGCATAATATTCTTTGGTCAAACCTGACGATATATCTTCTCCCATTTACATTCACCCTCATGATGTCGAGATGACAAAGCCTTCGGTCACCATCCTCTAACTATCATCATCTATGAGATCCATGGTGGAAGACCCCTTTTGGGCTTCCCCTTCTGTTTCGCTTGACCTCCCTTCAGCAATCACACTAGGCTCAACATCAGTGGATCCTTCATCTACTTGTTCTTACATCACCCCCTATGATGATGCGCATATGAACCTCTCTTCTCATGATGATGAGTTAGGTAGCCCTGCCGCGTCATGTGGTTATTCTTGCACGAGTCACTCAAAATTCTACTGTGATGACGACATCATGGAAGCCTTTTCCACCCATGACTTCATATTTCTTGCCCATAAGAGGAATGGCACCATCAATGTCTGTGGTGAGTTTTGAGATCTGAGCACAAGTTGCCCCCAAGGAAATTCCCCCACACCATCCACCTTTCGGTGTGTGGGTGGTACAATCTTACCCAGAGCACTCCCTCTAGTAGTGTTTGTTTGATTTCTACATTGCGTTCGGGTTGCCAACATTTTTCATCATCCTCTCATTTGTTTTCCTGTGGCACCTTTTAGATGGACCCCATATCCACACCATATATCATTTATTCCAATGGTGCAAGTCACTACTCTCAGAATCCAGTCTTGGCAACCTTGGCTATTTTTACCCCCTTGCATTTGCTTGTTCTCTCTAACGGCATATGCATTGCTACTGCCACCAATAACCAGGCTGAATATGATGCAATGATAGGTTTATTAGCCGATGCCCTTTCTCATCGCATCCTTCACCTTCATGTTCATTTAGTTTCCTTTCTTCTTGTCATGCAATTAAATGGTGTCTACCATGTGCATAATCCTCTCCTTTTTAGAAGATATTTACAAGTGAAGCTTTTGATGCGTGAATTTGAAATCATTACATTAAATCATGTACCTAGAGCACAAAATCACTATGTAGATAGCATTGTAAACAATATTCTAGATTTTCATTTATCACACGCATTTCACACAAGACAATATCAATAAACCATAAAACAATGCATATCCATTATATGTGTCGTACAAAATGTTTTCAAGTCCATAAATTCTAATACATATGACATGCCCGTAGCATGTTACAAAAATCAAAACTGGGGGCACCTCCTACCCCTACATCTAATCACTATCTCGAGGATCTCGGGCCAATCACTCGGCTTCTAAAACTCGTAGATTGTGCATCCCCTATTCGGCCATCGCCATGCACCACATGACCCCTAGCCACTCTAAGGGTAGACCAATACATGGCTCTATCTACTGGTCATCAAGATATTTTCAGATGCTCTCTAAAACACCGGTCAGTAGCCTCTCACATCTACAATGGATGTCCTCTAGGAGGGCAACTAAATCCTCATTTTGTAGACCCCTCAACTCACTAGGTGCTCCAGCCCCTGATACTATAGGCGACCCCATATACCCATTCGGTTTCACTAGTGTTGTATCTGCATACAAAAAGTGAATGAATCTGTACCATATAAAATATTATGAAACTTATAAATGCACAAAAAATATAAGAAACTTGTCACTTACCATTGGGCCCCCATGCTCGACTTGGTGGTAGTGGCATGTCTAGGTCCCCATGATAACTCATCCCACTATAGGGATAGTTGTCTATGTACAGTGGGGTATGATCCAAATGAGTGAAGACACACATCAGACTACCCCACTACCCCCTCTACACAGTAGCCGCCCCCAGCAATGCATCCTGTGCTCTCTCAGACCCCTATCCTGGATCTGTATGTGAGGCCAAAGTGTCAGGATCTTCTCAAATAAGAGTGAGAAAAGCACTATGCCATATGCACAGTCATGGTTCACTTGCCTCTTGCATAAATAAAACTATCATTTCAATGATGACAGCATCATTTGGGCCCACCCATAGTAGGTCCCACTCAACACACTCTCAACAAGCATCATTTGACCCCCAGTGATGTGGTGGAGCGCCTAGTTTCCCAGGATCCGCAACATCGCTGCAGCCACATCATGAGTCTCTAGCATCTCTAGATCTTCGATCGGTATATGTGTCCCCTTCACATGGGTACCCAGTTGACAGTGGTGCTCTACAAACTCAATAATGTTCCACCCTCGCGGTAACACTGGTTGCATGTTTCCTACCATCCCAAGTGAAAGGTGACCATACAGGAAACATGTATCCTGGATGTTTAGCTCGATTCGGTGCCCTTGCACTGTAAATGTATCATGATTTGAATGCCAATAGTTAACGATATGGGCCAACAAGGGCTCTCCAGCTCTCACAAAGGGTTCTCCACAAACTTCAGGACCCCAAACCTGACCAATGTAGCTTGGACACCATGATCCTCTCGGATCTCATACCGTAATGTCTCCAGGTTTCTCTCTCTCCATTTGATCCTCAACTCTTTCATATCTACACAAAACCATCATGTTTGTCAGTGTACAGAAAGGAAAGACTACATCATAATAGTAAAATCCCAACTCTCAGCCAAAAACATCACTAAAAATCCCTCTCTCTGACAGGTCACACTTTTCAAGCCATTCCTGGGACAGGTTGCAGTTTTCTTCTCAAAACCTGCTATCTGGGTTGTAGATAATGCCCCAAAAATTTTGACCCGGCCGTGAAGAAGAGAAGGGGTCTGTTCCTGATCTTTGGGTGCCTAAACTAAACTTTTAATCCATTGAATTGAAAGAGTATGGTTAGTTCTCTTACCTGCAACTGATGGATCTCGATTCTGATGGTCGGTTTTTCCACTATGATCACCACAAGATTTAGGGAATTTTCTCCTTGCTACATTCACAACAACTACACTTGAAAATGAATCAAATTGGAGGGAAAATGCCTTATTAAAAGAAACCCCCAAGATTTTTCTTTTGCCATCTACGACCAAACTGTAGCTCAATTTGAAAAACCGCCAGCACTGTTGGAAAGCTCTCACTGATCTCTCAAATGAGTATCCTTTCATTTTTGGTGATTTGATACTTCACCCGAACAAATTTTTTCCAAGAAGGGTCACTTCACCACTCCTCCAAATCAAATTTCTTCACCTGAAACACTTGTACTTGGGGCACCACTTTGCATTCATACTTGTCCATGCTCGTGTCGATTTCCGTCATGAGTAACCATCCTGTACTCATGTTTTTATGGTCCCCACCAAACCTATTCTATGTGGCAGCATCATTAAGTCGCCATTTTTTAGAGCATTTGAGTTGAGTCATCATCGCATCCATGGAGTCTGTCTTGAGTCCCTTTGTATCCTGCCACAATCCTCCATTCTTCATTTCTTTGTTCCTCTCTCGCATCGCACATTTTTTCCTTCAGTCATACTGTCCCCTATCCCCTCCAATGTCAAGTCCATATCTGCTAGGTCATCCATGCCCTTTATGCTCTAACAAGGGAAGTCATCAGCCCACTACTAAGTACCCCCCCATTCCACCATCATCCCTGGTGTCATTCTATCAGTCGCTCTACTATTATCCCTCGTACCTTAGTTGAGGATCCCTTATTATGTTATAAATTATATATTACAGAGCAATGCAACACATAAAATATGCGGAAAACAAAAGCACACAAAACACATAAAACCAGAGAGACATAGATATATGTGGTTCACCCAGTTTGGGCTATGTCCACCCCGAACATCCAGCCCTTTCTTTCTATTATCCAACAAAATGAAGAGACACAACCTACAGTAGATCTGCTGTAATATCCTCTATTCTCTCTCACAGTCTCCCTATATGTTTCTCGCTCTAAGAATACACATCCAATACACAGCCGCAATACAGTACCCTCATACCAGCGAGGGGTTTCCTTCTAGGGGAAAAAACCCTAAAATAAACATAAATTCCACCGTCAGATCATCGGGCTAATGAACGGCCCATATTGGCTAGAAATTACTATACTTTTACAAGGAAATTTTACATTTGTTTTTAGCTTCGAGGCTGCTACCCCCGAAACCCCCACCGGGGGACTGCTGGCCCCTGGACCCCCCAGTCGAGGGTTCAACCCCCCAGACTCCACAGTGGGGACAAGTCCCCCCACACCCCCCTGCTACGGGGGTGTATAGTTTTCCTGGGGTATACATCCGACTAAAACAAGGATCTCTGAATCAGGATGAAAATCAGGCTCCACACCCAACAATCTCCCACTTGGAGGCTGATTGTAGCAACTTCACCTCTGCTTCATTTTCTGGACAATGGATCCTCTTTGGACCTGGCTGTTTCTAATCTTCATCGTCATCCTTGAAGACCATTTGAAACTGATCATAATCTCAGTTTCTCCCTGATTAC
Source organism: Pinus albicaulis (assembly GCA_034641835.2). Lineage (NCBI taxonomy): Eukaryota > Viridiplantae > Streptophyta > Pinopsida > Pinales > Pinaceae > Pinus > Pinus albicaulis. Next base: position 889,744,207 of record CM076571.1, read on the forward strand.
AACTTTTGTTAGCATATCTGCAGGATGTTGGCTAGTGTGTATCTTTTCCAGCTTCAACTGTCCATCTTCCAATACTGACCGTATGAAATGGTACTTGAGTTGTATGTGTTTAGTCCTAGAACGAAATGATAATTTCTTTGCAAGATGAATGGCACTTTGGCTATCACTGTATAACGTTCCCATATCATGATTCTTACCCAATTCATCCATAAATCTTTGTAACCAAATCATTCCTTTACTAGCCTCTGTAGCATAAACATACTCTACTTCTATTGTTGAAAGTGCAACAACACTTTGGATATTTGAAACCCAACTAACATCTGTTACACCTACAGAAAATACATATCCTATAGTGCTCCTCTTGTTATCTCTGTCACCTGCCATATCTACATCAACATATCCCTGTAGAGAAATGTTTGAACCACCAAAGCATAATGCTTGATTTTTGGTACCTCTGAAATATCTGAGAATCCATTTCACTACCATCCAATGTTATTTTGCTAGATTTTTCATGTACCTACTTACAACTCCCACTGCATGTGCAATATCAGGCCTTGTGCAGACCATTACATACATTAAGCTTCCAACTGCTGATGCATATGGACCTTTAGACATATAGTCCATTTCTTCTTGGGCCTTGGGGCACATCTCCTTACTAAGTTTGAAATTTCTAGAAAAAGGTGTACAAACTGGTTTGCATTCTTCATATTAAATCTTTTCAACACCTTTTGTATGTACTCTTTCTGAGACAGTGTCAATTTGCGATTTTTCCTGTCTCCAGTTATTCTCATACCAAGGATTTTTTTTGCAGCTCCCAAATCCTTCATTACAAATGAATTTTCCAATTTTATTTTGAGAAAATTTATTTCCTGCATGTTAGACCCTGCAACAAGCATTTCATCTACATACAATAACAATATAATGTAGCTTCCATCATTTTTATTTTTCAGATAAACACAATGATTAGAGTGACATCTAGTATAACCTTGTTCAGACATAAACTTGTCAAATTTTAGATACCACTGCCTTGGAGCCTGTTTTAAGCCATACAAACTCTTCTTTAACTTGCACACTAATTTTTCTTCCCCTTTGACCTCATATCCTTCTGGTTGCTCCATATAGATATCTTCCTCCAAATCTCCATGGAGAAAAGCTGTCTTTACATCTAACTGTTCAAGATGTAAATATTCCACTGCTACAAGACTTAAAATAGTTTTGATTGAAGTCATCTTAACAACAGGAGAAAATATTTCATCAAAATCAATACCTTTCTTTGTGCAAACCCCTTCACCACAAGTCTAGCTTTGTAACTCTGTTTTCCTCCATCTTCTTCCTTCAACCTGTAAACCCATTTATTCTACAATGTTGTTTTACCTGTAGGCAACTTGACTAAGTCCCAAGTCTGGTTATGCATTAAGGACTCCATCTCTTCTTCCATGGTTAGCGCCCACTTCTTCCTGGTTTCAACCTGCATTTCTTCTTCATAACATTTAGGTTCACCAGAATCAGTTAACAATAATAATATAACAAAGGAGAGTATCTTTCAGGAGGTCTACTTAGCCTGGTAGATCTTCTAACACCACTTTCAGGTGTTTGAGGTGACTGTTGTTGTTGTCGTGGTTGTTGTTGTTGTGGCTATTGATTATTATTATTTTCAAGCACCTTTACTATTTCTGTGATCTCATCAAGAACTATGTATTCTTTGTTTTCTTTTTCCTGTTTCTTTTCCTGCAACTGATTCTTATAAAAGACCTTTTCATTGAATATTACATCTCTACTCCAAATGATTTTGTGATTTTCATAATCATATAAGCGATAGCCAAAATATTTAACACCATATCCAATAAAGGTATATTTCTTTTATTTTTCCTCGAGTTTTTTTCTATTTTCTTTATTAATATGGACAAAGGCCTCACAGCCAAAAATCTTTAAAAAAAATTAGTTTACCTTTTTACCTGTCCATGATTCCTCTGGAATGCCACCATCCAGGGAACTTGAAGGCCCTATGTTTATGAGATAAACATCATTATCTACAACGTCTGCCCAAAATTGCAAAGGCAAGACTGCATGTAATCTCATGCACCTTGCATGCTCCATGATTGTTTTGTTCATCCTTTCTAACACACCATTTTCATGTGGTATTCTTGGAACTGTATTCTCTCTGCGAATTCCATGCTCTGGACAGTACCTATCAAATTCTTTGCTGCAATATTCATCTCCATTTCCTGATTCGAGACACTTCAATTTCTTCCTTGTCTCAATCTCAACCAAAGCTTTCCATTTCTTGAAAGTATCAAATACATCAGATTTACTCTGAATACAATAAATCCAAGTCTTTCTAGTTCCATCATCAATAAAAGTAACATAATAATGAGAACCACCGAGAGATGATACCTAAGAAGATCCCCATACATTTGTATGCACAAGCTTTAATTTTTCGCTCTTCTTTTCTTTCCCAACTCTGAGAAATCTGAATCTCTTCTGTTTTCCATAAATGCAATTCTCACAGAAATCCAAATCAACATTCTTCAAACCTAGCAACAAATTTCTTGAGTGAATAATCTTCATCCCCTTCTCACTCATGTGTTCGAGCCTATGATGCCATAATGCTGCATCTTCTCCTTTAGAAGTTAAAGCATTAACAGAGTTAGAAATGTCATTGAATAAATACAATGTACCAACCTTTTCACATTTTTCTATTACGAGGGCTCATTTGGTGACATTCCAAGTTTTGTCTGTGAAAGTTGTCACACAACCTTCACCGCCTAATTGCTTTATTGAAATTAGAATTTTCTTCAGATCTAAAACATGCCTTACCTCCTTTAATAGCCATTGGTTTCCATTATGTTGTTTTACAAGAACTTTACCCATTCCAACAATTTTACAGGGTTTATCCTCACCCAAATGAACTTGTCCAAAATCTCCTTGCACATAGTCATGAAAATATTTCTTATCAGGTGTGGCATGAAATGAGGCCCCTGAATCTACCACCCAGGAATCAGTAACTTTTCAAAATAAAGAATCAAAGCATATTGTAACACATCACCTGTCACATTTGCTTCATGATTGTTTTCTTGTTTTTCATCTCCTTCATTTCCCTACCGAGATCTACAGTATTTCTTTAGGTGTCATTTCTTTCCACATTTTCAGCACACTATCCTCGATCTGTACTTGGATCTGCCTTTCCTTGATTTACCACAATATCTCGAGCTCTTTCCTGTTTCCATTCATCTTCCCCTAGACTCTGCACTCAAAGCATTACCCGATGTCTCACCAAACCTTTTCGATCACATTTCCTCGCTAAGGATGGCACCGACAACATCATCAAACTTTAAAGTACTAGATCCAGAGACAAAGTTACTAATGGCCATAGCTAAACCATTCCATCTTTCTGGAAATGAGCACAGAAATAAAAGAGCCCTAACTTCATCATAAAATTTTACCCCTACAGAACTTAATTGAATGGTAACTATATTAAAATCATTTAAATGGTCTACAACGGATCCACCTTCCGACATCTTCATATTAAATAAATGTTTCATAAAAAATACCTTGTTTGAGGTCGAGATTTTTTCATATAGTCTCGCCAATGCCTTAATAAAACCCTCTGTTGTTGTTTCCTTTGAAATATTGAAGGCTAATGACGTCGCGAGGCACAATCGTACTGTTCCGAGTGCCTTTTTATCGAGAATATCCCATTCTGCGTCTGTCATAGCCGTCGACTTCTTTTTTTTTCTGCTCAATGGTAGGTACAAATATTTCTAATACAGATAATCTTCCAACTGCATTTTCCACAGCGGGAAGTTTTGGCCATTAAATTTCTCAAACCTAAACTTACCATCTTCCACCATTGCTCCCACTCGAACTAGGAACCCTTCTTTCCTGCGAGTTTATCAGCCAAATAGACCTTCGGTTCTGATACTAGTTCTTAGAAAATTATATATTACAAAGAAATGCAACACATAAAATATGCAGAAAACAAAAGCACACAAAACACATAAAACTAGAGAGACACAGATATATGTGGTTCACCCAATTTGGGCTATGTCCACCCTAAATAGTCAGTCCTTCCTTTCTATTATCCAACAAAATGAAGAGACACAACTTACAACAGATCCACTGTAATATCCTCTATTCTCTCTCACAGTATCCCTGTCTGTTTCTCGCTCTGAGAATACACATCCAATACATAGCTGTAATACAATACCCACATACAAGCGAGGGGTTTCCTTCTAGGGCAAAAAAAACCTAAGCTAAACATAACTTCTACTGTGAGATCATCCGCCTAATGAATGGCCCAGATTGAATAGAAATTACTATATTTTTACAAGGCAATTTTACATCTATATTTAGCTTCAGGGGCGCTGCTCCCAAAACCCTTGCTGGGGGAGCTTTGGCCCTCGAACCCCCCAGCCGAGGGGTCAACCCCCCCAGATCCCGTGGTGGGGACAAGGCCCCCCCACTGCAGGGGTGTACAGTTTTCCTGGGGTATATATACTGCTAAAACAAGGATCTCTGAATCAGGATGTAAATCAGGGTCCACACCCAACATATTGCCTCAACTATAGCAGACCTCCTTCTGTCGACATTAGCTTATTCATTCCAGAAGATAGGTCTAGAGGGCAGTGTACCTTGGTTCCAAATTCCACTCTTGTTCGGTGCCTCGGATCAGGAAAAAGGACCCTTTATTTCCCTTTGAATAGATTTCTTCTCATCTCCAGCTCCTTATGGCATGATTGATATCTGTATAGTTGATGGTTCAGTGATGCAGCAGATTTTACTGGTGATTCTTGGGTGTGTGTGAGATGTTTCAGACCTCATGAGGGGGTGGCCCTTCAGGTAGAGCCCCCACATGCCTAGATGACCTCTCTACTACAACCTTTGATGCAGCTCCATAAATTTGATGATTCCAGCCCTAGCCTCTTGCAGCGCCTTTTAGTTTGCATGGATCATTCATATGTTTAGAGCCCTTTCCTGTTTTACAGGGCCTCTTTGGTTGTTATTATATCTCATGTACTCAGATATTATTTTATAAGTTCATGCTATTGTCCCAGGCACAGATGTATGTGGGATCCATTATCATATTTTTATCTGGGCCATGTTTATGCCAACAAGTACTATATAGTTCAGTCCCTTGTTTACTAGATGCATCATTATTCTTTGTACTTTGTTATCTCGGCGGGCATACGTATGCCTCCCCCGCCTCATGTAGAACATGTACTCACTCATAAAAGAGACTTGTTACACCTGTAAGTCTCACCTCCTCAGGGTCTTCTCCTATCGTGCTTTAGTCTACCTTATATTTCTCTCTCTCTTTGACTCCCCCTTCGGTGTCTAGTGATTGAGTTCTTACAACGTACTTCGGTCATACGATTAGCTCCTAACAGTCACATGCTGGGGGGAAATCTGTTACACCAATTTTTGGTAATCTAACCTAATACTATTATATGGACCAAATTACATCATGTAAGACCAATTTTACCATATTAAACTTTCTTTCACTATGAAAAATAACTTAGTTAATCCATAATTTATTAAGTTTTTTCTGGTCTAAATAGGAAACCCCATGAGGAATAATTGAATAAATCCTTATTTGTTTTATTTTCCTCAATGGATAATTAATTAAACCATGATTTAATTAATATTACTGGTCATATTTAACCCAAAATAGGAAAAAAATTAGATAAACCATTAGTTATTTTATTATTTTCTAGGAATAATTATTTAAAACATTATTTAAATAATATTCCTTGTTAAATTTGACTAAATCATTTATAAATAATTGAATAAATAATTATTTATTTAATTATTACTCAACCACATTCTTAAAATAATAAATAAGTCATTTATTTATTTATTACTTACAAATAAAGGGATTTGACCAAATTGAATTTTTTTTTCCCTCCAACAAAAATAATAAAATAAAGTTGGATCTAGATTTGGTTAATAATTTTTTAATTATGCACCAATATATTGACTAACTCAATATTTTGTTATAATTAGAAGGGTTTTTCCATTCATTCACTACCTTTTATTGCCTAAATATCACTCTAGATCTATACTTTTGGTCTGACTTTGATCCTCCATCATTGTCATATTTTTCTACTTTTTTCTTTTGAGATCCCCTTGAGTTCCTTTTTTTGTCTAGGTTTTCTACACCATCAAGAGAGAGAGATCTTATATATGAAGCACTGAGGACATACAAGAACCTATCCCATTGAGGGGGACTGGTAACATATTTCTATGTTCCCTTCCTAGGTGTCATAATACAATTTTTTTTTTTAAATTATTGTCTTGTTCATTCGATGCATGGAGCAACTCTTGCTTATTATTTGTTGTTTAATGTCTTTAACTGCATAGATCTGGATTTATGTAGCATTCATTCTAATCACGAATTGTAGATATATGGAAATTGACAACCATATTTGATGTTAGGGTTGTTTGTTATGCACAACTAAAGTGAGTTTTTTTTGTACGCTTGCGATTAGAATTCACACTAACACATGCCTTGACCACACTTATCAAATAAAATCTATAATACATGTAGCCATAAAAAAATACAATGCAATGCATTTATATAACCCTAATTTATATCAAAACCATTAATAAAGGTACCTGCATGCCCAACATACAAACCTATACGATGATGTGTCGTTATCCTAAGGTCCAATGTTGCAACCTTTCCTTAATAATCTGCTTCTCCTTCTCTATCTCAACCAAAAAATTATCATTATAACATATCAACATCATGATGACATATACTTCAAGCAATAACCTCATGCACGATAACCATAACCATGAAAATCCATGCATAAAAACATATAGATGCTCACATGTATAACAAATGCATATACAACTGACATGCATTCATGACAAACACATCCCAATATCAACATCATCAACTTCTACATGAAAACACAACTATAACAATGACCACCACAATGCACACATAACAAGAACATATACAACCTACATGCATGCATTATCACCACATTCAACGCATCCAGGCCAAGGGTTGTACCATGCCCTGATACCACTATATGGTATCAGATATCACACAACGAGAATGAAAACTAGGCACCACCCGAAGAGAACGAAACCCGCTATGATACCACCATAGGGTATCAGATATTACCAAAAGAGAATGCAAACATGCGTTGATACCACACTGTAACTCCATCCTCCCACATTTACCCAAGCTAACTGGACTACTAGAGTAAACATGCGATGAGAGGCTATTATGATGTGATTTGACTCCCCATGTATAGTTAAGGAAGTGGAACCAAAAAAATAAAACCATTCTAACATTCCTCATGAGCTACAGACCCTCTTGGAGGAAACCAAGCCTTCCAAGTGCTTAACCCCTGAGGAAACTTATCATTTTATTGATCTGGAACCTCAGTCATTCCCATGACAAGTCATGAATGTGACTGATGCCTTCCAGTCGCTCCCACAGGAATGCATGCTAGTGACTGTGGAATTTTTTGAATATTTATAAGCTAGCGACCCCAGATTATGAGCCAATTTTATAGGGTAAGGTCTTAGGCCACTGCCCAAAACTTCATGAAACTCCCAGAAGTGAATAATAACAATGGAACAAATATACTAATGTAATTAATGATATAAGTACTTGATTTTACCCCTACTAACCATGATAGGATTTTTATCAAACATGTCACAAATGTGTAATCTATAGGTCATAAAAACATATCTAAGGATAGGGATCACATACTTATCTAAGATTCATAAAGAATCATTGATGCCTTATCAAAATAGTTGTATTCATTGTACATTAATTTTATAATCAAAACATGATTAGATCCATACATAAATTCCATCATAAAGCATACTCATAACCAGAATATAACCAATAGAAATAATAAGGATATAATATCCATAAGAATCACCTATGAAATAATACATTTACACATGAAATACCATGTAGAATTATCTCTTATTAGTGAATGCAAAATCCAACCAAGTCAGGGACTTCTACAAACCACCCAGCCAATCACCCTGGTGCCATATTCCAATCATGAATGTGGGACCCACAACAAAAACAACTAGGTTTCCTCAGGCTTTACCGAAATCCACCATGGGAGTCCTAGCGACAAAAAATAAACATACAATACCAAGATTTACCAAAATCCCACCATATACCGGTCCAAGGATCACTAGGCCTATACAAGCATGGATGCCTCCTGGCCTATCCACCTACATCGTGAGGAATTTTCTTGTCTCGTAGCATCAAGGCTTTACCTTATATCCCACAATTCACTCATTGAGGATTCCTAGGCCTAATCAAGACTCCACCCTGTAGCATTTACCATATTTCCCACCTTTCATAGATCAAGTATTCGTAGGCCTAATTGAGGGAAAACACATGTAGGCATTATCATAAATATCTCCATTCACTGGTCGAGGATTCCTAGGCCCATCGAGGTACAAAAAATTTGGCTTTACCGCAATCCCACCAGATACCAGTCAAGGGATCACTAGGCCTTGTGTTCTTCTTCACAGAACACCCCACTAAATTTTGAAAGCATACAGAAATACAACTTATCCAAGTAAAAGGAACCCATCACACCATGTCTATCCAGAAATGGAAAGGGAAGACTGAAAAACACTGTCACACATGGAAACACCCATTACAATGATAACAATAGAACCAAATACACACATGCATGTACCATTTGAAAAATCTAGGAATGAAATCATACATGCAAATTGATACTTGCAAGTAATACCGCTATAATCGCTTGATTCTTCTCTTCCTTGATTAATCTTTTATTCCCTTTTCCTTATTTTTCCTTCCTTTTCTTTCCTTAATCCAATGTTAGAGTTCTCCAAGAATGCTGTTAGTGTCCAAGTGTATGACAGATAGAGTAGAGAGAGAGAGCTCCAAGACTGAACTAACAAAATGTGACACTAACAAAAGCTACCAACTAATCCTCATAAGACCTTTTATCAATGAGGCCTCTAATTTCTTCATTTCCCATTATTTTCCTTCATTTCACCCCTCACATGCAACCTATGACCTTTCACCTTCTTTTTCTCCTTTTTTGCATTATTTTCATAAATAAAATGCCAATTAATGCCTCTTTCCTTTCCAAAGCCTTTGCCATTACCTTTTCCAATTTTCTTGTAGCCATAATAAACCAAATGAACACCCATACTAGGATGTTTTGCCCAATATTCATCTTGGAATACGTGTCCCATGAACGTGATCTTATTTTTCCTTTATTAACTTTATTACATGGATTTTTAACCAAGGTTGTTACATGCACTAGGGGAAAATATCTCACCATATTTAACTGTATTAACTTGGGAATAACATTTTTCCATGAGTTAAGCCTTATATCTCTTAACTTGACCTCTTACATTAAATTTTTTTCTTGAACGCCCACTTACAACCAATAGGCTTCCTTCCATATGGTAATTTGACCAAATATAATATGCCATTATTGTGTAAAGAATCCATTTCTTCCTTCATGGCTCATAAATAATTTTTACCCCTATCAAGTTGAATTATTCCCTAATTGAATAATATTCATCATCAGTTGTGTTAGGGTCCCTTGATTTAGCATATTGGTAGACCAAATGCACAGGGTAACATTAGACCAGTATTTGGAGTCCTACAACCTAGCCTTCCTGGACTCAAAGAGGTCCCTCTCTATTGTATGCAAAGGATGTGAACTTTTTTAATTATAGGGTTTTAACTTTATGCTAGTTGTTAAGTGTAGGGTTTGTTGTTTGTTTTGGTTGGGTAAGATGATCGAGTAGAATAGGTGGAGTGAGAGGTCTTCAAATCATTGGGCTATGGAGTCTATGAAATTCATGGATATCTCAACAATAAAACAAGGTGCATAACAGGGAAAATCTAGCATGGTCAAATTGATCTTTAAGGCATATGTGAAGTGAAATGAATAATAAGTTGGTGAGTATAGTAGGTGTGTAAGGGCAGTGAAGAACCCTTAAACAAGTACTTTTTAACAAGAAGGGACTTAAATACATAAGCATGAAGAAGTAATCAATAGACAGGGCAAACCAATAACTCTTTGATTGAACTTAGGCAAACAAGAATTCAAGACAAACATTCCAATGAAATATAGAAGGCGAGAAACTCATTTAAATTCTAGTGATTTCACCTTCAAGGTTAGAAGACATATAAGATAACATATAACTTTAATCAAAGAAGATGGAACTCCTAAGCATCTATGATCAAGCTACAAAGAACTTTAAGGAAACTTATACAAAATATACAAAGGGCATGATTAGAGCATGGTCTCTTTGGCTAAAACTTAACAAGTAGTACTTCAAAGAGAGATTCCAAAACAGAGTTTAAATAGCGTCAAATAAGCAGGGCTATCCATAAAACATATTTGAAAAACTACTATATTGAACCATTCATGGAATAAACAAGCATAGGTAGGTCTAAGAAGCAACTAAGAGTTCCTTAAACTAACCCAATAGAGGAAAACATAAATACAATAGAAGTAGGAAGGATGAAGGTGCCTCAAACAACATTTCTTAGCCTATACTCTTCTGTTCTACTGCAACATAGAAGGATGTAACAAAATGATACATAAGGAAAAAAGAACTTAAATAGAGACACATCACCATTAATCATGCTCAGGGATCCTGCAAGATATCCTCGTTCATCATCAATCAAAGCAACCCATTCAGAAACTCCACAAGACCAATTTCTTCTTCAAACTCAAAAAAACCATGTATTTCTTTCAAAACACATCAAATTCCAACCCAAATAATTAACTCAAATGCATTATTTATATGCAAAATGAGGAGGTGCTGCTAAACTAGGGTTTAAATGTAATTTATTACAGAGTTTAATATGTTTATGACCTTTCAGACCATGCAGGGCCCAAGGCAAAAGTACGTGACTATGTTTCTCTGAAAAAATAACTCCTAACTTAACTTCCCATTTAATATATGTGAAATATTTGACTTTGGGGCTTTGTAATAACTTTACAATAATTGTTGGTAGATATAAAATATCTCTGACTGAGTGTAATAACTGTTTGATATTTTATTGACAAAAATAGGCTATAGGTGGAAAAATATCCTCTCAAGAAGTAATTGTTGTGATCTGATTCATTCAAGTGTGTCTTTATGGGCTTAATCTACCTTGGTTTATCATGGAAATTCTATTTTAGGCCTTTAAACTCTGATTCATCCTTTATCTGTCCTTTTGACTGCCTTTTTCTTTATTCTGCTTTACTGGCTAATCCTTTGTTTTTACCTTCTGATTGGTGATTAGCCTCTCTAATTTTGTTCTTTGTTGTGCTGCAGTCCTCTATCTATCTCACCGCTTTTTTTTCTCACCATCTGTCTGTGGTTTTTTTTTTTGTTACAGGGATGTGTTCTTCAGCGACCGGATGATTCAATAATCATCAATGATCATGCTTCATCGACGATTGAACTTGTTATAGATCTTATAGTCCTTTCAAATTTGATTTAACCCCCTGGATCATCACCCAGGAATTTATCTCACTATTTTTGGACCTTCAGAATGCATTTTATGCATATTCAACATTAAACCTACACAATAAACAAACAATTAACTTTTAAAGCCTGCAGAGAGGGTTTACTGCATTTTCTAAGGTTTATGGGCTGTTGGAGGTTGTTTGCAAAGGAGGAAAGGACGTGGGAGGCAGGGTTTGGAAGGCAAAACCAGGAGAAATTCAAACGAAGGTGGGAGGATTTGAAATTTGGCATTGAGGGATGAGCGAGTGTGAAAAACCGGAGGTGGTTTATCACGTAGCAGAAGGGTGGTAAATGGTTTTCGGGGGCGGTGGTGCGATGCCATTGGGAAATTTCCGCATGGCAGGGTGAAACCACCCATTTCACGTGAGTCACAAGACGTTAACCCCAGCGGCATTTTATTTGCGATATGAAATTCAGATCATCGATCTCAGGGGGGGAAAGATTGACGGTGATCACATAGTGAGGAGCGAAGGGCGGGTTTGGAGGTGGAGCGGTGGGGTCCGGGGATAGACGACGTGGCGGGTTTTGACTGGGCGCGGAATATAGTGGAGAGTGGGCCAAGGGTTAAAAATAAAATAAAGGTGAAAGAGGAATTTTATAAGGTTTTTGAGGGGAATTATAATTAAAACGGTGGAGGTGAGATTATTTAGACTGGGGGCTTATATGATAAGCGGGGTTGGGGTTATATGGTGTGAGGGGTCTAGGAGAAAGGGGCTCGGGCCTTTTATAATGTAAGGTTGGGTTTATAAAATAAAACAAGGTTTCATTCATAAATAAAATTGACCCGATAAGGTCAATACTTTGATTTAAAAAAATGTAAAAGAGGATCTTCTACATTGTTTTAATATGTAAAGGAAAATGAGGAATGGAGGACTCTTTTATGAAGGGTTCTGAAGGGAAAAATGGGTTTTTGAGAGGGGGAAAAGGAGTGAATGAGAGTGTGGGTAGGGGGAGTGAAAAATAAGATAAAACAACCAATGGTAAAACAACAAGGTCGACATTTTAGAATGAAGAGAGGAAATATATAGTAAAACAGGTTGATTTTAGGATAATGAAGGCAATGAGATTTCTAAAACTCACAATATTCATAAATCTTGTTTTTATAAATCTGGGACAAGTAATTAGTCATATTTAAAACAAAAAAAATCAATGATGACTAACAGTGGCTCCACATGGGGAGGGCAATTCCTTTTTAGGAGGTGTCAAGAACTTCAGATCTTTGGGTTTATGAGGACCAACGCCTCATCCATTGGGAAGATTTTTCTTCTTTCATTTGCTGATGTTTCTTTTGAAGTTATGATCTTAAGAATCTAAAAAACATGATCACCTCAAACTCATCTCTACCTACCGAGTTTACTTGGCTTAGCATTTTTTATTCCTTGTGTGTAGTTAAATTTGCAAACCCTTGTCATTCTCTTATTTTTGAAAATATTTTTTTTTATCTAATTCTATCCTTATTACTTCCAAGAGTTCATATTATGCTTCTGAACTCCTTTTATTCTTTACCTAGACTATTTTACTGTCAAGATTAAACTGTTTGACAGGATTTATTCTCGAAGCTATTGACATGAAATTGAAAATATGGTTTAAATCAGGATTAGGCAATCTAACTTACCATGGGTTGTGGCATTTGGACAAGCTACACACAAACATTATTTTTGTACAAAAAAAACTAGAAAAATAAGGGTTGTGATCTATCATTTGCTATGCATCCCCATCTTTCTCTTTGGTTCATATTTGAGCATGTGGAACCAGTATCTTTCATTCCTGATCTATTCTTACTGGTATGTCAGGTTCAGATGTTTTGACAAGTTCTTTTTCACTAACCTATCAGCAATAAATTGAAAACATGTTCAGCCATGATTAGGCTAGATGGTTGAAAAAGACTCTTTTGAGAAAGCTGTGGCATTTAGGCTTGCACACTTTCAGAATTACTATTTTTTTTTGGGTATGGGGCTCTACCTCTTTTTCAAATCTGCCCTCTTTTTCCTTTTTTGTTTTTGTATTTTTGCTTTTTCATGATATCTCATCATGCAAAGTTATGTACAAAGAATGAAAGTTTGAAACTCGGACTCTTGACAGAAATAGTGTTTGAGCATCCTGCCATTGACAATACTTCCAAGTAATTCTTCTCCATTTAGTTCTTTTAAAAATAAAGCATTATGACCTCTAACTGATTGAATAAGATAAGGACCTTTCCATAAATTCTCAAATTTTCCATGTTTACCTTTGTCCTCCCTCCTAGAATCCCATTTCAGCACTATGTCTCCAATGTGGAAATTGTTGTCTTTAGTTCTTCTCTTAAATATTTTATTTATGTTTTATTGCATTTCTTGAGTCCTTTTGTAAACCTCCCCCCTTGTCTATTGTAAATGTGTTAGTATGAATCTTTTGTCAGAAAAAAGACCACTTTAGCTACGCATAACAAATAGCCCTAACATCAATTATGGCTGCCAATATCTTCAAATCTGCAGTTAGTTGATCAAGACAAAGCTACACAAATCCAGATCTATGCATAAAAAGACATTAAGCAGTGAAAATAAGGTTTTTCTCTATGCATCCAATAGATAAGATAAGAACAATATTTTTTAAAGAATTTATTTATATTAAGGGCACCTAAGAGGAAAACAAGAAAGGTGTTTCCAATTCTCCTCAATGGAATGGGTTCTTGAAAGTCCTTAGCGCTTCAGATCTAGCTTTTCTCTCTCCTGTTGGTGTAGAAAACCCAGACAAACATAGAACTCAAAGGGAGCTCAAAAAGCAAATAATAGAGAATGTGACAATGATAATGGCTCAAAGTCAGACCAAGGGCATAGATCCAGAGTGATCTAATGTGCAACAAAAGGTGAAAAATGAATGAGAAAACCCTTCTATTTATAACAAAATATAGGGTCATTCTAGATCTTGGTGTATGATTAAAATAATATTAACCAAATCTAGATCCACCTTTTATGGAATATTTTATTATATTTGTTGGAGGGAAAAGGTATTTGACTTGGGTCAAATCCCTTTATTTGTAAATAAATAAATGATTTATTTATTATTTTAAGGAAGTGGTTGAATGATAATTAAATAAATAATGAATTATTTAATTATTTATAAATGATTTAGTCATATTTAACAAGGAATATTATTTAAATAAGATTTAAATAATTATTCCTAGAAAATAATAAGATAAATAAGGATTTATCTAATTAATTTCTTTGTTTTGGGTTAAATATGACCAGGAATAATAATTAAATTATTGTTTAATTAATTATTCCATGAGGAAAATAAAAAAAATACAGATTTGTTTAATATTTCCCTTTGGGGTTTCCTGTTTAGAACATAAACAACCTAATAAATGTGCTTTATTAGGTTATTTCACATAGTGAAAGCAATTTTACTTAGGGTAAAATTGGTCTTACATGGTGTACTTGGGTCCATCTAATGATAATAGGTTAGATGACCAAAAGATGGTGTAACAGATTGCCCCCCAACATGCGAGTGTTAGGAGAAAATCGTATGACCGAAGTACGTTGTAAGAACTCAATCACCAAACATCAAAAGGGAAGTCAGAGAGAGAAATGTAAGGTAGCCTAATGTGCTGGAGAACTAGACCTTGAGGAGATGAGACTTATAGGTGCAAAAAGTCTCTTTTTATGAGAGGGTACCTGTGCTAGAGGCAGCAGGGGAGGAATACCTATGCCCGCCGAGACAAAGTACAAAAGAATAGTGCGTCCAGTAAACAGGGGACCGAACTATAAAGTACATGCTGGCATTAGATATGAGCCAGATAAAATATAGAATGATGAATCCCACATACATGTTGTGCCTGGGATAACAGCCAGGACTTATACAATAATATCTGAGTACATGAGATACAAATACAACCCAAATTCCCCCTATCAATGGGGAAGGGCTCTCAAAATCTGACGGATACATGCAAATCAAAGAGGTGCTGCAAGCGACTAAGGCCGACATCATCAAATATATAGAGCTGCATCGAAGGCTGTGAGGAAGAGGTCATCCGGGCATGTGGGGGGCTACCTGTAGGGCCACCCCCTCATGAGGGTTGAGACATCTCACACATTCCCAGGAATCATGGAGAACAGTTGCTGCATCACTGGACCATCAAGTATACGGATCTCGATCATGCTGAAAGGAGATGAAGGTGAGAAAAAACCAAGCCAAGGGGCAATAAGTAGTCCCTTTGCCTGATCCGGGGTGCCGAACAAGAGTGGAAGCTGGAACCAAGGTACACCGCCCTCTAGACCTGTCTTCTAGAATGAATGAGCTGATGTCGACAGAAGGAGGTCTGCCATAAGTGAGGCAATAAGGAATCCTCAACTAAGGCATGAGAGAAAATAGTAGATTGACTGATAGACTGACACTAATGATGATGGTTAAGTGGGGGATACGGAGTAGCGGATGGATGACTTCCCTTGCTAGAGCATAAAGAGCATGGATGACTTGGCAGTGAATATCGTGATATCATGAGGGATAGGGGACAGTGGGATTGAAGACTATAATGTGCAACACGAGATAGGGACCAAGCAATGAAGGATGGAGGACTATAGCGGGATAAAAAGGGACTTGGGATAGACTCCATGAATGCAATGATGACTCAACTCGGATGCTCTAAACAAGGGCGACTCGATGGTGCTGCCACACAGTAAAGGTCCAATGGGGGACCATAAAAACATGAGTACAAGAGGGTAGCTCATGACGGAAATTGACACGAACAAGGAAAAGTATGGAGGTAAAGTGGTGCCCCAAATACAAGTGTTGTAAGTGAGGAAATCCGATTTGGAGGAGAGGTGAATAGACCCTTCATGGAGAAAATGTGCCCTAGTGAAGTATCAAGGTACTAACAACTAACAGGTACCCAGAGCTCATGAACAGACCAGGTTGCACTTTTTTGGGTCTGTTCTGCGACTTGTGTAGTAGTTACTGGGTAGAAAACTGCGACTTGTCCCAAGAAATGACCTAAAAAGTGCGACCTATCAGAGAAAGGGGTTTTCAGTGCTATTTTTGGCTGAGATCTGATATTTTTATGGTTGAGGAGCCTAGGTGCCCCCAAGCATGTTATGGTCATGCCAAAATGTATTTAGGAAAGGGGAATCTAAACACATTTTAATGATGTGGTACGCCATTTGTTTTCGTTATGGTTGTGCAGCTTGAGAAAGGAAATGGAGGATTACCAATCTCTTTTAGTACTGCATATATGAATCAAATGGACTTTAAGTTTCCAGGTTGGCATGCCTAGTGTCACTATCCCAAAAACAGGATTTGGAGATAATGAACTGATGCTCTCTTAGAAAAGCTATAGGTTCGTCAACAACAATGTCTAAGAGACTGGGTTGCTGATGTAAGATGAAGGAACGATAAGGGGTATCATCCCTAGAGTGATCTGAAGTGATATGGGACTCTAGAGGTGCTTCTAAATGTGGAAGAATAATGGTACTAGAGTCGACATGACCATATACACTAGCAGAGTTGTGGAGAATTGCTTCTCTTAGTCTCTCAAATATGGGTGCCCCCTTACCCAAACATTGGGTGTCAATGTAATGGCTGCAAGGTGTATGTGGTTCGAACGCATGGGTTCAATGTAAGGGGGAATAGATAAAGTCAGGGGTGGTGATTCCTACCATAATGTCTTCATCGTGATAAAATATGGGGTGACTAGTGGAAGAAAGACCACTTGACTCATCATCATGAGAAGAGAGGGTCACATGCACATCATCACAAGGGGTGACAAAAGAGTAATCAGATAAAGGATCTACCAATGTTGACCCCAGGGTGAGCACTGAAGGGAGGTCAAGTGAAAAATCAGGGGAAGTCTCCAAGGGGATGTCCACTGAGGGTTTCATGGATGATGATAGGTAGAGGATGGTGTAGCAGGCTCCGTCATCTCGACATCAGGAGGAGGAATGTCAATGGGAGCGAGTAAATCCTCGAGCTGACTGGATGCATATTATGCGAGGATGGGAGGGCAGATTAATTTTGTTCAACCTCATACTCGCGAATGACCTCCAAAGAGGCTCGGCAATGCTTCAGGTGAGGAAAATGGTGGGATTAATGGCCATGGACACCACACAAAGCACAGGGTTTGTTGGTGCGAAGAGTCTTTGGGTTCTAGGCTGCAGACGAGGAAGAAACAGATGGTTCAGAGACCATAGACTTAGGGAATGTGACTTTAACCATGGGTTTAATATGGGGTAACTCGGGACAAGTATGGGTGGCATGACCGTTGACATCACACAAGGTGCAAGGCTTTGTGGGCAAGGTAACTTTGTGTTTGGATGCCCCCCTGCGAGCTTTGCCTTTCTTTCCCGGAGCTGTCACAATAGGAGAAGGGTCTTGTTGAGGTGTTGGTGGCACTGTAGCAATGGAAGAATCTAGGGGAACCAGTTGAAATGGTGTCAAAGCAAGGTAAGGTTTGGGGTGACCAGGCGGGGTAGCGGCTGGAGGATCAAGGTACCAGATGGGTATACCCAAGGTCAAATTAGGGAGGGAGAGGGTGGCCATGATGGAGACCAAATAGACTCCGGGAGGGGGAGTGAGGAAAGGTATCTGACCAGCGGGGTAATGGCCAGGAGGGATGGCTCCAAGATGGTTGAGACCTGGTGGAACCGACCCAAGAGGAGAGAGGGGCTAATGGGTACCAACTGTAGGAGAAGGGCAAGAAGGAAGAGGTCCGTCTGGCTGAGGCAAAGGGCTACGAGCATGTTTCGACAGGTGAGGTTGAGGTTGAGGTTGCTGACTAGTCGAAGCAGGCTGCTTAAGTTCAGCTCGAGATGATTGCATCATGCAAACATTCGCTACGCTGGGATCAGAGATAGGAGGAGGGATACCAGGGAAAGTTTCAAGCAAGGAGGATTCTTTGTAGACGTCGGGGAAGACATTGGTCAAAGAATCGATGGTTTGCTTATTGGTTATAGAAGAGATGGTCGACTTAGGGGAAGTATGAGATTTTGGCTCATGATATGTCAACTGGTCAATGGTGACTATATTTCCATTATGAGGGAAAAACATCTTGCGGTGGACCGCGGATGGGAAAACAAACATTGCAGAAAAGTGCGTCCTTCAGTCCAGGTTGCAGGTTTTGGGCTGATAAGTGCGACTTGCAGATCCGGGTCTCTCAGCAACAGATTTCAGAAAAAGTTGTCGTCTCAGCTGTGGCTGATGTTTGTCACAGACGCAATAGGGCCAGAAACACACGGAAGTTAAAAATTTTAATGTTTGAGTGTTTTATAGGTAAAAGACTCCATAAAAATAGGAAAAACAAAAAACTTAAGAGAAACCCTAGGGTATGAAATAGCTGGATATGCAAGAATATATAAAACGATAGCGATCGCAAAAGAAAACCCGTGTGGAGTCGCCAATTGTTAGTATGAATCTTTTGTCGGAAAAATACCACTTCAACTATGCATAAAAAATAGCCCTAACATCAATTATGGCTGCCAATATCGTCAAATATGTAGTTAGTTGATCAAGACAAAGCTGCACAAATCCAGATCTATGCATAAAAAGACATTAAGTAGTGAAAATAAGGTTTTGCTCCATGGAAAAGAACAATATTTTTGAAATAATTTTTTATATTAAGGGCACCTGAGAGGAAAAAAAGAAAGGTGTTTACAATTCTCCTCAATGGGATGGGTTCTTGAAAGTCCTCAATGCTTCAGATCTAGCTTTTCTCTCTCCTGTTGGTGTAGAAAACCTAGACAAACATAGAACTCAAAGGGAGCTCACAAAGCAAATAATAGAGAATGTGACAATGATAATGGCTCAAAGTAAGACCAAGGGCATAGATCCAGAGTGATCTAATGTGCAACAGAAGGTGACAAATGAATGAGAAAACCCTTCTATTTATAACAAAATATTGGGTCATTCTAGATCTTGGTGTATGATTAAAATAATATTAACCAAATCTAGATCCACCTTTTATGGAATATTTTATTATATTTGTTGGAGGGAAAAGGTATTTGACTTGGGTCAAATCCCTTTATTTGTAAATAAATAAACAATTTATTTATTATTTTAAGGAAGTGGTTGAATGATAATTAAATCAATAATTATTTATAAATGATTTAGTCATATTTAACAAGGAATATTATTTAAATAAGATTTAAATAATTATTCCTAGAAAATAATAAGATAAATAAGGATTTATTTAATTAATTTATTTGTTTTGGGTTAAATATGACCAGGAATAATAATTAAATTATTGTTCAATTAATTATTCCATGGGGAAAATCAAACAAATATAGATTTGTCTAATATTTCCCTTTGGGGTTTCCTGTTTAGACCATAAACAACCTAATAAATGTGTTTTATTAGGTTATTTCACATAGTGAAAGCAATTTTACTTAGGGTAAAATTGGTTTTACATGGTGTACTTGGGTCCATCTAATGATAATAGGTTAGATGACCAAAAAAAGCTGTAACAAAATGAATGGTTTGGTTTAGCCTCCTTTGCATGTCATTTTATTTTGATCAGACTTCTTTAAGAAGCTTTATCACTGAGACTCCAAAGGATGTTGGGAAAATGGCATCCATTCCATACAATAGTTGATAGGGAGACATGCCAATTGATTTCTTGGTGGTTAGCCTATCAGCCCATAGTGCATGTACTAGCTTGCCATGCCATGCTTTTTTATTCTATTCCAGAAGCTTCTTGATGATATTTACCAAGCTTTTGTTACAGGACTTAGCTATCCCATTACCTTGAGGGTAATAAGATGTGGAATGTCCTAATGTGATGTGATATTTATAACAGAAGTCAACCATTCTTTTGGATGTAAAGACAACAACATTATCTGTGATGATCTTTCTGGGGAAACCAAAATCTAGACAGGATGTTTGTCTCAAGAAATTTGATAATGGTCGAGTTGGTGGCATTCCTATAGTTGATAGCTTCTATCCACTTGGTGAAGTAATTAGTAGCAGTAAGTATCCACTTGTGTTGGCCATACGAGGTGGGGTGAATCTCCCCAATGAAGTCTGAACCCCATTTTTGAAAAGGAGCTTCAACAGTAATGGGATGCAAAGGCAAAGGTAAGATTTTTCTCTTTCCATCAAAAATTTGGCACTTATGGCAAGTCATGACTAGTCAGTGGGTGTCAGGAAAAAGGGTGGACCAATAGTAGCCAGCTCTAAGGATTTTTTGAGCTGTGGTTTTCTAGTAAAGGTGGCCTCCACATTCTCCCTCATGTAGCTCATGCATGATTTTATCTGCATCATCCTCAATAAGTTGCCAATGGTTTTCAGGCACTATGGGCCGGTTTTTTTACTTTGATAGTGTATTTTTTAGTTGCATGGGGTACTTGGAAATTGCTGGAAGCAAAGGAAAGCTCATTGGCAAGGCAATTTTGGGCTTTAGGGATGAAAGTGAGCTGATATTTCTCAATGGTTTTGAGGAGATATAGGGTAGCATTTCTGTATTCTTTCAATATTTGATTCTTTGCTGAATGCTCACCTTTGATTTGTTTAATAATCAGCTCTGAATCTCCTTGGGCAGATATTTTCTTAGCTCTTAAGTCTTTGAGAAAATGCAAGTCAAGGAGGAGAGCCTCAGATTCTACAATATTATTAGTGCACTGAAAATATAGTTTTTATGAATGGCCTTCATTTGTGTTATGTATGCAGACACCAGCTCCTAAACCTGCTTTGACACGAGAGCCATCAAAGCTCATGTTCCAAAGTGTCTCTAGTTCATGTTCACCATTAAGTTGTTGTTCAGGGCTGCTAGAGTTTTGGATGATATGTTCTTCATTTAAGGATAGATTTGACTGTTTTGGTGGGCCAAGGTCTTTGTCATTTTCATTATACAAGATGAATGAGTCTAAGTTTGAATGAATTGAATAGACAAGGGAGTTGTTTGGCCTATCTAGGCTATCTACCATATACTTCATGTGGGACTCCCGATATAACCTCCTGGTTTGATTGAAGACAGGGATAGTAGCATATGACATGTCTATTTGAAGGCTGCCTTGAAGTTTGGCTACCCATGATCTAGAAAAAAGCATACCATACTTCAGGCGAATGTCAACAATAGCTATGTCCATGACTAGGCTCTTAGCAGGTATTTGTGC
Source organism: Pinus albicaulis (assembly GCA_034641835.2). Taxonomy (NCBI): domain Eukaryota; kingdom Viridiplantae; phylum Streptophyta; class Pinopsida; order Pinales; family Pinaceae; genus Pinus; species Pinus albicaulis. Next base: position 889,765,788 of record CM076571.1, read on the forward strand.
CAGATTTACACAAAGATCATTGATTATGCCCAAACACTTGACTCTACTCGAATCGAATGAGTACAAGTCTTTATAAGGTTTAGTTATTTCTAGGCCTAATCTCTCCATCACAACTTTATGCATGAGGTTGTGTGAGGCACCAGAGTCTATCATGGCATTGTGTCATATTTTTTCATGTATTTTTAAGCTGATATAGAAAGGAGGGATAGCTCCTTCTTGGTATTTTCCCTCAACCTCAGGTCCAAACAACAACTCAGGCTTGTCATCAGTTAGATTTAGAGTGTCGGTACCATTTCCTATCTTCAAGACCTTCAAAACTTGGGACCTATACACTTCTTGAGTAACCAGTTCAGTGAGAGGTATGGTTATCTTGATCTTGACAATTTCTCCCTCAAAGCTGAAAGGTATTTGTGTTTTGGGCACATTTACATCGGTTTTATCAGCCATGAAGTTTTCTATATTTTTAATTTGTTGATTATGATTTTGGGTTCTAGACAATAGAATTTTTTCAAGGCCACTAGTTGACGTACTAGGGTAGCTTAGGTCATTATTTTGCTCACTGATTTTTTCTTTGTTTGGATCAGTTTTCTTAGCCATAGCTTTTGTATTGCTTGCTGTCATTTTAGGAGTGTTTTCATAATTTTTCCTAACAACAGTGTCTAATTTGTTTTTCTTGGCGGCATCTTGGTTATTTTTTCTCCTCAGGTCATATTGTCTATGAACCTCATTTATGACATTCTCAAATCCCAATTTGCAGTATTCATAGTCCTCATAATTGGTTCCATTTTGGTTTGAGGAAAACAAATTTTGTTCCTCTGTAGTTAGAGAAACATTGCCCTCATTGTCAGAGTCTAGCAAATTTATGTGATTTTCTTCCAACACCTAAGTCTCTCCTTCCCCCTCACCTACATAATTGTCTTGGAAAGGGGGCCTGATTTGTTGGTCATTGTCTCTCTGTCTGATTGGGGGAGGGTCCCTTCTAAAGTTTTGATTCATATTTGTGTTTTGGGAATTGGTTTGGTTTTCTCTAGGAGGCATTCTTTCATTTAGGCTTATCCCTACATAATTATTTCCATTTTTCTAACTAGGTTGTCAATCTTGGCATCAGATGAAGAGGCTGAGGGCATGGTTTCATCTTTATAGGTTAATCTCTTTTCTGAAATAATCCTAGCCCTTTTTTCAATGAGGTTGGCTTCTGCACTAACAACCCCTCTTTGCATTTCTTCTAAAGTTGTGGGGCCTCTCTCCCTCAATTGGTAGGTCATGTCTGGATCAAAGCCTTCTGGAAAATTTACTAGTGCTAGGCCTTGTGGGGGTTTCATGTAAGGTGGGAGGGCATTGTAGACACTATTAAACCTAGTGCAATAATATTGAACACTTTCCCTCGCTTTCCTCTTAAGATTGTTATATTTTGAAAGGATTTGGAGGGTGTTTTTCTTGATTTCCCACTTGTTTATGAAATTTTGGTAGAGGGAAGGGAGATCATTGATGCTATTGGGAGCCAAGTTTTTAAACCATTTTTTAGCTTCCCCTCCTAGAATTTGGCAAACATACTCATTTGTATGGTTTCTTATTCTATTTCCATTTATTCAAAAGCATCATTCATTCTATCTACATGTTGTTGGGCAATGGTAGAGTCAGCTCTTGTGAAATGAGGGATCTTGGATTGGTAGTCATTTGGAAAAGGTACTAGTGGTTGTGGTAAAAATAGGGGGGCATACCAAGCTTCCATGATGGGTGCTAGTGGAATCCAAGGAGGATTTAGAAGGGGAGGATTTGTGAGAGGTGGTGGGGGATGAAGTGAAGTGGTTTGAACAGTGGAGGTATGGATGGGTGTGGTGGAAGTACTTGGACCAACAAACTTATTCTGAGTGGACTTGGGATGAAAAGAGCTAAAGTGATGGAGAAGCTAAAATTTAGGAGGAGTGGAAGGAGAGGATTCTCTACTGGAACTCTGCTGCAAATCTGTGGGCTCAAAGTCAGTATGGTCAATCCCACTTCGTGACTTTGTTCTTAAAAGGTTATTTTTATGGGGGAATTTAAACTGGGGATCTTGCAAGGCTGTAAGATGTTTGGGGACATAACTTTCTCTATGAATGGTCCTAATAGTAGTTAAGTTTTCCGTTCTAGAAGTTTTCCACAAAAAATTTTCTGGGTCATCAACTATAGTAAGAGGATTTGGGTCTGAAGGAGATCTGGTATGGATCCTTTGTGAAGCCAGATTTGATATTAAAAATGTAGAGAGGCTGAAATTTTTTAACTATTTTTTGGAAGGCTGACCTCTCTTAGTGTTTTCTAAAATTACGCAGTGTATAACTAGGCTTCTAGACTTCTAAGGGATGATTTGACACAATCCCAGGGAGTCTAATGAGAATTAGTAGAGTTAATAGGCCTACTGGGGCTAGTGGAGTCGCCAGGTGGATGTTTTTTACTATTTTAAAGAGATGTGTTTGTGGTCCACCACCAAAAATTTACAAAACACCAATCTAGGGATGTTTTTGAGGTTTTCTGAGCTTCTTTATGTAGCCCTAAGGTTTCTAATGAGTGTTGTCTAGTTGAGTCATATTTTTGCTAGGATGATGAAAAAATTAGATTCTACTCTTGGCTATCAGTTGATTTTTTAAGCTTAACCGAGGGTCATATGAGTCCTAAGAGATATTCATGCAACTATGTACTCAGAAGGTCCCACAGTGATCGCCACTATGCTAGGGTCCCATGATTTAGAATATTGGTCAACCAAATGCACAGGGTAACATCAAACCATTATTTGGAGTCCTAGGTCCTAGCCTTCCTGGACTTAGAGAGGGCTCTCTCTATTGTATGCAAACGATGTGAACTTTTTTACTTCTAGGGTTTTGATTTTAGGCTAGTTGTTAAGTGTAGGGTTTTTTGTTTGTTTTGGTTGGGTAAGACGATTGAGTAGAATAGGTGGAGTGAGAGGTCTTCAAATAATTGGGCTATGGAGTCTATGAATGTCATGGATATCTCAACAATGAAACAAGATGCATAACAAGGAAAATCTAGCATGGTCAAATGGATCTTTAAGGCATATGTGAAGTGAGATGAACAATATGTTGGTGAGCATAGTAGGTGTGTAAGGGCACTGAAGAATCCTTAAAGAAGTACTTTTTAACAAGAAGGGACTTAAATACATAAGAATGAAGAAGTAATCAATAGACAAGGCAAACCGGTAACTCTTTGATTCAACTTAGGAAAATAAGCATTCAAGACAAACATTCCAATGAAATATAGAAGGCGAGAAACTCATTTAACTTCTAGTGATTTCACCTTCAAGGTTAGAAAACATACAAGATAACATATAACTTTAATCAAAGAAGAGGGAACTCCTAAGCATCTATGATCAAGCTACAATGAACTTTAAGGAAACTTATACAACATAGACAAAGGGCATGATCATAGCATGGCCTCTTTGGCTAAAACCTAACAAGTAGTACTTCAAAGAGAGATACCAAAAAATAGTTTAAATAGCATCAAATAAGCAGGGCTAGCCATAAAACATATTTGAAAAACTACTATATTGAACCATTCATGGAATAAACAAGCATAGGTAGGTCTAAGAAGCAACTAATAATTCCTTAAACTAACCCAGCAGAGGAAAACATAAAGACAATAGAAACAGGAAGGACTAAGGTGCCTCAAACAACATTTCTTAGCCTATACTCTTATGTTCTACTGCAACATAAAACGATGTAACAAAATGATACATAAGGAAAAAAGACCTTAAATAGAGACTCATAACCATTAATCATGCTCAGAGATCCTGCAAGCTATCCTCCTTCATCATCAATCAAAGTAGCCCATTCGGAAACTCCACAAGACCAATTTCTTCTTCAAACTCAAAAAAACAATGAATTGCTCTCAAAACTCATCAAATTCCAACCCAAATAATGAACTCAAATGCAATATTTATCTGCAAAATGAGGAGGTGCTTATAAAATAGGGTTTAGATTCCATTTATTACAAAGTTTAATATGTTTCTAACCTTTGAGACCATACAAGGCCCAAGGCAGAAGTACCTGATTGTGTTTCTCTAAAAAAATAACTCCTAACTTAACCTATGATTTAATAGATGTGAATTATTTGACTTTGGGGCTCTATAATAACTTTTACAATAACTGCTGGTAGATAGAAAATATCTCTGACTGAGTGTAATAATTGTTTGATATTTTATTGACAAAAATAGGCTGTAGGTGGCAAAATATCCTCTGAAGAAGTAATTGTTGTGATCTGAGTCATTCGAATTTGTCTTTATGGGCTTAATCTGCCTTGATTTATCATGGAAATCCTATTTTAGGCCTTTAAACTCTTATTTGTCCTTTGCCTATCCTTTTGACTACATTTTTTTTTATTCTGCTTTACTGGCTAATCCTTTGTTTCTACCTTCTGATTGGTGATTAGCCTCTCTAATTTTGTTCTTTGCTATGATGCAGTCCTCTAGTTGTCTCACCGCTTTTTGTGATCACTGTCTGTCTGTGTTTTTTTTGTTTGTTACAAGGATGCATTCTTCAGTGACCGGATGATTCAATAATCATCGATGATCATGCTTCATCGATGATTGAACTTGTTATAGATCTTCTAGTCCTTTGAAATTTTATTTAACCCCCTGGGTCGTCACCTAGGCATTTATCTCACTGTTTTTGGACCTTCGGAATGCATTTTATGCATCTTTCACATTAAACCTGCACATTGAAAAAAAAAAAAATTTTAAAGCTTGTGGAGAGGGTTTACTGCATTTTCTAAGGTTTATGGGTTGTCGAAGGTCATTTGAAGAGGAGGAAAGGGCGTGGGAGGCAGGGTTCTGAAGGCAGAACCAACATAAATTCAAACGGAGGCGAGAGGATTTGAAATTTAGTGCGGATGGATGAGCAGGTTTGAAAAATCGGAGGTGTTTTATCATGCAACAGAAGGGTGGTAAATGGTTTTCAGGGGCCACGGTGTGATGCCATTGGGAAATTGCCATGTGGTAGGGCGAAACCACCCATTTCGCGTGGGTCACGAGACATTAACCCCATCGTTGTTTTATTTGCGATATGAAATTTGGATCGTCGGATCTTGGGGGGGTAGAGATCGATGGTGATTGCATAGTGAGGAGTGAAGGGTGGGTTTTGAGGTGGAGCAGTTGGGTCCGGGGATAGACGACGTGGTGGGTTTTTACTAGGCACGGAATAAAGTGGAGAGAGAGCCTAGGGTTAAAAATAAAATAAAGGCAAAAGAGCGCTTTTATAAGGTTTTTGAGGGGAATTATAATTAAAAAGGCAGAGGTGAGATTATTTAGACAGGGGGCTTATATGATAAGCAGGGTCGGGGTTATATGGTGCGAGGGGGCTAGGAGAAAGGGGCTCGGGCCTTTTAAAATGTAAGGTCGTGTTTATAAAATAAAACAAGGTTTTATTCATAAAACAAATTGACCCGATAGGTTCAATAATTTGATTGAAAACAATGTAAAAGAGGATCTTTGACATTGTTTTAATATGTAAAGGAAAATGAGGAATAGAGGACTCTTTTATGAAGGGTTCGGAAAGGGGGAAATGGGTTTTTTAGAGGGGGGAAATGAGTGAATGAGAGTGTGGGTAGGGGGAGTGAAAAATATGATAAACCAACCCATGGTGAGTCCTGTTGGAGCAGCAAGGTAAAATTTTTGTAAGGAAGAGAGGAAATATATAGTAAAACGGGTTGATTTTAGGATAATGAAGGCAGTGATATTTATAAAAATCACAATATTCATAAATCTTGCTTTTAGGAATCTGGGACAAGTACTTAGTCATCTTTAAAACAACAAAAATCATTCATGACTAACAAGTTGTAACTATCGTAAGAAAAGAGATAATTTCAAATATATTATACCTTTCAATTTCTTGACATACTTGACCAAACACACTTATAATTGGAGTCTATTGTTCCACCTCTTCATCTGACTTAGTGGACTCATTTGGGTCGCTTTCTTTTGATGAGAACAAGCTTTAATTTTTTCATTTCTCATTTTCTATAGTCTCTTTTTTCCTAGAAGTATACATGTATTCCTTGAAGATCAAATATCATCTATAAAGCATATTCCTTGTCACTAGATCCCATAGCTTATATCCTTTCATTCCATCCTTATAGCCTATGAAAATACGCTTCATTTTTATCCATATTTTTCCTCTTATCCTTTTGGATATGGACCAAAGCCTCACATCCAAAGAATTTGAGATGTGAAAGTGATGATTTTTTAGCTAATCATAATTTGTATGTATTTTTCACGAGCAATGCTAATGATGGAAACTTATTCACTAGGAAACAGACAATTTTTATTGCCTTATCATTCACCCAAAACACTAGTTCCAATATCACACAACTAAGCATTCTTCTTTCCTTATCCATAAATGTCCAATTCAATATTTATACAACTCCATTATATTAAGAATTCTATGAAGTAGCCCTTTGGAATACTATCCGATGTTTTTTGTAGAACTACTCAAACTCTTTACTATAGAATTAAAATTTGTTGTTACTTCTTAACACTTTTATCTTCCTATCTATCTAGTTATCCATATGAGATTTGACCTACTAAAATTTCCCAAAAACCATTAATTTCTTATTTTTTAGGAAATGCAACCATGTCATCCTAGAGAAATGATCAATGAAGGATAAATAATATATGGATTCACCTAGTGACCATGATGTTTCTAGCCTAGATAAATCACTATGAATGAATTGCTTTTCTTACCTCATGGATCAGGAGGCATTTGTTATAACCCTATTTTCCACTCTGCTTTAGTGAGAGAAACCCAAGTAAAACATACCACAGTTTTTATCAGAATTCATTCCCTTTCACCCTTGATTTTACTTGTATGAGTCATACAAGGGAGTTAATACATGTTAAAGGGGTGAAATTACACAATCAAGTAATTTCTCGTAATTGATTTGTCACAATTTCATAATTATGAAATATTAATTATTTTTAGAAAAGGCTCATAATTAAGAAAAATGTTATAGATTTTTTCATTCCCAAAGAGATCAAATTGAATTTCTTGTGTATGAGTTGGCTAGGTGTTCATTTTGGTAGAAGCTTCCTAACTTCTGAAGCCCTTAAGTGTCCAGATATGTTCACATAGAGGATATAATGAACCTATATAATCTAACCCCATCAAGAATAAGGTGGATAGATCTTGTTAGATATAGATTCATTTAGATAACAATCAAGTTAGTCGGAATTAGAGAGAGAGATCTACTATGTTGTTTTGGGCCTAGAGACTATTCTTGATATAGGAGGAAAGCATGATTACAAGTTGAGGAGGATTTTTATGGCTCATATATTGCTGGTATATGATTTTAGACTGTTAATGAAAATTTTATTCCTTTCCCATCATATTGTTTTCTCTTTTCTTATTAATTTATATGTTATATTTTGATTATGTTCATGCTAATGGATTTTGTAGGGTATTTGGTTCAATATATGTTATTTACATGTGTGCAGGTTCTTAGCATTTGAAATAAAGGAGTGAAGACATCTGGGAAATTAGTCAAGCTAGTAGCACCAAATAATAGATTGTAGAGTTAGAAGTTATGCTCCGTTTCTACTCTTTTCAATTCCCATGTTTGTGTGCATACTTATGAGATTGGTATGATTGCACTTTCTTTCACACACCATCTAGTAGATTCTATGAAAAATGAACAAAGGAATAGCTCCTTGTATGATATCTATTTTTGGCACAAAAATCACTAGATTTGTTGAGGTTCACTCCTAGTCATTTTTCCCAACTAGACCATCAATTTAATAAACTAAATTTGACTAAGGTTACCCAAAAAGAGTACAAATTATCAATGTCAATAACTAATTGAGATGAATCTTCTACAAACCTCACACATCCATTTAGTTATTGGGTTTGATAAGTCAAAAGAGGATTATATGATAAGGATAACTACTTTAAAAAATGACATGGAATTATAGGCATGTGGGGTTTTCCCTTTGGACCTCCTCTCAAGCCCCTCTCTTATGTAATCATATCCCCCCTATGACTCTATTTGTGTATGTCGTACAAGTAGTGAACTATTTTATTTTATTTTATTCCATTTACAATTTTTACATAATACATCGTTGGCCCCTTGTCCATTCACAATGTGTAGTTATGCATTACCAATGGGGATCAAAACTAAGGTGTTAAATTTCTCTTCCCCTTCATTTTGACTTGTCATAAGTGCAAATCACCATATATGTGTAAACGTATACATATAATTTTTTTTACATCATAATACTTAACAAATTAATGACTCATATAACAATTCCAACCAATAATCTCTCATTTTCATTCAACTTACAAAATCTAATGAAGTGTACCCCATTTTTTGCAACATAATCCATTGGGAATTCCCACTCCCCTTCTGTTGGAGATGGGATACCCTCAAAGAAAGCATCAGGGAAAGACTCTGTAGATCAAGTGGCACAACACGGTGTCTATTTTTGAGTCATAGGGGATTTGGGGTGGGTGAAAACCCTTATTATGTAATGGGATGGGATATTTTGTGAATGTTGGACTCCACGCATTGTTTTGGACCATGGTATTACAAATGAAAATTCTATTTGAGGATTCTAAATAGGAGTCATAGGAATTCAAGTAGACGTTGATGAAATTCATTTGGATGTAACATTATTTTGAGTCAAAGTCAGTGTTTTGGGTTAGAGTAAAGGCTCCTGCAGCTGTGTGTGTGGATACCTTAGGAAGCCTACAAATATGTGTGTGGAGATCTTAGGAAGTCTGAAATTGTGTGTGGAGAACCCTTTAGTTGTGTGTGGAGACCCTGCAACTGTGTGTGCATGGTGAAATTTAATGTATGATAAAGATATGGCTATTAATGAAAGAATTTTTGAGTATATCTGAGTTGTATTGATGTGTTTTCTTTTTTACTATTTACAACTTTCTATGCTGAATAGGGGTTTAGATATATAATTGAATAACGTATTCTTGTTTATGGTTATTTAATTTATTTAATGCATAACTAAGTAAGATCACACAGTATGTAGTGAGTTCAATAGATGTGTTGAACATTTCTTATAGTGTTTATAGATTTGACCTATGAAGATACGATAAGAAGGAAAATCCCTTAAGCCACAATCCTTTAGCCCCAGGATACAGAAACCTAGTTCTAGCATCCCCCTATATTGCCTCAGGTGAGACTTCAGTATAGGAAATAAGATCATTGCCGAAAGGGACAATAATAATGGGTTTTGATGGACAAAAAAGTCAATTTTAAATTGGGTATAGGCCCCATCAAGCCAAAAAATGGTTCTATTGTCAGGACCGGGATCTGACTGAGGGATAGCTAGATGTGGAATCTATCTAAGCAAGAGATTGGAGATTGGGTAAGTCTCAAAGAATGTGAGTTTTTTGTGAAATAAAATAAAAACTCATGCTTCTCTACTGAACATTGGTTATATAAGTATATCTATAGAGATTAGTATGAGATATTTTTCACACTGTTTTTCTAGTGAGTTGTACGATTGGATCTCATGACTAGCTACACAAATGGGTTAGTTCAATAATAAGCTAAGTGTGTGGACCCCAGATCTATTTGAGAAGCTAAAAAATATTGATAATGAGATCTCTAGGGATGTTGATTATTCAATAGACAGTATCCTTGGGGGGTTTATCACTGAGTTTTTGATCGAGGCTTCTATGTATTATAGCGAAGCAGAGTGTAAGTTCTTCAAAGGCCTCAGAGATAAGTACCTAAATTCAATAAAGTTATGGATTAAAATTATATTGTGTGGAAAGGGTGTACTATAGATGCACTTGGATTGATGTGTGAAGAAAGATAACTTGGTGCTACGCAAAGCTAAAAACTTTTTAGAACCATTTGGGGAACATACGCTGAAAAATAATATAATCTGTTTTTTGGGTCTCGAGAAAGTAACCCTGCTACCCAAAGACGTTTGAGATTTGAGAGTCAAAAGAAAGCTGCGAAGATCACTCAGCCTTCCACTGCCATAATCACTCCATTCCATTATGTTCCTCCACCTCCACCTCCCCCATTCACCATGGCCCAACCATCAAATATTCTTGTGTTCAAGGGAAGAGATGATCCTGAACAGTTTTGGTTTGTGGTAAAAGAGATATGGAGTTCGTAGAAGGTTATTGATGAAAACATGAAGAAAGCACAGTTGGTTACCGCGGTGCAAGATAGAGCATTGTCTTGGTACATGAAATGTGTTAAGATGAATGAAAATGCTTCTTTTGTTGAGACCGAGACCGTGCTAAACTTTGAATTCAAAAAACCAAAGTTGTAGTCCCAGTGTATCGTGAAGATCAAGGAGATTAAGCAGTTAGCTACTGAGACCATATGGGAGGTAGATGAATGATTTAATATGTTGTTGAGCCAAATTAGTTTCAAGATCTCGGATGAAAAACGCAGAGAATGGTTCGTTCTTGTGTTGTTGCCTCACCTTGGATTTCCATTATCATAACAAAAGGTTGTTACTCAGTTTGAATCATTGGAGACTACGATGAAACTGGAAGCTTCATTAATAGTTGATACAAGCATAGGGGTGAAACAGATACAAACTCAGTTGGCAAGCCTACATACGGAGCTCGAGGATCTAAAAAAGGGAAAGAAGGTTTTCCCTAATATAAGGTCAGAATTCTGGTGTATCAAATGTAAAGAAGAGGGCCAATATAAAGAATAGTGCCCTGTTTATAAGGAATATTTGAATGTTTGGATGCTAAGTCTATTAAAGCTTGGATCGAGCACAGGGCCAAGTTTTGGGCCCCATGTATGGTAAAGCTTATGTGAAGTTGTAGGTCAACATTCTACGAACTATTGTAACCTGTTGCAAAATTTTATCAGATCGTCGAAGAAATTGTTCTGCAATTTATGTAGTTCAGTGGGACATGATGAGAAACATTGTAAAAGCTATGATTTGAAGATGCAGAACAATCCTAGAGCATATCGAATGCAGGTATAAGGTCATGAAGATTCAGGTTCGGTGACTATGCAAGGAGGTTTCCTAGGCTGAGGGTGTGGCAGAGGAGGAGAAGAAAGTTGTGGATGAGGCCAGATGATATGTTACAATTGTGAAAAAGCTAGACATTTCACCAAGGACTATCAGAATCCTACTATGGTGTCCAGTAAGTATTGTTAATAACTTAGTCATGAAATCAAAGATTGTCTCATGTTGTTAGCTAAAATCCAAGAGAAGTGCAACCAACAACTGACTCAAAATATACAAATGATGAGGGTTGAACCGCACTATGAAGTTCCAAGAATTAACATAGTAATGTGCAGTGGTGTGAATCCTGGAGGAGACTGTGCAGAAGGAAAAAAACCTTGTGACGAAGACCTGGGAAAGGAAATATAAGGATAATAATGTTATATTTAATGTGAAGTGTGAGAAATAAACATTCATGAAATCAAGGAAGACGTTTATGACCTATAAAGCTTCGACACCTACCATGTAGAGACAGTGTTTCCATTAGAGAATGAGCTTAAGTAGAATGCCAAAGTAAAGGAAGTTGATCAGTCTATCCTAGAGTCCTTCTTGCAGACGTTTATTGAATTGCTAACGAAAAATAGGGTTATAGAAGGGTTGTGGGATTTGGTATATAACTACGGTGGCAAGGAAAGGTTGCAGATAGAAAAAAGCGCAGTAAACATAGTATACAATGAAAGAAGAGAAACAACCAGGAGATGTAGTTGATTGCGCAGATCGAAGATTATGGGATGGATCAGGTAATTCTGCATCTAGGATGAAATGCCAATGTTTTTCCAGAGCATACATGGAAGCAGATGGGATGGCCTAAGCTGTAATGGTCACCAATTCAGTTAAGGATGGAAAATTGGAAGAAGATAATTTCTATGGGGTGATTTCAAGGGATTAGCATAGATATTGATGCAGCTAGTGTGTTAGTCGAATTTGAAGTGATTGAGATTGTTGATGACAGTATTCTATATCCTGCGTTTTTGGGATTTTATTGGCCTTATGACATGGATTTTATAATCAACCTAAAGGAGAGGTAGATGATATTTGAGAAGAATGATACCCGAGTTTTTGTGCCATTAGATCCATCCAAACGTGTGCACTATACAGATCCTGTCCAACATGAGTATGGGGATGCTGAGATCAATTAGATCTATAAGCTTACTACACAAGATGAATACTAGATCAATCCCACCATGGATGGTAGAATTTTTTGGGAGCATGATAGTTCTTGCATTTCAGATTCCAATGAAGAGTTGGAGAATTGGTAGAATCTTTTGTATGAAGTAACCACTAAACATTGTAATAGGGTTACCAGATCTCTACATTGTGATAGGTTAGAAGCGCAGTACATTCCTTTTTAAGATAGAATGGAGAATGTTGTCTTATTTTTGGAGGAATTTGAGAAGAGGGTGCTCAAGGACCAGAGATACAAAGCTTTAGAGTTTTCATGAAGGTCTACCCCAACCTAATGGTGGGGCATGCATAGGGTAAATTTTAGAGGATGGAAGGAGTTTGTCAAGATGATAAGGTTGATATTTGGTCGGGTTGATATGAAGATCGTAGAGAAGTATGATGGTAATAAGGATCCTCGTAAGTACTTGGCTCATTGGACTGAAGCTTGGGGTGTAGAACTAATGGTTTCACATGTTCTTTCACTCTTTCGATACGATACCTTAGCAATGGTGTCTTGAAACATAGATTTACCATGGAACTATGGATTGGGATGAGATGATAGATGGGTTCTTATTAACATATATCTTTGCAGATGATTGGAAGTGTATTAATGAGGCCCTTCAGGACTTTAAGGTGGGAGCATTTCACATTACTAAGGATCCGAGAACTCTGGTACAACTTAACTAGGCTATGTAGTTGGCACAAGCCTGTGAATGTTATAATTTGACCACAGAGGAAGGCAAGGAGGATCCACGCGACATTCATATCCCACAGACTAAAGGAAAACACATGGTTATAGGGTTCAAGATAACAATACCGGATGTAGCACAACCGGTCATGACACAACAGGTCAACATCAACTCAGAGGCAAAGCCGAATCTTGCGATGATAGGGGAATATTGGGATGATTGTTACACGGAATTATGGACTATGGATAAAACATTCTTCCATAGATGTAGTGCTCATCTAGAACAACAGGTTAAATAATTTGCAATTACTTTTCCTAATAGAAAATATACACACAAAACAGATCAAATAACTTACTTGGAGTCCAAGCGCTTCCTATTCTCCTTATTTCGCTCTTGTTGTAGCTTCAAATATGAGCTAGATCGCCAAAATATTTCCTGCAAATATGAACACTAAACAGAAAAAGATAGCAATAATACATATTTCTATTCAATTTATTCAGTTAAATCAATAAAATATGAACCATATACATCACATAAGAATTCAAAATATGAAATACAGAAGCTTATACAGATACATATGTGGGAAAGTAAGTAGCAATATTTATTAATGGATAGAAGGGGAGGTTACAACCCAGTGATTGATTTAGTGTCACCATCTCCAGCAGCATCCCAGCCTCATCACAATACACATCTCCCCAGTGGAGTTGCCAATTTGTTATGCGGAATTATGGATTACGGATAAAACATTCTTCCCTAGATGTATTTCTCAACTAGAACAATGGGTTAAATACTTTGCAACTACTTTTCATAATAGTAAATAGAAACACATAACAAATCAAAGAACTTACTTGGAGTCCAAGCACTTCCTATTCTCCTTCTGTCATTCTTGTTGTAGCTTCAAATCTGAGATAGATCGCCAAATATTTCCTGCAACGATGAACACTAAACAACAAAATATACCAATAATACAAATATATATTAAAGTTATTCAGTTAAATCAATAAAACATGAACCATATACATCAGATAAGAATTCATAATATGAAAGACATAAGCTTATACATATACATATGTGGGAAAGTAAGAAGAAATATTTATTAATGGATAGAAGGGGAGGTTACAACTCAGTGATTGATTTAGTGTCACCATCTCCAGTAGCATCCCAACCTCATAAAAATGCACATCTCTCCAGCAACATGTCACTCAAATAAATTCCTCAATTGAAATTCTGCCATCATTTCTCTACTCAAATTATTCTTCCTCAAAGACTAAGATCTGTGTTCAATTTATAGAGGAGCTGAAGGTAGTATTACAATCAATGAATTTTTAATAATAGGCGATACATGTTCCCAGTCTCAGAGGTATCAAATGGACACATGGATTCAAATTTTGACACATGTGAACTCTTCTAGAAGGCACTCTCCAAGTGGAGATTCCAAAACAATAAAAATTTCGCTCCCAATGCGACCAACTCACCCATGAATGTCAGGAAGTGCTTTGCAAAGCACCCTTGAGTGGGGTTACCTGCATATGCAACACATTTAGTCCCTATAGAGGCATCGTTTGTGAGCTCTCATATGATAGAATATAAACTTCAAATCCTGGAAACCTTGGCAGTGAAAGTCATGGATGATTTGTCTTGTTCTTTGTCTTAGGGCATGTAACAACTAAAATGATAGGGGATGATAGACCATATTCATTGGTTCTGGAGATGATGTCCAGTTAACCAGGTCATTAGGAATGGTGCCCAAGTTGACCTATAACAAGGTGACACAGTGAGCAAGGTCACTGAGCTACTACATGAAAACTAGGACCTGTTCCCTACAAAATTATCAGAATTAAAAGTCATTTTGGGTGATCTAGGAGTAATGAAAATAACTTTGAATCCTGATGCAAAGCCAGTCAATCAAAACCCATATTGGCTGAACCCAAAGTATAAGGAGAAAGTGAGGGAGTAAATCGAAAAAATGCATGACATTGGCATCATTGAACCAGTCGAGGAGTTTGAGTGGGTTAGCCCTATGGTAGTCTAGGAGAAGAAGACTAAAGGAGAGATAAGGATTTGTTTTGATCTTCGCAAGCTGAATGATGCATGTTTCCATGATCAATTTCCCACACCATTCACATATGAAGAATTGGAGAATATTGGTGGGCAGGAATCATACTCATTTACAAATGGATTCTTTAGGTATCATCAGATCATGATTCCACTGGAAGATAGGAGCACGACCACCTTTGCTACTAAGTTGGGTTCTTTTAGTACACTGTCATGCCATTTGGATTGAATAAAACACTAGCTATATTTTCCAAGGTCATTATTGCAGCTTTCAAAGAATATATCCACAAGTTTCTGGAAGTATATTTCAATGAATAGACAATTTTTGGCCTATTAAAGAAGCATGTATTTAGTCTGCGCTTGATGCTGGATACCTGTCAAAAGTATTAGATATCCTTAAACTTGGAAGTGTATTTTATGCGCACCATATGGTATTTTATTGGGACACATTGTGTGTAAAAGGGGATTGATGGTAAACCCTATGAAGATTGTCATGATTATCAATTTGGAACGCCTAAAAAGTGTAAAACAACTATGCATGATGCTCTGACATACAGGCTATTAGATAAAGTTTTTAAGGCATACGTGTAGATCATTGCGCCCATGGAGAAGTTATTCAATAAGGATGTCAAGTTCTGTTGGGATGATGATTTTAAGTAGAGTCTCAATATACTAATGGTGATTGCGCCTATTTTTTTCTTCCCTTATTGGAAGAAGGTGGTTCATGTACATGTCAATGTGTACTGCAGAACCCTAGGAGTTGTGTTAGTGCAACCCGATGAAGGAGATATTGATCACCTTGTAGCCTTTGCCAAAAGGAAGTTGTCTAAAGCATAAAGGAACTACTCCATCACAAAGCACGGAGGGTTGGAAATGGTATATGCATTGCATAAATCCATGCACTATCTATTGGGGCACACTTCAAAATGTTCACGGATCATTCTGATTTAAAGTATCTAGTCAACAAGGTTGTGTTGCGAGGGGGGGGGGGGGAGATATTTTTTAATGGTTATTGTTGTTCAAGAATATGATTTCAAGGTATTTTTCAAGCCAGGTCATTTGAATGTCAAACCAAACCATCTATCCATAATTGAGACAAGTGAGGAACCAAAAAATATTGAGGAAGGATTACCAGATGCAAAATTGTTTTTTATCGAGGTTGTAGATCATAATTTCCTAGATAACATTCAATTTCTCTCAATTAGAATCACACCTGTAGAACACACTATGTAGCAGAAGAAAGAGCTGGTCATAAGGGTAGCAGATTTTACTCTGATTGCAGGACACTTGTGTAAAATGGGGGCTAATGATATTTTGCGAAGATATGTTCCTACGCACAAAAAACACAACATACTCGTTGAAGCACATGGCAAAGTAGCTAGAGGTCACTATGCAGGAAAATATACTGCGTAGAAGATTTTTCATTCCTGATTATGATGGCCTATGGTACATAGGGACTTAAAGGAGTATTGCAGCACATGTGATGTTTTTCAGAGGACTGGAAGACCATCGCGAAGAGATGAAATGGCATTGCACCCCCAAGTCACGTTGTAAGCTTTCAATAAATGGGAAATTGAATTTTTCAGACCAATCGATCCTCTGGGAAAGAAAACATGTGCATGGCACATTATTACTGTGAATAATTACCTCACTCGGTGGGTTGAGGCACAACTAGTAAATAATTATACTGCGGACACAACAACGAAATTCATTTTTGAGCATATTGTGTATTAGTTTATTTGTACGAAAATTTTGATCAGTGACTGAGGAATACACTTCCTGAATAGCACTATCAAGTCCTTGACTAAATAATTCCAAGTCGGTCACCATAAGAGTATGCCATACCACACCTAGGCGAATGGCACAATAGAAGCTTTTAACAAAATATTGGATAACACGCTAACACAATTTTTCAACGTTAATGGAAATGACTAGGATCTGGACATTCCTACTACATTATGGGCCTATAGAACTACCTTTAATAAGCTAAAAAGTTAGAATCCTTCTGACTACTGTATGGCCAAGAAGCAGTGGTGCTGATGGAGTATATCGTACCTAGTCTTTGCATCACAACATTGATGAATATGGTAGACAAAGACATTATGGAGCAGAGATTGGCACAACTACTCAAGTTGGAAAAATATTAGTTCATCGTTTGATTTCATCAGTAGGTTCAGAAGGAATGAGAGAAGGAATGGCATGAATGAAATATTAATAAAAATATGTTCAAATATTGGGATCTAGTTTTGTTGTATGAAAATAGGTTTGTGAAGTTCTCGGGAAAGCTTCAAATGCACTGGATAGGCCTTAATATTGTCTAAGAGGTGACATAAGGAGGCGCAGTCCATCTCACCAAGTTGAACGAAGAATTTTTCCCTAGTTTTATTAATGGTAGCATAATAAAATTATACAATGAAAACTCAATCCTTCATAGTTCCCAATGACTATATGGCCGACGTAGAGTGTTTTTGCTCCGTAGCTGGTCAGGGGCACACAATTTTAGCTGGGTTACACATAAAAATAAGTGTCAATCAAGTGACTGAGTTTCCAAAATGTGGAAGAAAAGAAGTATGCCGAAGTAGTTCCCCAGTTGAAGGATCCATTGAGCAACATCACAACTGAGATCGATGGTGCACCAACTTTGTGACTCAGGACAAGTAACAATTTTGTGTTGGGGGATTGTTGGGGATTGGATCCCTCGAAGAAATGAAATACTTCACAGATCAAGGAGTGCAACGCTAGGTCTATTTTTGAGTCATAGGGGCTTTGGGGTGCGTCAAAGCCCCTTATTTTGTAATGGGATGGGATATTTTGTGAACGTTGGACTTCGCCCATGGTTTTGGACCATGATATTGTAATTGAAAAATATATATGAACCTAGATGTAATTTATAGGTATTCAAGTAGAAGTTGATGAAATGAATTTGGATGTAAGATTGTTTTAAGTAAGAGTCTGCATTTTGGGTTAGAAAAGGATCCTACAGCTATGTGCATGGAGAAATTAGGAAGTCTACAGCTGTGTGCGCAGACCCCTACAACTGTGTGCACGAGGTGAAATTGAATGTATGATAAATATATAGCTATTAATGAAATAACTATTGAGAATATCTGAGTTGTATTGATTTGTTTTCCTTTTTACTGTTTACGAATGTCTATGCTAAATAAGGGTTTAGATCTATAATTGAATAACGTAGACTTGTTTATGATTATTTACTTTATTTAATGCACAACTAAGTAAGATCCCATAGTATGTACTGAGTTCAACATATGTGTTGAAAATCTCCTATAGAATTGATAGATCTTATCTATGAAGAGATGATAAGAAGGAAAAGCCCTACAACCCCAATTCTCTATCCCTCTCGATGGAGAAACTCGGTTCTATCATCCCCCTATATTTTCTCAGGTGAGAATTCGGTCTACACAAGCATGTCATTTATGAAAGGGCCAGTAATAGTGGGTTTTGTTGGACTAGACAGTCATTTTGAACTTGGGTCTAGGCAGCAGCAAGCCAACCCCTTCCAAATATCCAACAAAAACTTGGTCTGAAGTGTTAGGGTTGTGGCCCTATTAACCTCATATGCACCCAAAATAGTTTATTTATCCATTTATGTGAAAATGTAAGGTTAAACCCATATTTATCCAAAATATGAAAAAACCAAGGGTGGTCTTCTCGCATGGCCCCCTCAAGCTCACACGTGGTATATTTAGGATTATGGAAGGTCCATTGGAACTTTACCGTGATGATTGATAATATTTTAAGCACTTTTGCTTTATAATCTAGGATGTATATACGTTCCACACAAAAGTATCCCTTTTGATCGATTTGGATCAAAATCCAATTAATCATGTGGTTAGGATTAGATACATACCTTTTCAATAAAGACACATGGAACACATTATGAATTATCATTGATTCTTACAATACAAGCATGCATGAAACCATTCTTATTATTTATAGGACTTTGAATATCTTACCACTAACTTTAGGCAGCTTCCTAATTTTATAAATATTTTTTATCCTTTACTTTGAAAAGGACAAACTTACCCTCTTTAAATCTCTATGTTCCATACCTTTATCTACATATACTTTTTATCTATCCTACATATCCTTATATTCTTCCTAATATTTATCATATTCTCTTCCATTTCTATTAACAGTTCGGGCCCAAGAATGATTATGTCTACCTAGTTATCCTAGATCACTATTATGTTATATTTTCTACCATACAGGGCTTCAAATGGTCTCATGTTTAATGACGCTTGATACCTATTATTATAAGAAAATTTAACAAAATGAATATATTCTTCACACTTGGAAGGTTTATCCATTTCATTTATTTTTAGCATATCCTCAATTATTTGGTTGGTCTTCTTTTTCTTCCCATTTGACTCTGGATGATATGGTATGTCAAATTTCAAATTTGTCCCGAATATTTTAAAAATCCCCCTCCAAAATTTAGAAGTAAACTTTTGATCTCTTACTAACACCATTATCTTAGGCAAGACTTGTAGCCCTACAATTTCATTCATATAAATTTATATAATATTGGCTAGATTATTAGTCATTTTAAATAGAATAAAATATGTATAATTTTTTAATATTATCCATCACTACCCTGATAGAATCATGTTTTCTTGACATCATTGATAACTTGGAAATGAAATTTATTATAACTATTTCCATTTCTATTCAGGAAAAGGAAATGAATATAACAATCCCCCTAGATGATTATGCTTAGCATTTACCTTTTTTCTTTCCACCCATATTGCAATATAAATAGCTACATACTTATTTGAACTAGGCCAAAAGTATTGTATTTTTACAACTAATAGTTTTCTAAAATCCTAGATGTCCAACATAAGCTACATTTCGCATTTCCTTCATCACTAGTTTTCTCAGTTCTAGAAAATTAGGAACATATATTTTGCTCATGTACATAACGAATCCATCCTTTTCCATCTTGTAATATTAAATCTTTTTTATACATGTTATACTATTAAAAACTCAAAAATTATACTTGCTAATGGATGGAACATTGATCTCATGCACCCTCCTACTGAGTGCATCAACCACTTTATTCTATTTTTCCTTAATGTGCATAATGTCAAAGTCCAATTCATTAAGGAAATCCAACCATCTAGTTTATCTAGTGTTTAGCACTCACTACTCAAGTAATCATTATTGTTTTTACTTACCTCAAATAAAATTTCCATGAGATAATAGTGATATAATATCTCCACATTTTTAGTGATGGACAAAAAATACAACATCCAAGTCATCATGGAAGACTTTAGGGGCTAATATTCACACATGGGCTAATTTTCCACGGTTTTTCCAAAAACAATATTCGCCAATTTCCAGTTTTTTCTAAAATTGTTTCGTCCAAATTTTATAGTATACAATTATGTTATCCTAAATATTGCCAAAAAAATATAGAGACTATATAAAATCATTAGAAATTTGGATATCTTTAAGAAAATATCACCAAACATTTTATAGTCTACATATTGGGGACTCATAAGATTCGCCAAGGTTTCTAAACTTTAAAATAAATTTCCATCCTTAAAAGTTTCCCTGCAAGTCATGGGTTGCATAGTTTCTATCATACTCTTTCATATTTCTTAATTCATAATAGGTTACATGCCCATTTTAGCGAAGGAATCCACTAAGTCATTCCTTGCATGAATTTTTGCACAATTTTTTTTTATTAATTTGAATCTACAATATTTAAAATACTTTCACTCGTTAGTAAATTTTTCAAGTGATAGAACCTATCTTCACACTTAATAGTCCAGTCATATTTTATTCCTCTTATCTGGATTGAGGTAACTAAATGTGTAATATTGAAGAAACTTTCAATGAATCTATTGTAGTAACCAACAAACCCCATAAAAATATTTTTCCTTTGAAATGTTCTTTGGTGTTGCTTATTCATTGATTTATTTAATATTTTATGAGTCCACCACTATTCCCTCTACTAAGATAATGTGGCTTGAATAGTGGGTTTTTTTGTGAAAAAAAGTGCACTTGATCAACTTCGAATATAACTGGTGTTATTTAAACACCTACAGCACCATTTTTCATGCTCCTCTCTATCTTAAAGTGGGTAAGAATATCATCCAAGAGGAAAATAAAAATTATTTCTAGGTAATATTTTTATCTAGAGTTATGCAGGAATGAAACGGAATGCAAATATAAACATAAACATAGAGATGCATAAAAAATAAATCTTCATTTCATTAATATCAAAGAACTAAAATATTCTTACAAGAAGAACGTAAATAAATTATCTCAGGTGATGGTATCTTATCTCTAGGAAGAGATGTGGCAGCGTCTGAAATGTGATGCAATGATGCTCAAGGGCCTTTTTATTATTGAACAACAAAGGGAAACCATAAACAACCAAAACCATAACCCTAGGAGATGGAACACCAAGATTTTATGAGCCTCGTTGGGGTTAGTTAGGCAGCCAACTTCCTTAGGTCGTAACTTGGTCATATGATCTATGTTTGGTGGGTACGATACCTTGTTGAAAGTATCTCTCTGAGTACTACAAGTTTTGAAGCAAGCTCATAAATTCCCATGCCTATGGCTATCACCTTGCTGTGGACCTCAAAAAAACGTCGTTTAGGGGGTCAAAGCAACTCTATAAGTTCAAGACCTAAAAAAATGTTAAAAATATTAAATGCTATTATAATCAAGGAAAATGATTATACTGACTGGAGGTCTAGGTGGAATAGGTGGGTGGCCACCAATATCCACCTGGATTATTCCTCCCCCCTTAGGAATAAATGGTCCCCATTGCATGTAGTGCTTGCAGGAAGTAAGGAAAATTTTGTTGAACCTGGTCCCTAGTGAACCACTCACCCTCTTGAAGGAGTTTCTTTTCTTTGACAACCAAATATTGCGGGATCCTTTTTTGTCAAGTTTTATTGATCTGTGTGTCCATGATCCTGTAAGTTGTGACGTGTTTGATGCAGCTTGGGTTCAACTATTTTGGCGTTAGATTCTCATCAACGTCAGATGTGTCCAATAATGGAGGAAAGAATGGTCACAACCGGTCCACATTAAATACTGGGTGAAAGCCAATGAACGATGGAATGTTGAGTGTTGGCTAATTTAATTCACTCCTAAATACTTGTCATTAATTGTCAAACCCGAGGTTATGTGAATTTGCGAAGTATACGTGCATTTTATGTGCTAGGATATAAACTTTCAATTCAAAGAAACTAATATAATCGCAAATGAGGATTTAAACCTATTTATGACTAAGTTTTGATAAGAATATGAACATTTTTTGTTTTAAAAATCCAACGAACTCAAACTATACTAGGAAAACTTCGATATCCATTTTAATTGGAAAATAAATTGAAATATATTCTACTAAATAGAAATTGAAATCTATTCTATGAAACAATGAAATAAATCTTACTTGAAAAAGGAAATTTATTCTATGAAATATAAAAAAATTCTACTATAATTTTAATATATGAGACTTGAAGTAAATATAATTTAAAATACTGAAAAGAAATCTAAGTATCAAATTGAAGGAAAGACTATTCCACAAAACTTGGAATTGGAAACTATTCTAGAAAGTAGTGAAAAACAATGATTTGTTACAAAATATGAAGTGAAAGACCATCCAAACATTACTAATGTGAATTTTCTATCACGAAACAACCATATATATCAAAATGATGACTAGAACAAGCATTAAAATGAAATAAAATACTTCAAGGATTTTTTTTTTTGATTTTAAATTTATATTGATAATTAAACCTCTAATAGATAGAAAGAAAGTAAAAAAAGTATATTGAAAAAAAAATACTTCAAAAATCTAAAGAGGTTGAAAAATAAATCGAACAAAATACAAAAAAAAAATGAAATTAAAATGACAACTATATTATCTCACAACTCCACAAGGGGCCCTCCTAGTGAGTGCGAGGAATTATAAACTCAGATCTCTTGATTTAAATCACCAATTTAATTCAGATTTGTGCCATATTAGAAACTATATTCACTAGAAAAAAATAAAGTTCTTCTTCAAATAGAAAATACAACTACAAGTTAATATTTGTAATTGACATATGATCCCCCCTATCATTAAAGGGACTGCAATATATAGATTTTTGAGAAAATTAACAAACTTAAAATTTTCTTGCTTGAGTTTTGGTCATGAGATCAGTTTTGAAAGTAAAATTCAATCTTATTTGATGGATCCTTGGATCAAAGATCAACCCAGAGATGATAATAATGATCTCCCTTCTAGGAATTTTTTAAATAACAACTCATTCCAATCTCTTTGGTGATTGGGTGTTGACTTTGAAATTGAAAAACGGTTTGCTCACGCAATCCACAAAATAGGGCTCCAAACAACCCTGGAAATCTCTCAAATGGTAACAAATTTGATGAAACTTGTCATTGTGAACCTATTTCGGCTCGTGCTGAAAAAAAAAAGAACGATGTTTTTTTTCCAAAATTCATTTTCATTTTCTCATAAAATATGTTTTAAGTTGACTGGTCAAAACTTCTACATTTTTCCTTTGATATCTTACTAGAGGTCCACACATGCAAGATTGGTGGAATTTGACCAATAAAAATCCATATTGGAGCTTCTAGAAACCAAGTCCAAATGTCATATTTCCTTGTAGAGTGTTGCTACTACCTTAACCATGCACATAGCTACAAAAATTTACTTGAGATGTAGAATCTTGAACTGGCCAAACTCTCATTAGTAAAAACAAGCAAATTTTTTCTTAATTCATTAAAAGTAATGTAAATAATAATAATAACCATTTAAACATGTATACGGGAATTTGGTGCGTTTATGGAGAAATATGGTTGAAAATGCTGACAATGGATGAATGAAATGATGCGAAAATTGGATGGTTTCATAAAATAAATCATGACAAGTTGGAGACCCAACATTCCCGCACACCAGAGGATTTCCATGTCCTCATGCAAATAAATCTTTTTCATAATTTAACTAGTTCCTAATGTTCCTTTATTTTGTCATTTGAACTAAATCCTTCACCAAAGCTACAAGAGATCAATATTGACCATCTATCTTAATAAGGTGCACTTTTCTCTATTTTTTTTTCAAGATTACACATCTGGTATCATAACTCTTTGTTTCTATACTTGCATGTTGATTCATTAGAGTAAGAAATAATAGTTACCCATCCTCCTTTGTGTTAATTTTTGCAACTAGGATCAAATTCCACCTTGAAAACACCAGATGACAGAGATGATGATTGTAGTGAATTCCTCTTTTTGAGAGGAAAAAAATCAACCTAAATATCACCTCATTTGGACAGGAATAAGTTGGTTTTTATATTTATGAACCCTCTCATGTACATTGGATTACGTCAGCCTCTCACACATGTACAATTGGATAGGTCGGTATTAACATCAATTGGACCCTCATGGAATCCTATAAATACAAGTGACCTCTATGTCATTGGGACATGATGATGAGACACTCTTCTATCTTGTTTTTTGGCTCACATAGGTCTGAGGCTCATCCGCATACGGTCAATTTCACTCTGAGGTGAAATTGCAAGCTCTGAAGCTTGCATCTCTATTTCAGGGTTTTGGGCCTCAGTCGCATGCACAACATAGGAAATATTTGATCATAGTCGCACACATAAAATCTCATCCATGTGAGTGGATCCTTCCAGTCGCACAAGAAACTCTCCATCCATGCGACTGGGGGTTTAGGGATTCCTTAGTCCAGATATGACCCCAATTGCTTGCATGTTATGCTTAAGGGAGAGATTGGGAAGCCTTAGTCACTTGCACAACTCCTCCTCTGTGCGAATAAGACATAAAATATGAAATCCTAGTCCTCCAAATATTTCACTGAGTGACCGCAGAGATCACAGATAGTGACAGTTCATTATAGTCTTCAGAATCAGAGTTTATCATTATATACATTGTTGGTTTCATTTCACGGATGTTGTATTTGTATTTCCTGTTAGTTGCATCGATGAAGATATGGATAATTGTACTCTCTTTTGTTGAATAATTTGATGACAATATAATAAGAAGACGAATTTGAAAGGTTTTTCATCATAGTGAGTTTTCCCCTGGTCTCTAACCAATCGTGGTGTCTCTATCTGTGAATGATTTTCTTCTATTGTTGCTTTATGATCCGCTGAATTGATGATGATGATATAATTATTTAAACATAGTTTCATGTGCTGATGTAAATTTTGATAATGTTATGATGCTATGGGGTGAACTTAATTTGTTAATAGTGAAATGAAATTATCAAAGAAAAGAACAATATAGCCCTATGAAAAATTAACACTGTGAAAGTCAAACAAGTTTAAGTCTTCACATACTAGGCTTCTCATCGATGATATAGGAGTATAAGTGAGGCATGTTCATTTATTATTTTCTTAATAAAAACAACCCTTCATTATTTATTATATGAAACTTATGTGAAAGGAAATGGTTCCGGCCACATAGTAGTATATCCAAGTACTTGTCACTATTTGAAAGCCTTTGCAAATATAACTCTTTCAATAACTTGGAAACAACTTACAAGTATCTTGTCACTACTTAATTGTGCTCAAATTGTTCAATCCTTGTTAGAATAGCATATTGTGAAGAACACATCAAGAATTTTAGTCCATCCATAGAGTTTAATTTCCATCCTTGTTAAATTCATCCCATTAACATGGCTGGAAATGATCATAGATTTCAACCATAATGCTTGTGTTCTTATCATCCATGCATAGAAACATTTTTCATAGCAGTCAATCCTACTTCAACATTGTTCTCAAATAGTTTCTTCAAGAGCTCACCAACTAATTAATGATATTTATGCGAAACATGAGGGTTTTCTTTTTAACGCAAGAAGATTTCCCATTGTGAAGCTTTGACAATATGAGATGCACATAACACAAAATAAGAGTTGTAGGTGTGGTTTGTACAATTTATAAAAGCCTAAAATATGCTTCCAAGTGATTTCAAGAGTGTGTGAACAAATCCTTGTTGCAACCTCCTTATTCTTGTGGATTTGTTCTCATCATTTCTTGTCTTCCACTAAAAATCTGAAGATGAACAATATGACACATAGTTTAAGGGCTCCAATACTTTTTTATCATGTACTAAAAACATGTATTATGATGGTTCATTAAGAAAAGCATTTCCATATTTTGAATTAGTCTCACATGAAGGCCAAAAAGGTCAAATTTTTCATCAAGTAATTATGAGTAAATTTATATTACAACAAGAAGAGAAATTTAAACAAGAAAATGCCAGGAGACAAGATTATTAACAAGGAAAAAATAAGACCTTATGAAGGAAAAGGTTACGCAATCATGGTATTGGATTCAAACATAACAATGTTTGTAAAGTATTGAATAAGGAGTGAGGGTTGCAAAGAGTTATGTGTGATTGATTATGCATGCAAATCATATTTGACAAAATGGTTTGAGGAATATGGATATGATAGGGTGAAATTGATAGATCACACATTTTATTATAGTTTTCTTATTACAATTTCCAAAATATTTAACAAATTAAAAATCTTGAAGATATTTTTACCTCAATTTTACCTTTTGGAATTGGAGAAGAGAACATGATTTTATGGCTGATTCGGTGTTGATTTTGCTCATGTACTACGCTCCATGATGTGTTGACCACCACTTTGACCTTGCTCCACAATATGTATTTTTTTCATGTAGCATAATTATTTTTAAATTTTATCTCAACTTGTAAATCACATTCTCCAGAAATTTTCTAAGGTTATTACCATTAATATTATGCATCTTCCCACAACCAGTGGGTGCAAAAATATTGAGAAAAATGAGAAATGAGTGTACATGATGGTGGCCCATTACATGCAAAAATACACACTAGAATTATTTTTGTTTTTACTTTTATTTACTTACCCTACCATGATTCATTTATCCTAAAATTATCAGTATCAATGAATGCATGGTTTGCAAGTTATGATCAAATCAATTTCTTCCATGTTTCACCCTTCACTCTATCCAATGTTGCAACAAAAACATGTCACAAACTCATTTCAAGGCCAAATCAAGTGTTTCAAAAGGGAAATAGTTTATTTTTACCTTTTTTTTCAGCCACATGCCTTTAAAATCCCATTTTGATGAACAAAAGAAACTAATGTTTAAAATACTAAATTTTGTCTTGATGTGTGCATAGCGGTGAAAAATGAAAATTTTCCTTAAAAGCGCCACTGAAATGTCCTGGAATTTTTCTCTTTTTTTGAATTATGCCTACGCCTTACTGAATTTATCATACTCTGAGAAAAATCAGTATCTCATAATTTTTTATTTTTCTCCAATATCTTGCAATATTTGTGCCAAAACTACCCTGGAACAAGCTGCTACAGTAAAAAACGGGTTGCTACAACAATAGCTGCAGAAAATGTAACTTTCCGTAGTTGTTGCAGAAAATGTCAACCTCTTTCGAAATTTGTTTTCTCTTAGTCAGATCTATTTATTTGGACTGTGTGATGTATAATGAAGTAGAAAACATTAATATAATTCATGTTTACTAAAATATACCCAATTTTATTGATTTCATTGAAATATAATTCATATTGTGCGCATGTTGGATATGCGGTGTTTTATATATATAGTGTTGTGCACATGTTCGATATGCAGTGTTGTGTATGTATGGTGATATGTACATGTTGTATACATAGTTCTATGTACATATGGCATTGTGTGTATGTGGTGCTGTGTGCATGTGGTACAATGTACATGTTGTATAAGTGGTGCTATGTGCAGGTGGTGTTGTACATGTCATGTATGTGGCACTATGAACATATGGTGTCATGTACATGTTGTGCATGTGTTGCTGTGTACATGTGGTATTGTGTACACATTGTACTGGTGGTGTAGTGTATATTTGGTGTTGTGTACATGTTGTGCAGGTGGTTTCATGTAGGTAGTGCAATGTACATTTGGTGTTGTGTACACGTTGTGCAGGTGGTGTCATGTACATGTCATGTTGTGCATACGTTGTGTAGGTAGTGTTGTGTACAAGTGGTGCTATGTACATGTTCTGCATATGGTATTTGTATACTTATGGTATTGTGTGAATTTTGTACATGTTATGTTGTGAGCATGCGGTACTATGTATGTGTATTGTGTAGTCGTAGCATCGTGACATTTTTATTTTTTTTGTTGTACTCTATGTACGTATATGTATTTTGTTGTACATCATGTGTCGTTGTATGTGTTTTGTTGTACAAAATATTTATCTATATGTATATGTATTGTGTTCTACACCGGGTGAAGGTGTATGTGTTGTGTTGTACATCATATGTAGGTGTATGTATTTTGTTGCGTTGTACATTGGGTGTGGGTGTATGTATTGTGTGGTGTTGTACACCTTGTGTGGATATACGTGTTCCACACTATGTGTATGTGTCTGTAGGAAAATAGAAGCAAGGGCACTCGGTGCTTGTTGGGTGTGGAAATTGATCTAATGTTTGTACGGAAAGACAAAAGGAAAAAGTAAGCACCGATGAAGGATAAGTATCGATATTTTATTTCAGTTTTATTCTGCATGTGATCTATGATTCTGACTTATGATGGTTACATGTCATTTTTCATTATCTTTTATGATGATTTCATGTGATTCATGATTTTAACCTATGATGGTTGTGTTTTAGGCTAACCATATGTCATATGTTTATACATGATTATTTGATCAAATAACTAGTTTTTCTTGTGTGATGGGAAGTGAATAGGATTGCAAGTGTACCTTATTGATGAGCTACCTATGAGGTATCATTTGAATTTATTTGAATTTATTTTGAATATAATGGAAATTATGTGCTTGATACAAGAAAGCATATAAATTCTTGGTTCGATGGTTGAATTTGACTACAAGAATTAGCAGAAACAACAAAATTGAAACAAGCAACAGTATGTTGGTAAATCATTTCAGGAGTAGGGCCATTGTGGGACCCTAGTACCCAATAGTGTCCATTTATTTCCATGGTCATGCTATGACCGGTATGATGATTTTGAGGCAAGGATATGCTTTGGTTTTTGGACCTTCCGATGTGTGGAAACCTTAATAGGGGAGGGGTTGCCTAAGGGACTATGTAGCAGAGAAAGGGATCCCTGTGGAACTTGGAAGGTGTGCGACTGCACGGAATGTGGTGACCAGATTTCCCGAGGGACCATGCAGTAAAGAAGGGAAGGTCGGAGATGCATTTTTATTTTTGTCATTATATTTTCCAGATGGAATTAGATGCACATTGGGAGTGTGCCTTGGAACAATGAGCCAGTAATTGTTCACTTAGTGTACAGTAGCGTAGGATTGTCGCGCTGGAAATTAAATGCAGAATTTGACTGTGACACTCTATTCTAGAATTCTTGGGAAGGAAGTGAATCGTAGCACTACTTTGAGGGTGGAGTTGTGAGCCTGTACATTACCCTTTTGCTGATATAGGCATCGTATCCTTTTATTTTTTGGTTGAGGAAATGTGTATATGTGTATACTACTGTAAATATCGCAATGAGCTATGCTATAAAGCTCCAGTAAATGGTATGATTGTCATGATGATTTTTGCTTTTAAGCAGGTTATTCATCATAAATACTGCAATGAGATATGTCATAAAGCTCCATAGTAAGTATGTACTATTTTCAGTGGTTTTTTGGTTTGTAGGTGTCATTTAACACCGAGGACGGTGTTTCCCTAAAGGGGGCGGTTCTGTAACATCCCTAGTGAAATTTACATGTAATAAAAGTTAAAAATAATAACAACGGTTGATGGGACACTTACTCCAAGCTGAATGTTGGGAAAAAAATCCTAGTGGGTGTTCATTTCAGTTATTATGGCTAAAGGAAATTGGAAAAGGAAATGGTAAAGGCTTTGGAAATAAATGAGGCATTAATCAAAATTTTATTTATGAAAATAATGGAAAATAGGAGAAAAGGAAGGTTCCAAGTGACAGGTTACATTTAAGGAGGAAAATGAAGAAAATAGCGGCCTCATTGATAAAAATGATTTTGAGGATTAGTTGGCAAGATTTTGGCTCAAGCTTTTGCTCAAACCTTTTCTCAGTTCAGTTTTGGAGCTCTCTCATTATTCTCTCTCTCTCTCTCTCTCTCTCTCTCTCTCTCTCTCTCTCTCTCTCTTGGCCACTTAGAATTTCTCAGCTAATTTTGGCATCACACCAAGAAAGGAAAGAAATAAAGAAGAAGGAGGAAACAAGAAAGGAAGAGCACGAATTGAGCAACTAAAACATGATTTTTTGCACGTATTCATTGTAGGTTTTAACCCTCAACAGAAATTATCTGCAAACGAATCTTAAAATATAAAATAAACAATAGTGAGAACATAAAACATAAAACAGATAACACACAGAGATTTTCCCTTGGATACCAAATCAGGATGACCAGCTTGATTTTTCATTATATTCCTTTTAATGTTACAACACATATATATACATGTCAAATCATACATAAACCCCAATCTGTTAACCCTGGATTAGAACATAACCTTAGTTCCCTTGACCAAATCTACAAAATACCAGGGGCCAAAAACCATCATGCCCCAAAACCATAACCATCATGCCCCAAAACCATGTGCAAACCCATGCACAAAACCATGGGTGGGTCCGCCCACCAGAAAATAAGGCTAGAAATTTTTTTTCCAGGGCGCTACCCGACACGCCGACAGGGGGGGCTAACACCCCCCTTGTGACCCCCCTGCTGCACCCGACAAAACATACAGGGAATGCTATCACCCCCCCTGTGACCCCCCTATGCATGACTAGTCGTGGAAAGAATATAACACATACCAAACATTCATTTGCATGTCTGATTTCCTTAATAGATATATCATGCATGGTATTTTAGGTGGTTATTTTCTATCTTGGCATGGGTTTTTCCAAGCGTCACAGTGTTTCCAGCCTAGCCTTTCCATTTCCTGATATCCATGGTGTTGTGGAGTTATCATATTTTAGTTAATATGAATTGTCGGATGCATTGAAAATTGACTGAGGTGGATCTATGAATTGATATAACACATGGCCTAGAAAAAATTGAAGTGGACAATTGATTGTGGTAAAGCAGGATAGTGTGTTGCCTGGGTGGGCCTAGGAATCCTTGACCTATGAATGGTTGGATATACGATAAATCCTAGAGGTGGTTTTCCTCAGTTTAGGGCCTAGTGATCTGGGTTTGGATTGCAATAAATCTTGAGAGGTAGCTCCTCTCCATTGGGCCTAGTGATATCGGGATGGGATGTACAGTAAATCCTGGAGAGTATTTTTCAGTTTAGGACCTACTGATACCTCATTTAGAATGTGGATTGTGGTAAAGCCTGAGATATTAGGAGGTAGGAAAATTCCTCACTGTGTAGGAAGAGAACTCAAATAACATTCATGTGTGTTTTGTTCTTTATGGTTGGTTATGAGTCCCACATTCATACTTGGAATATGGCATGGGCATGATTGGATGAAGAGATATTTGGCTCAACAAATCTATGGTCGAGTGGAACTTGGAAGTCCCATCGCCGATTGGTTTTTATATTCATAAATGAGAAGATCATTCC
Organism: Pinus albicaulis; assembly: GCA_034641835.2. Classification (NCBI taxonomy): domain Eukaryota; kingdom Viridiplantae; phylum Streptophyta; class Pinopsida; order Pinales; family Pinaceae; genus Pinus; species Pinus albicaulis. The sequence continues at coordinate 889,797,238 of CM076571.1, forward strand.
TTTTGTATTTGATGTATAAATGTATTGTTTATTATGTGGACTCTATTTTTTTGTATCCACTGTATATATTTTTTTATTATGCCGGTTATAAGCATATATGTAGAAAGTGATGATATATGGATCTCTCCATGTTTTTGCTTGTAAATGAATGCACAATGTATCTATGGTCAAATAGATTTTATTGCAACTAATAATGTAGGGGAGAAATATTTCTTAGTGATTCTCATAAAAGTAAGATAACCCAAGGCTTAGTTTTGTTGTTTGTACCTATAGATTTCATGTTTGTGACATGTTTGATTAAATGCCTTTCATGGCTAGTGGGGGTTTAATTTAGTCCTTTTGGATATTTCTATAAATACATCTGTATTTGGTCATTTTAATTCATCTATGAACTTGTCATGAATTTTTGGGTAGATAATTAGGTTTTGGGCTTGAAAAAGTGGCTCAAATCTTAGGCATGTTGGCATAACTTTGAGGAATTTACTTCGTATACATTGGCTTGTGGGCTTATGCATGTGTTGCGTATCCCATAGACACTGGCTTGCAGGACTTTGCATGCATCCACGGCCCCAAAAGCTAAAAATATCAGTGGGACCCAGGGGAAAGATGCCTTAATGGTTGGGTTGGCTCTCGGAGGTGTTATTTTTTGTGTACAATATCTGTGTGAATAGTATCCATTGATTCCAATTCCTTAAGGTCACCTGCGAGGTTGAATCTCACCATAGTAACCTCTTGTCGCATATTTACCATGGTTGGGAGGCTCCTTACATAGATGTAGGAAGGGGGTGTTACAATTTGATGGATCCTTGGAACAAATATCAACCATATATGATAATAATGATCTCCCTGCGACGAATTTACTACAGAAAATATCATTCCAATCCTTTTGGTGATTGGGCATTAACTGTGAAATTAAAAAAGTGTTTACTCACGCAATTTTTAAAATAGGGCTCCAAAGAACCCCGAAAATCTCTCTGATGATAACATATTTGAGGAAATTAAACAATCGAAACCTAACTGGGCTCGTGCTTAAACACGCCCATTTTTATGTTTTCTAAAATTCATTTTCATTTGCTCATAAAACCCGTTTGAAGATAACTGGTAAAAAATGTTATGGTTTTCCTTCTCTCTCTTGTTGGAGGTCCACACGTGTGATCCAGGTGGAATTTAACCAATAAAAATCCATATAGGAGTTTCTAGAAACCAAGTCAAAGTGTCTTTATGAAGTGGTGCTACTAACTTATCCAAGGTGATAGCTATGGAAATTGACTTAAGCTACAAAATCTTGAACTGGCCAAACTGTCACTAGTAAAACCAAGAAAATTTCTTCTAAATTCATTAAAATAATGGAAATAATAATAGTAAAAAATTTAAACATATATGCGTGAATTTGGTGTGTTTATGGAGAAAAATGGTTAAAAATTCTAACAATGGATGAATGGTATGATGCAAAAATGGATGGTTTCATTAACAAAATCATGACAAGTTGGAGGCCCAACACTAAGCTCAAAGGCATTTTCCCCTACAACCTTCGTGATGGTGTATGAACCATATCAGATCAAGCGAAGTTTACAGTGTAGCCCAACGAGATGCTCCTTCTACAAATGTAACCAAACTTTGTCTCCCACCTGGAACTTATGTAGCACCCGATGTTGATCATCACGTTGCTGGTAAATAACATTACCTCTATCCAATATGCCATGGAACTACTGGTGGATTTTCTAAAAGCACTTAATGAAGTTGTTAGCCTTGTCAGATTTAAAATGGACATGAGCTGAATCTGCCCGAATAGCTCCAAATTGTATGGACACATCAATGGGATATACTCGCTAGAATCCCAACCCCACCTAAAATGGGTTGTGGCAAGTTGACCTATGGAGGGCTATGTTGTATATGTTCTATACATAGGGGAGGATTTCATCGCATGTGCATGGATGCTTCAAGTTGTACATGGGAAGAATATGCATGATCATCTTATTGATGACCTATGTTTGACCATCAGTGTGGGGGTGGAAGGTCATGGAATTAGTGAGCTTGGTATCCAACATTAACCAGATGCTTTACCAAAATATACTCAGGAACTTTTTGTCATGATCTAAGATAATGGATTGTGGGATGCCAAAGTGTACCTAAAATCATTCAAAGAAGCACTTAGCAGTGAATTCCGATGTGATACTCTTCTCGCACTCCATGAGAATGGCCACCTTGGAGAATCTGTCCACGACAACAAAAATGTAGTCAATTACTTGCTTATTAGAAGGAAGGCCTAACATGTGATCCATGGAGATGGATTCCCAAGGTCCATGAGGAGTATGCAGAGGAGTATATATGCCTTGCTTCTTGATTTTTGGTTTGGAAATGACACAGATAGTGCAGGATCTGGTGTACTTACTAACATCTTGTCAAAGGTTAAACCAATAAAAAAATTTGTGTAGCACTACCATTGTTTTCTATACTCTGAAATGTGTGCGACCTGACTGTAATACCACTCCTAAATAATATTGGAACACTCACTTGAAGGAACACAAAGGTTTCCTAGGTGACATAAAAGAGTTCCCTGGAGGTGAAAATTTGGAACTTTCTTGCCTTCCAGAAGCATCTGGTATATTTTACTGAATTCTAGATCGCTCTTGTAAAGATGTGGCCACCCCGAAGTCTCGTGTGCACGAGAGTCGAGAAAAATTATCAGGACAACAACCGATGGTTGGCTGAGACATTCTACAACATTATTTGTGTTTCGCTTCTTGTACTTGATGTTTAAATGGAACTTTTGTAGATATGTGTGCCATTTCTAATGGTGATCGTTCTACAAATTTCCTTGTTTATGTATGAATTGCAAGGGTTGGTTGTATCTGTGGATGACCATTTCCTTTCCCAAAATGTAGTGCTTCCATTTTAGGTAGGCTTGCATAATGGAATTCATCTCTTTTTCATATGTAGGATACTTTCAGATTGTGTTTGAAAGTGTCTCACTAAGATATATCATCGGATGCCCCTATTAAGTAAGAACTACCCCAATATCATAGTGAAAGGCATATGTCTCAATCTCAAATGGTTTTTGTAGGTATGGTAATGTGAGCACTGGTGCATAGTAGAGGTGATGCTCCAACTCATAAAATGCCTTCTGTTGGGATTCTAACTAGAATAACTTTGCTTTCACTTTGTTGTTGGTTACTTGACTCAAAGGCCAAGAGATATGAGAGAAACCCAACATGAACCTGTGGTAGAAATTTTTCAAGTCCCAGAAATTTGTATAGCTCTGTTAGAGTAGTTGAGGCTAGCCAATCTCAAATAACTTGTATCTTGGCTAGGTCGACATGCACACCTACTCATCCATAATGTACCCACGATATTGAACCTGGCTCATAACAAAAGTTCATTTCTCCAAATTGTCACACAACTTGTGTTGTCACATGGTTTGGAGGACCTACCAAATATAGTCTAGGAGCTCTTCCCAACTCTAGCTGAAGATCACGATGTCATCTGAATACATTACCACAAATGATTTGGTGAAGAGACGCAATATGTCTTCCATCATCCTCATGAAGGTTCTAGGGAAATTCATCAACCCGAAAGGCATGACCAGTCATACAAAAATTCCCTCCTTGGATTTGAAGGTAGTCTTACACACATCAGAGGGTTTGATTAGCATTGGGTGATAACCAGACTTCAAATAAATCCTGCTAAGATATTTGGTCCGCTTAAGTTGGTCTAGAAGGTCATCAATTCTTGGGATTGAATACCTATTCCAGACCATGATGTTATTCATATCTTGATAGTCAATACAGAGTTTGTAGGTGTCTTCTTTTGTACCAACACAGTCAGGCTCCCATAGGGGAATGAACTAGGCCTAATGTTCCATTTCTGCAAAAAATCATAAACCTTCCTCTTAATTTCATTGTTCTATAGAACAAGGATTTGCTAGATCAGTATTTTGCATAACAGGGCTCCCGGGGTTAGATCGATGGAGTGCTTGACCTAACATTGCAGGGGTACCCATGTGGGTGAGGCGAATATTTATTTGTACTCATCCATGATATTTTCCATCTATTACTATCATGTAGAGGAGCCATGTATGGAGGTTGTGGATGTGGCCAGAGTATCCTCCTTGCCTTGAGGGGAAATCATAAGGAATACAAATTTTCGGGTTTGGGAAACGATCTTGTTGAATTTGTTCATAGAGATCAAAGAGATGGTAGTAGGTGGTGTTACGTTTGGAATCCTATGTAACTTATTTCCCAAAGAAAAAATAAAGTGAAAGGCATAGGCTCATATACATCATGATGCTTCCACGGGTATTATTGGCCTAATAATACATCACAAACTTCAAGAGGAGAAACATCACACAGTACCTTATCTGTGAGGGAATTGATGTTGTAGGGAAGGTGGCAGTACTTGCTAACATAGAGACCTTGTCCTTGGTTAAGCCAACCAATGGTGTATGTTTACAAGTGTGGTGTGGTCGGTAGGCCTGACCACTTCACAACCTCTACTTATATGAGGTTATTTTGGCTTTCTCTATCGAAAATTAATTGCAACAGAGAACATTTCACCCACATTTGTGAGTGGAAGAGCTACTCCCCCTCCTCTAGATATTCGGGCCCAATATTCTAGATCTTGGTTTTGGAAACAATGACACTAGGCTCTGCATCAATAATGTGCTTACCTTTTTCATTCCAGAGTTCGTTCATGACTCAGAGTCAGAACATGCATATAATTTGGAAGCCTTTAGCTCGGTAAATAGTGATTAATTGGCTCAACACTCACTTGTGTTGTGAGTGGCGCTCTTATGGAACTCATACAATTTCCTTGAGTCCTTCTTTCTCTTTGTGGTGTTGTTCTTTAGTTGCAACTTTAGCAGGTTGTCCTAGGTCACCCTCCCTTGGCTTTGTCCTTTATGTTGTGGTTTGGGGGAACCTTTCCCTTGCTTCAGATTCGTAGATCCAAAGTCTCACTTCTTATGTTTAAATTTCTATTTAATCTTGGCAACATAGTGGAATATTTCACTAAGCAAGGATATGTACATGAACTCCATTTCCTCCCCAATGTCCTTTTGCAATAAAATGTGGTACTTGAGAACGAGATGCTTTTACAAATATTTGATACCTAACTTTTTGTGCAGGGTATGGAAAATATTCATGAGCTCATGAGCATCTTGATCCCTTTGCTTCCACAACGTCATCCATTATATGTACTTGTCCTCATAGCTCCTCATGGGGTAAGATTGTTCCTTGATATCATATTGAAAAGAATTCCAAGTGGGTGCATTTGAAAATAGTGAATTTTCTCTCTCATCCTTCTATTCTCAATAGGTTTCCCACTAGCCCTTGACATGGGGAGCAACATTGAGGTGAGAAAAACTAATATTTTCCTGATTGGAAAATTCATGAACCAAAAAACATCTTTCCAACAAATTTAACCATCTATCTACGATGTCTGCATCTATATGGCCTTCAAATACGGGAATCTCAAAGTTTAATTTTACCTTAAAGGAAGTGGTGCCTCTAGAGTGGTTATTGTATGAAGACACGTTTCCTATGGGTAGTTGTCCAAGAATCTCGAAAACGTTATCCAACATCAAATTCCCTTGGTGCTTGAGGTCTTCCTCAAGAAATATTTTGAAAGGATATCATACTACCTCATATTTATTTTCTTCCGCCAAGGTAGGTCCTTAGGGTTTGCAAGGTTGGTCTTGCATAGGTTCATCCAGATCGAGCCATAACTCCTTATACCCTCACTTCATTGGGGACATCCAAAGAAAATGGAGAAAGAGAAAAATGCTCTGATACCATTGATCTAGACATATACAAGAATGCAAGAGAGTACATATATAAACATAAACAAAGATATGCATAGAAATAAATCTTCATTTCATTAATATAAAATAATGGAAACATGATTACAAGCATAATGGAAATAAAATATCTTTGGCAATGGTAGGCTATCTGTTAGAAGACATGTGATGGCTACATTCTTATTAACTTTGTGAGGCTCAGCAAACATTTTATTATTAGAAAACAAAGAGAAACCATAACCCTAAGAGATGGAATACTAAGACTTTGTGGGCCTCGTTGAGATTAGTTGGGAAGCCAACTTCCCAAGGTTGTAACTTGGGCATATGATCTATGTTTGGTGCATATGATACCTCGTTGGAAATATCTCCCTGAGTACTACATGATTTGTTGCAGGGAAAATATGGGCTTGCTGCAAAGCTTACAAAAATGTCGTTTAGGGGGTCAAAACAACTCCAAAATTGCAGGACCTGAAAAACTGCTAAAAATAGTAAATGCTGCTATAATCAAGGAACCTGATGAAATTGACCGGAGCTATAGGTGGAATAGGAGGTTGGCCACCAATATACACCATGATCATATTTGGACATTCCATTAATCAGGCACATAAAATTAGTTGCTGCATTTTTTAACCCAAATTGCATCACCATAAACTCATAATTATTGTACCTTCTCCAAAAGGATATGTTGTTGATATCTTCTTCTCAAATTCTCATGTAATGGTAACCTAACCTCAACTCAATTTTGAAAAATACCATTACTCCTTTAAACTGATAGAAACGTCATTAATCTTTGGAAAACAATACTTGTTTTTTACGGTAACCTTTTCTAGGTTTTCTAAAGTCAATACACAACCTTAGATTTCCATCCTTTTTCTTCATAATAAAAATTGTGGCATCCCAAGGTGAAACACTTGGGCATATGTGCCCCTTCATTAATAACTCTTCTAGTAACATCTCTTTAAGCTCTAGTGTACTCATTCTCTAGGACACCTCAAATATTGGGGAAGCTCTAGGAATCAAGTCAATAAAGAAATGAACGTCTCTCTTTGGTGGAAATCCTAGCAATTCCCTAAATGAATCTTCATATTTTTAGGATTGGAGTGGATTCAAGATTTAGTTCCTTGTCCTTCGTTTATTCTTCCATGTGGGCTATATATATTTTACAACCTTCTATAAATTTTCATTTCAACTATAATAATGAAATCTCTTTAATCGATATATACATCTAGATATCTTGAACTATCCTTAAATCCATTTTTGCATCAATTCATGTGAAATATTTATTATATAAATCTATGAACACATGATGCTTATCCAACAAATACATACTAATCAAGCATATATATTAATCCAAGTGGTATGATGTCTACCTTGGTTTTGACTGCATTCATGTTCACTAGAAAATCCTTAATAATATATTTTATTCTTCTCTTTATTCCAGTGGCTAGATAGACCAATCAAGACTTTTCATGCTTACATATTTTTAATTAAATATTAAAACTACATCAAGATTCATATAAGTATGGATAGCTCCAGAATCAACCAAATAACTAGTCTTTATTATCAATATTACCTTCCACCTCAATCATGTGAGGTTGATAATTTTCTTTCTGTCATTCAAGGTTTCATATATCCTTGGCATGATTCCATTCATATCCTCCACTATGTTAGCCTCATATATGCTATGCATTTTCCAAATCCTACCACCATTGTGAGAAAAATAATTTTACATGTGATCTCCCTCACATCCCCAAAATTTATATGGCCTATTTTCTTGGCGTAATCCTTAAGGAATCTATAACATTATGCTCATTTTGTCCTTATTTCCCTTTTTTATATAATTTTGAGTTATGGATGATGAGAGGTGGCTTGAATCCCTTCTTCCTTTGATCCATCTTGCCTATATTTTCGAAGGACCCCAATATTTTTGAAAATATTTCTTGCATTAATTTCACTCATACATTTACGTTTCCTTCCTTACCGTTTCTTATCGATTTATTTTCTCATCAAGTTGTATTTAGAAATGTCAAAATTTTGATCTTCTCATATTTTTTGAAATCCACATACTGCAAGAGTTCCAAAAAAATCTTCTCATGCTACTCCATGGTAACAATTCTAAGATTGATTTCAATGAGATTTTTCATCTTCTTCTCATTATATGTGTATGTTTTACAACTATTTATTTTGAAAATTATTATTGAAGCATTTCTAAGGTATTGTATTATCATCAACATGCTTCACCCACTTTACCTAGTCCAACCATATGGATAGTTTTCCCTATAGATGATAATTATAAATTTCTTCTTCCAAATTTGACTCATAAATTATGTAGCTAAAAATATTTTTTCATGCCAAAACCCATGCTTCAACATCTTCGCCCTTATTGTTCTCTCTATCAGGTGGACTCCTCTTCTTATGTTTTTATTAAAAACTATATAATTGAATACTCATTATTCTTTGATTCCATGTAGGATACAAACTTGGCTTATTCTCTCTTAATTAAAATGAATGAACTGTTCTTACCAAATGAATTGGTGAATTATAAAGCCTACTAGAAATTCTTGAGTGCTTAGACCATCTATGTTCATCTCTCATTTAATGACATTTATTATCTATTGATTTTCTTGCACTAGATGCATCTCTTGTTTTGGAATGTTTATGAATTTTCCTCTACGAATTGTTAAGACTCTATTGTAGCTAAGTATTAATTTATCTTTCTCCTCCTCTACTCTTATCAACTTTTCATTATACACACAATATATCTACACTTCATTTTTAATATCTTCCTTACTTTAGCCAACACTACACAATCCACTCTGCTTATATGTCCATTGGTCTATGTTGTTGCACTTCCATGGATGATATTTAGATATATTTTTTAGTTATGAATACTCCAAAACATTTAATTAACTATGGTACATGTCATTCTTCATCTCAATTCATGAAAAATATGGATGTACTAAACGAACTTCTAAGTCTTTAGGCATATTGTACTCTTAGCCGTGATTTCAATGGATACACTTATGTTTCATTCCAGGTTTTGAACTAAAAGTTACAGCTTTCTTAAATAAAAAATTCACCCTTGTTATTTTTTGTCTTATTTGGTATGATGGTTCTCACAAGCTATCTTTTTATACTCGTATCAGTTAAGCTATCATGAACTAGAAATTTTTTTGTAATAGAAATAAATAATACTCATGATTGTGAGTACATTGAAACTTCCTAATTGGTGATCTAATGCAATAATTAAATTCTAAATAATTATGGAATGGTAAAATTTTCTTCTTTTACATTTTACCAATACTTATAATTTTTAGTGAATTTTTTTTTCCCTTGACGAAGAAAAAAGGGAAAAAATTAGTCTGGAAATCTTTTTTGATTTGTTGTGAAGGTAAAATGTTAAGTAAATATATTTTCCTAGATTTTTTATCTAGGGTCACTATTCCTCCTCTGAAGATCTCAAAAATCCATAAAACATGGTATGTTCTAGTTGATTTTTCAATATTTTGGCGCCTCTCACTCTAAACCCTTTGGTATTTCACCAAAATCCCAACTATGTATCTTCATGCTTGTTTTTCAGATTTTCTATAAAAAAATCATTTTTATTTTGGTCTCTATCACTAAACACCACCCTATTCTTCAAAAACCACTAATGTGAATTATCTTGTAAATTGGAGTAAAATTGGTCAATTAATCTCATAGACACTTTCATGGCACTTGAAATTGAAATTAATCCTAATATTTCACCTAATCCGGAATTAAATTTCCCTTATTATGGCCAAAACAATTTTTTTTTCTCCAATCCATTTTATATTAAATCCCATCATCTTCTTGATATGGGAATCCATTAATGTGGCATGGCATGTTGCTTCTAATAATTCAACGATATCCACTTATCATCCCCTGATATGGTGATGTCACCATCCTCCTTGGTGAGTTAAAGAATTATTTTATCAATAATCACCCAATTTATTCTGTCACAGGCCACCATTTTTTCCCTCTAACATTGTTTTTAATTCTTCCTTCATTTTTGGATCCATTGATTTTTGCTCCATTATTAGCTTTTGAAATTATTTCTTCATCTATGATCTTCAAAATGAATTTTGGAAATCTTCCTAATGGTATCATCAACAAGTTCAAAATTATTTCCTTCAAAAAGCTCCAATTTTATTTTTCCCTCCCGATTTACAAAATGAACTTTCACATAATTCAAAATGATCTCAATGGTGTATTGAAGAATTTTTCACTTCACTTAATTTTTCAGTGAACTTAAAAATTATTCTTCTTTGTCCAAATCTAAAAAACCTCCTTTCTTGATGAACCCAAAATTTCATGTCCATCATCGAACTACAAAATTCACTTCAATCTCCAAAATGGTCCCATTAGTCGGTTCAAAAAAATTCTTTCACCAAACGTCATATTTCTTTGGTGAACTTTTTTTAATTTGGAAAACTTGACCAAGTTTGAAATCAATCTAGTCCATTGACCTCCAAATCAAATGCAATTTAGGCAGTTGTTTTCACTAAACTTCCTAGTTTTCGTTGAAATATGAGATTTGACCTTCGAACATAAACTTAACTCTACAAATTGTAGATTTACATGATTAATCATCTCTTAGATGATTCTGTATAAATTCGACCTAAATTTGCGTAGAAATATGGGGATTTCACTCCAATTTTACATATTTCCCGAAACTTGTATGTAAATCAAAGCTCTGCAATGTTACCTTTATCATATTCATGTCGGCATTTGCCTCATATGTGTCCAATTTCAAATTATATCTATGATAAAATTTTGTAACATACCTAGATCTTAATGTTTGGTACATTATTTCCAACTGAACTCTGATACCAATTTAAAAATGAAAATGTGCAAAGCATAACATACATGCACACATGGAATTATTATAATAATTAAAAACATGAATGCAAATTAATTAATCCTACACAATGACATTTACAAACACATGGAACAAAAATTAAGGAAAAATGTATAAAATTTACACAATATAAACATAATGAATGGACCACTTACCCTTATAAATGTTCTACACAATTGGATGTAGAGTAAGATGTTCCACCTAACCATGTGTATTATTTCATTACCTCTCTTTACAACAAGCCACCCCTTATCTAGGAATATGATTCCACAAGGATTAATGTCTCCTACATGTGTCTATTGTCCATAATAATGTCCCAATACCTAGTAAACACATACTAACACAATTCCTAGAAAATTTCCAACTACCTCATGCCATTTCACACTAGTTTGTATAACCCAAGGGATGAGCCTTCATTTTTTCACCATAGCCCCTTAAATGCTCTATATCCCATCCAGTGTTCTTTCAAAAACATAATTAGATATTTCTTAGCTAGGGGCTCTAGTAAATATAGTGGTTATAGTAGTGCTCACCATAGCCTTTACAGAAGCTCTTAGGTAATCTCCCAATAAGGAATCCTCATAGGTATTTTTCCCTTAGCATAACTCAGACTCCAAAAACTGGATTTTAGCATATAATATGGTCGCAACCTCTTACATCACCCCAAACTGTGTTTTCCCCTTTTTGTTCTTGTTGTTTGCAAAGAATGCTCTCTTTCCTACTCAAATATCCCTTTCCTATGCATGTGGATTCTCACCATAACTAGAGATGATAGTAATTGGCTATGGTTATCATAATTTAGTGAAATATCTCTCACACCCACGTCTTAAATGAGTGTACTTATCCTCATGGTTCAATAACTAGCTGAGATGACTCTCAATCAATCTCACCCATACATTTCTTAATTTGGTTTTTATAACTGAAAGAGATATTATATAGTAGGGATAGTTGCTTTAAGAAAATGATATGGAATTATAGGTATGTGAGATTTTCCCTTTGGACCCCCTGTCAATTCCCTCCCTTGTGGAATCATAGCACCCCTATGAATTTATCTATGTTTGTATTACAAAGAATTATGTGTTTTATTTTCTTATTTTCCTTGCAAAATGTTTAAATATTAAAACACTGGGGCTAAAACTATTCATGATATATAAAATTATGTGTTTCTAAAATTGGGATAAAATTTTGTTGTTTCAAACAACAATGTAAATTTAACCATGTTTTACTAATTTTCAACATTAAAAATGTTATTTTCAGCAAATGCGGATTCAAACAACATATTTTGACCTATAATGTAGTATTATGGTAGCATGGGAATGATAGGTGCATGTATGTGAAACAATAATTAAATACACTTATGTCATGCCAATTTGGAATAAATTGGTCTAAATGTGTGAAACAATGGTTGGATACAACAACACAAAATTGAGTTTAGGCATAGTATCTTAGTGGAAAATAATGATTAGTGAATGGTTAGGGAAAAATAAATGGCTCTCAACCTAACCAAAACCCTCTACTAAAAATTTTGATGGCCATTAAGCTACTTCCACCAACATTGTACCAACTTTATTTTCCTTTTAGTCAATTTCTCAACTAAATTGTAACACCCCACCCCACATTTACTCGCTTTTACAAGTTCTTTGAGGTAAACACGAGTTGAGTGTTACTATGACATGACCACACCTCCAAGTGCAAATGATGGAAGTGGGGCATACAAACCAACTACTTACTAGCATCCCTAAGGAAATACATATCGCTTAGGAGCTTGAAAACCACCCTAGGTGATCAATCATTATGTTGGAGTTAATTTTCACTGACTTATCACCCCAACCACACCCTTGAAACATTATGTATGTAGTTATGAGGCTATAACCGCACCCATAGGCCTGTCTACAAGTGGCTATGACCTAAAATCCCCCTGTCCTGTGCATGTAGTCACAAGATCTATGCTACTTTTTTAGTATAGCATCCATACTAATTCCTAGAACTATTTTTAACTTTCCAGGATCATGGGAATGATGGTAATAATGCTAAAAAATAAATACTTGAGAAATATATTGACCAGAACCTTCCTAGTATAGAATATACATTTTTTCAAACATAGAAGATATAGGTCATGAATGCATATCAAATCATAAACCTTTGTACTTCATCATATAATCATCAAAAAGGATCTATTCCCTCTAAATCGAGCTGCAGCAACACTTGTTAGCCCATGCATTCATCGAACATTCAATAAATTATCAAATCATGAACAACAACCATAGCTATAGAACATCATATAACCTTGCATATAACCAGCATATAACCACAATAGAAACCATGAAATATGAGCCATGAGGTCACATTATAACCAATTTATGTGCTCATAGACCACAATAGGAAAATAACTCATATTAACATATGAAAATTCCAACCAAGTTAGGGACTTCTGCGTACTATTCAACCATAGATTAGTTTGAACCAAAACTATCGTTCATCCAATCACACTCATACCATATTCCGAGCATGAATATGGGTTTTCATGGGATAAACCAAGCCATAACAAAACAAGGACTCCATAGGTTAAACCACTTCCACCCTTAAGCTATTATGGTCTCACCTAAACTGGTCTTGACATCACAAAACCAAAACAAGCTTGCATACCTCAAAATTCCTTCACATACCTAGAGGAATTTTTCTCTCTCCTCCCACATATCGAAGGAATCCAAAATAAAGAAATTTTTACCCCCAACCCTTGGTATTTTCCTGATACCACCTCAACCTGATCCAAAACCTTCCATAAATCCAAAGTTCAACCAAGAATGAATCCCATCACACCATGGTTTTCTAGAAATGGAAAGGCAAGGATGAAACCACTATCAATCTAGTAAAAAATAATTCCAATGACGACAAATGAACCAAATAATCAAACGCATGTACCATGCATTCACATCCCAGCAAGGAAATTACACATGCAACCTTAGTACCTACAAGATCTTCCTATTGTAGGTGTTGATCCAACTTTCTCTTTGTGCTTCCTTACTTTCATTTTCTTGTGCTCTCTATTTCCTTTTCTATTCCTTGCTTTCCTTTGCTTGTTTTCTCTCTCTCCCTCTCTCTCTCTAGAAATGATCCAAGCCAAAACTCACCAAAAGCTATGAACTACCTCTCTATTGAATTTTTTCTCTCTAATTTTATTCAATTTCTCTCTAGTTTACTTTTCATGCATATTTGTGTCCCTTCATCTTCCTTTTTCGTATTTTCCTTTATTTCTCATATTAAAATTTCATTTATTTTCTTTTTTCCTTTGTCAATGTCTTTGCTAATTTCCATAGCCATTAGTTAACTAGAAGTTACCCCCAATGTGATGTTTTCTCCCCTCATTCAAATTCGAATATGTGTCCCATGACCTTGGTATTATTTTATTTACATGTAAACTTAACTTGGTGTTGTTACAAACCACTCCGCCTTGGGGGAACACCATTCTTGTTGTTTTATTATAGTTATGACCAACAAGACGTACTACTTATGGATTTTTATAAACACATCTCAATACAATATTTATAATTAAAAATATTGAAAACATGTGAAACATATCATTTATGGAGGTTTACAAAGATAGCTCGATACAAAATTTACAATAATATACACATATATACATATGCATATTTTCTTTGACTATAAAATAAAAGGATAAGATTCTCGCATCAACGACAAGGGAATATAGAGGCTCACACCTCCACCCTCAAAGTAGTACTAGGATTCACCTCCTTCCCAGGAAGTCCAAAATCCACTTCCAAAGTCAAATCCTACATCCCATGTCCAGTGTTATAATACTTGTGCTATTTTTTATCTCATTGAATAGTTATTGGCTCATTATTCGTGGGAACACTCCTAATGTGTTTTTGCTTCCATGTGGAAATCCTAATGACCAAAAAACCTTTATTCCCTGGCCTTTCCTTCTCATATTCCTAGTCCCTCAGGAAATCTGGTCACCTCCTTCCGTGTAGTCACTCAACTACCAAGTTCCCTGGGATTCCCTTCTCAGGCGATCCATCCCTTTGAAAGGCTCATCGGAAGGTCCAAAAACCAAGGCATATCGCCACCTCATAACCAGGATATTGGTAATAGCATGCTCATGGAAATCAATGGATACTATTGGGTACCAGTTTCCCACAATGGGCGTGCTCTTGAATGCTTTACCAACACACTATTGCATGTTCCAATTTATTTTACTATTGCTACTAACATTCTTGCAGCTAGTTCAAACCACCCAAACTGGGAATTTTCCATTATTTCTTATATCAATCACATAATTTCTATTAGATTCAAAAGGGATCACAATGAATTCAAATCATACCTCGTTCATAACTCATTAATAAGGAAACACTTTCAATTTTGTATGATTCCTGACACAACAAGTCAAGTCATGTATAAACATATCACATTTTGTTAGCTAAAATCTCAACCATCATAAATCGGAATCGTAGATTATATGCATAATTAAAAAATGAAATAAAATATTGATACTTATATTTCAAATGGTTCCTTTTTTCTCCCTTTTTTATTTGTTATTTCCAAACACACACTGGATCAGTTTCCAAACTCTGAAAGAACCCAACACTTTCTCTTCTCTTTGATGATGTACACACAATAGATCAATCTCTAAACCTAGAAAGAACTGAGTGATTTCTATTCTATATGTAGTATCAACAACAAGGGAATACAGAGACTATACCACCTATACCATCAATATCGGAAACTCAAGATTGGTCTTATCCCAAGTTGTCCAAGGCTCCTAGGAATACTATCACAACAGATAGAGTCCAGGGAATCCAAATATGTTACAAGTCTCCACTCTCTAGGCGACCCATTTTGTTACAGGGCTCCAACGCACAGGTCCAGGTCACCGAAAATGTTACAGGGCTCAAACCCATAGCTTCCAGGGAACTCAAGATATTACAAGGATCTAGCCCATAGCCTTCAGGGATCTAGAGAATCAATCCCCAACATGTACACATACACACAGTCTATTACACATCACATACACCTACAAATGATGTGAAACATTAAATATACACAATACATGTGACACAGTATAACACATACGCAACATAAGATGTACAACACATACACAATAGAACATGTACCAAATGTACAAAATGTACACAATAATAGTATTTGAAATCCAAAGACCACACCATCTCTACTAGGAAACCTTTCATCTAGTGTCTTTCCCATGCCTTACAACATGTATCCACAACCCAATTCATGAGTTTGTGGATCTTTCCATTACCTATGCATGTTAGACATGATGCAGATCACACTACTTTGATTTTGCTAATGTATCATTCAACATTTATTTCCATAACATAAACATAGGCATCATTATAAGCAAATAATATCAAAATCATTTTTACATGATACGAAACTGATATGAAAATGATTGTTATTTTTTTGTGCTAATATCAGTTTTAGAGTTAAATAAACTTTTCTTTTGTTTGCTTATTCATGAAGAGTTTTTCCATGAGCATGTGATTGTCAATTCAATTTACTTGGTGAAATTTAGTGTTTGTCATAAACTTAAAAGCATAATTTCATATGACTGAACAACAGAAAATATAAACACATAAAACACACATAACATAGCTCAATACACAGAATTTTGTTGAAGGATTTCAACCCTCTTGGGCTACATCTCCTTGGTCCAACTTCATAGTGTGGGCCTTTGTATTAGCTTCATGTGTACTCAAATTTTCAATACAACCTTCAAATTTTATTTCAACCTATTCCAATGAGTTTAGAACATCAAAATCTACTAGAAACGACTATTTTTTTGCTCAATTTGGATTTTGGATGCTCTGACAATGCCTCCAACACCTGGTGGTCCTCGGCTTCAAAAATATTCAAATGCAATAACACCCTTGTAAATGACCTCTTCTTCCTCGAAAACCTGCTTCATTGAGTTCCTAGCATGTCAATTAGCCAAAAATGCCACTTTCTGAGCTCTGTTTGGGCGAAAATTGTCTCAATTATGGTAAAAATTGTATTTCCCCCACTTTCTCCACTATTTTTGGAAAACTGCAAGTTAAAATTATAAATTTGGAAAGGCTGCCTAAAAATGTGCCTCCACCAATTGGACCACCAAGTTAATCTCCTCTTAATTAGGGATAAGTGCGTTTAGCAGATAAGATAAGCGTAGTTTAAGATTGAGCGCATTTAGTGCTAACTACAAGTTAATTTATATTAACTACGGATTAACATAAATTAAACATGGTTAACCATAATTACAAATTACGTTGATTTTAAATATTGTGGTTCTTGGTTCCGGGCGCTTGGACACATGGGATAGGGGGTTGGTCCGCGAGGTTGGCCACCTCCTCCTTCCTTTTGGCATGGATCTGGAAAGTAAAATAAAAATCGCATGCTACGACTTTCAAGTGTCATAGTAGTGGTCCATTGGGGAAACAACATAGTGATGAGGGAGAGGTCACAGGGTCAAACCCCGACCTCTGCCCTCTGCACACAATTTTGGTTCAGTGATACATATTAAAACTTTGGCTTATATGTGCAATATTCAATGGATAATTGGCATTATATTAACCATCGAACCATATGACATTATAACGGACCCACCAAACTTTATTACACGACATTTGTATTCATTAGGGGAATTATGAGGTCTAAAATTTCCCTCCTAAGGAAATTATAAAATAATGGTGGAAATAATAAAATAATATTAGATTACATCCTCAAATTTTAGAGGGAAAAAAGACAAAACTACTTTTTCAACTCGTATTTTCAACTTATCTCCCTATGAGTTTACTCAAATTTCGAACGAGAACTCTCATTGGATGTGTTTTCACTCCTAGAGATAGCCTAGAGTTGTGATAGACTAGTGCCTAGGACATCTTAGCATAGCAAGGAGCGTATAATATAATGTGTGAAGTTGTCAACTTCAGCTCACATGATATCTCCTGTAAAACAAGGAAAATTAATCTGAATGGGACGAAGACCTTCAGAAAATGATACAGATATAGGAATACTGCAGAGACATGATGCAAAACTCTAATACAAATGCATCAGACAATTCAGAGACAACTAACTGCAAAGCGGGCCGATTCAGAAATACTTCACAGACATAAGTTATCAGAAGGTGTATGTAGTGAATGAAATGTAGAGGAAATATTAGTTAACATTGAGCCGATACCCAGATATACAATACCACCATGCATGGGATTACCAATCTAAGAATCCATACATGATAATAGCATTTTAAAAGCACCCTCCCAAAGAAACTAATATAGCGGAAATACGGTTTAGCTGAATAATGGAACAGAATATCATGCATGAGCCATATTTAAAGCGCTTGATTGATCCGAGCATGGGCATCAACTAGGATGAATCCATACCAAAGATCAGTGAGCCACTCGCATTCTAAAACATGATACAAGAAATATGGATGAAATGAAATGATCTATTAATGTAACACATAAGAGAAAAGGTTACACACTGTGAAGTACCAAAGACCAGAATCTTCTTTAGTAGATAGAACTCCTCCTCACTGAGACCCTATGGGCTTCGAGCCTTCATACAAGAGCTTTAAAAAATGTATACAAAAATCCTTTCACTGCATAGTTTTCTGATAAAATCTGCAACCCTAAATCATTTGTTCTTCAGGAGCTTTATAGGGGGGAAAGAGAGCTCCATAAGGGAGTAGGTGATGAACATTTAATTGTCTCATTAAAACAAAATGGTGAAAAAGTGCCCGCCCATACTGCTTGATGGCTCTGTAGTGTTGTATGTACTCTGCTGCTTGCTTTCTGAAGTAAATGAACTGGGTAAAAATATCTTCAGGAACACGGTATAGAATTAAAATCACATGGACATTCCGTCCTTTCCTGGAGAGAAAAATCCTACTGAAATAAAACCTGGAGGGTATTGTTTCTTGTGCAAAAATATTTGGAGTGATCTGCAGGATCTTCAATCTGGTACTGCGCCTTCAAAAGGTTAGATCAAGGCCCTAAAATCTTCAATTACATGTCTTCAATTCCCAACCTTTCACTGATATTCTCTATCTACTCCATTAATGAAATTCGTGTCGTAACAACTTCCTAGATTTCCCTCATAAATTCTACCTCTGAAAGATGGTCCTTTGATGCGTTCTCGACTTTTGAAATGGAAGCTGTGAATTATGGCAACTTTTCCCCACTGTAACCCTGCAAAATCCGCAAACTCGTTAAAGAAAACCATGCACGGGAAGGTGAATACAGTGGGGATAATGGTGAGACGACGTGGATGATGAAATCTTGACCGTCTGATCTCAGGAGGAGATCGACAGTTGAAAGAGAGTGGGAGGCGGTGGAAAGTGGGCCAGGGGCATATTTTCTGTGGATTAAAACCTGTGTGGCTTCGATGCGCGATGACCGTTAGATGAATATCTCCAGATCCGACGGCTGACAGCGATATCACTGCACATCTTTCGCCGAACAATAGCGTGTGATGAACGACGGTTTTGGAGCTGTACGCAGGGACACGCGGTAGACAGTGTATGGAATCACTGGCCAAATGAGAATTACCACCCACCGCCGGAGGGCGGTGCGATAGATACCACCTGGTTTTGGTGTATCACGTTGCGGGGACCACTGGGGCAAGGGGGATAAAGACCGTCGGATTTACGGGTGAAAGAACGGCTGAGATGCAGTTTGGGCGATGAATGGAGTGGGCCACGGGCGTAGTGGTGCATTGCGAATGTCGATCGATCTATACAGATCAAAAATTGAGGGCGCGCCCGATATTCATATGTGATAAGCGCCGAGTGTTTTTGCGCCTCGTTCCAGCACTGGGTTACGTGGAGGAAATGACTAAGGGGCTAGGGATGAAAGAGCTAGGCTTTGAATATTTTCAAATGTGGATTTTCGGCCCTTCTATGCACTTTTGAGGCAGGAAAAGAGAAACGATAGGCAACAAAAGGATTACTTAGGCTATCAAAAGAATTTTGAAGGGTTCAAATGGAATGGCCTGCTAGAAATTTAATAGGAGTTTGACATGGTTAACATCAGCTCCATCTGGGGATGGCACGTTCATCCCTGAATGTGTCGAGAACTTCGTAGACCATCAGATACTCTTTTGTGCGGGCTCTTCTCTTCAGCAACCTCAATTTTCACTTTATGATTCATAATAACACCCACATCATTCAAACAAAAACAAAAAGGAAACTAATATACAATATAATACATCAGGCTGCCTTTGCCTGAATCAGAACTGAAAGTAGGGCTTGAGAAATTGACCATTTACAGGGACATCAAGCAACTCACCCTGTAAATTTTCCAACTTGAAAGTATTGTTACCTCCCTGCTCCAAAATCTTGAAAGGACCGAACCAGAGTGGATTGAATTTACCATGTTTTCCTTTTTCAGCTCTCCGGATGTCCCATCTGAGCACTAGATCACCAATTTGTAGATTCTGGTCCTTAGCATGCTGATCAAAGAGGTATTTCATCTTCTCCTGATACTCTGTCAGCCTTGAATTCACCTGATTGTGTGTTTCTTCCAATTCCACCAACTGGTTTATTCTCCTAGTCATATCATCAGGCTCTTCCTGACTTTCCTGCATGAATCGAGCTACTGGTAGGGCTAATTGAATAGGAAATACTGCTGCCCTCCCATATACTAGTTCATATGGGGATTTCCCAGTTGCTCTCTTGCTGGTAATTCTATTAGCCCACAGAGAAAATTTCAATTGGGAATCCCAATTTTTCTGATTTTCATTGATAGTCTTCTTCAGGGCCCTCACCAGGGTTTTATTGGAAGACTCTGCCAAGCCATTTCCCTACGGATAATAGGTTGTAGAGTGAATTAGTGTGATATTATTTTGTTGACAGAAACTCACAAATTTTGCAGACTTGAAAGCCTGTGCATTATCAGTCATTATATTGGCAAGGCAACCAAACCTGGATATGATGTTTTCCTCCATGAAATTTATGATCACAATATCTGTAACATTCCTCACAGGTATGGCTTCCACCCATTTAGTGAAATAATCCATGGCTGTTAATATCCATTTATGCTGACCACTTGATGGAGGATGTATCTCACCTACAAAATCAATTCCCCATTGTTTGAATGGTTCATCTACGTGCACTGGAATCATGGGCAGAGGTGCTAACTTCTGCCTTTTAGCAAATTTCTGACATTTT
This sequence comes from Pinus albicaulis, assembly GCA_034641835.2. NCBI lineage: Eukaryota > Viridiplantae > Streptophyta > Pinopsida > Pinales > Pinaceae > Pinus > Pinus albicaulis. The sequence goes on from CM076571.1 coordinate 889,818,091, forward strand.
TCACATGCTTTAACCTGAGAAAAAACCTCTCCAAAAAGCTTGGGCCAATAAAAACCAGCCTTCAGGATTTTGTGAGCAGTGGCCCTCCAGCTGTAGTGACCCCCACAGATTCCTTCATGAAATTCAGCTATAATACACCCTACCTCATCCTCTGTGAGACATAGCAGTAAGATACCTGAGGGATCTCGCTAGTATAGCCGGCCATTGGCGACTATATATTTTTGTGATTTCAATCTTAGTGTTATGTATTTAGCCTTATCAAAGCTTGGAGGGAAACTGAGTGTGAGGAGATATTCTACTATCTCTTTGTACCACGGACGGGTGAGGTACTTTAGATGTGCTTCTGGAATAGCTACTCCAATTCCATGTCACTCATCTTGCTCTTCAAATTCCTCACCTGCTATAATGAACAAATTTATGCCCAGAGATTGATAGTTTGATTCAGATAACATTTTAGCAAGCCCCTGTCCTTTGATCAGCTTAGTAGGGCAGATTTCTAAGTCATACTCTTGTATTTTAGCAATCCACTTACCCCTTTTTCCTTCACTATCCCCCTGAATAATAATATCTTTTACAGTAGTTGCAGGCACAAATGCAGTGATATGGGACTGTAAGATATATACGAGAAATGATTTGAGGGATTTCACTAGGGCGTACGCTTGCTTTTCCAATATGTTGTACTTTAATTCTGCATCACGGATCACCTGACTAAAAAAGTCAATAGGTTGCTCATGCCCTTCCTCATTTTTCTGCAATAAAACTCCTGCTATTGTATGAGGTGATGCAAAAGAAAAAATCATGAAGGGTTTATCATAATCTGGTCCAGCTAGGACAGGGACTTCTACAAAAGCATTTTTTATTCTGGTAAATTCCTCTCGTGATTCTTGGGACGATTTAAATTCATTATTCTTCTTCAGCATGTCTGTTATATGCCTAACTATCTCAGCATAGTTAGGGATAAATCTTCTTAGAAAATTGATACGCCCCAGGAATAATTGTACCTCTTTCTTATTTCTGGGAAACGCAATACTATTTATAACCTCTACCCTCTTAGGATCTATCTTCACCCCATCTTTAGTCACAATATGGCCCAAAATCTTTCCCTCTTCTAATGCAAATAAAGACTTTTGAGGATTTAGAGAGAGACCATACCTTCTGCATTTTTCAAAATTTCTACGCAGATGCTCAATGTGCTCAGTATCATTCTTGGAAAATACAGTGATATCATCGAGGTAGAAAACCAGGAATTTATCTTTCTCCCCAACAAAAGCAATGTCCATCGCCCTCTGAAAAGTGGCCCCTGCATTAATCAATCCAAAACGCATCCTGGCATACATAAATGTACCCCACGGTGTGGTGAAAGCAGTCTTCTTTTGATCCTCTGGAAGTATAGCCACCTGGTTATAACTAGAGAATCCATCCATCATTGACACCCTAGAAGCTCCAACCACTTTCTGCAGGATATGATCCATCTTAGGTAGTGGATAATTATCATTTAAGGATGCTCTGTTTAAATTTCTAAAATCCACACACAACCTTATTTCTCCATTCTTCTTTCGTATAGGGACAAGGTTTTCCACCCATTCAGAGTACCTCAGTGGTACAATTACTTTGGCCTTTAGCAGCTTCTTGATTTCCTTCTCAATAGAAGGCAGTAGCAGGGGATTTATTTGTCTGAGCTTCTGCTTATGGGGCTTTGCATCTCCCTTCAATGGAATTTTGTGCTGCATAATACTGATATCAAAAGTTTTCAAATCGTGATAGGACCATGCAAACACATCTTTGTAAGACTGAAATAATTTTTGATATAGCTTTTTATATTCTTCTGGGACCCTCTTGGACAGTCTTACAATTTTGGGGTCAGCATCAGTACCCAAATTTAGGTCTTCTACCTGATTTTATTCTACCACTTTTCTCGACTGCAATGAGATATCATTCTTGTCAAATAATATTTCTAGAGGCACCAGCCCTCTAGGTATCACGTTTCCCTTCAATTGCAACACTTTATTACCTGCCACTTTCTCCTCCCAATTTCTTTCTGAAGTATTTTTAGACTCAACCTCTTCTTCATCAGCATCAATCTCCATATTGGAGAATTCTCCCACTATTTCCAGGAATCTCTTCATCTGTTCTTCATCTTCAAATACCTACCAGTGTTTGATGTTATCTGGGATTGAAGGCCGATAGCGCACCTCAACTTCATACCTTAAAAGAGGGTTCTAAGGTGGGCGGAATGTACTAGCAGCTACAGCAAGGGAATCAACCATCCTATTCTGTTCTCGGGGCATGAACTGGATATTGAATGCCAAGAATAAATTTTCTACCATGTCCCAAACTTCATTCCTATAAGCCCTTAGACTAGGAGTCTGACACTGATTCCTGACTTGTATGACCACCAGTTCTGAATCTCCCAGAACTTTTAAGCTTTGTATGTTCATATTCCTAGCTGTCTGCAATCCTAACAGAAGTGCTTCATATTCAGCCACATTATTAGTGGCTTCATATTCTAGCTTGAAGGACAATGGAACCCACCTTCCTGTAGGAGAAATAAATAATATTCCGGCTCCATTACCTTCTCTTGAATTTTCTCCATCAAAATGTAGTGTCCATATTTCTGATTCAATGCTCTCTGAGGGCTACTCAGTCTTGATCTAGCAGAAGGATGGTTCATGAGCATAATCTTGATCTTCTTCCAGCATCAAGCATGAGAAATCTCCTTCTTTACTATAGACTGGTGAGTTAACAGAGTTGTCAGCCTTAGTAACCATCTTGACAAATCTATTTTCTCTATATAATCTCCTCTCCTAGCCACCAAAAACTGGGATAATGGCATATGTTAAATCTAACTTGATTGACCCACCAATTTTTGTTCCCCACGACCTTGACAACAACATGCCAAAGCGAGCTGGGATATCAGCCACCACAATATCCATGACCACACTCTTTGCCGGAACTTGGGCCAAATTGACCACCAAATCCTTGATCATCCCTAGGAATTTAACTATTTTTGAATCAAATGAATAGAGGTCCTTATATGGACATGTGATTTGTAATCCTAGTTGTTCCATGACTGACAGAGGCATAAGATTGTGGGAAGCTCTAGAATCTAGCATACAGTTATGTAGTAGCAGGTCATGAATCACTAGAGACACATAGAAGGGAGGAGTAGAGGGATCTAACTCCTCAACATGTGGGCCAAAAACTACCATGGGTCTTTCTTCTTGAAGGTTGAGACTATCTGGGATGGTTGGTGCTTCTGGAGGGAGCATGAAATAGGTGACTTGAGATTGATATGCTGGATGTTTCAACAGTTCAGTCAAGGGGACTGGGATTTTGACCTTCTCAAGTTCCTTTTGCAGACTAAAAGCAGAAGGGGACTTTTCTATCACAACCTCTTTTCATTCTTTATTTTCAGCTGGGGGCTTGACTTCTTTAGACACAAACTTGAGATTAGGGGGAATGACTGCTTTTGAAGAGGAAGTAATTTGATCACTAGACTGCAAAGGTTTGTTTAGAGGTCCCTTACCTTTGTATGTGAATTTCTGCATTATTGACTCCTCCTGAGTAGGTGCTTCCTTCTGATGTGGCTCTTCTTCTTGCTCTTGAGTACGATTTCTCTTCATAGAAGATATGAGGTCATATCTTCTAGTGAGTTGTGCTTGCATGAGGTCAACAAATTGCTTACAACAGTGATCAATCTCTGAGTCTTCCGTGTCTCTAGCCTTTTCTTCTTTTTTCAATGAGCATTCCTCTTCTTCTCTATCCGAGAAAGAAAGATTTTCAGCCTCCAGTCCATAGGCAGTATCTCCAGTGGGATCATCTTTTGGACCTTCCAGGTACAATGGGTGTGGTACCTGATCATGTTGCTCTTTTGATTCCCTTGGCAATATTTGCAGGGGTGGTCTTTTGTATTGAGGATTGTAACCTCTGTTTGGAGCATTTTGTAAATTCTTGAAGGCTGAGTTCTTGGCTTCCAATTCAAGCTTGACCATTTTCTTAATCAATTTGCTCATTTCTTCCATTTTGTCTGAGTCTCTGTCCTGACTAGAAGTGGATACCTCCTCTTTGCCTCTTCTTCTGGTATCTTGTTCAGATTTTCCCTTTGATTTACTAGTGGAGGAAAAGTTTGCTTCCAGCTCTAGTGCATCTGCTTGGGAATCATCCAAAGTAGCAGGCTTTCTTTCCCTGACGGAGAAACCAAATTCTGAATCAAAGGCTGCAACAAAAACAACTTTAGCAGCAATTTGATGAGGTTTCATATCAGCAGGGAGACTCGGATACAATTTATTAAATCTCTTGATAAATTCTGATACCCCTTCATTATGTCTTTTCTTTAGTGTATTGAACTCAATGAGACAATTTCCATGATCTTTCTTCTCTCCCCATTTCCTGAGAAAAGTATCTTCCATGTTATCCCAAGTGGTAATAGAACGGCCAGCCAATGTCTTAAACCATTTTCGAGCTTCACCATCAAGAGACTGGAAAAAAATCCTTAAGACCACATCTAAATGTTCAACATTAAAGTTCTCTGCAAAAGAGAAGAAAGTCTGAAGATGTTTTTGAGCATCAATCTCGTTTTCCCCATTGAATTTGGGCAAGATCTTCAGATAATCCTGGGGCATATCATTCAACACTTGGGGTAATGCCAGGGGAGCATATTTATTCATCAAGAAGGCTGGAACATTGGCCATTGGAGGAGGTGGAGGTAGTGCAATAGTTTGATGAGTAAGAGGAGGAGGAGGAGGTGGAAGTGGAGTATGAATAATAATAGGAATATACTCAACTGCAGCTTGAGGGGTTGAGGGGAACAAAGGTCTGTTGACAGTAGATACTTCGGTTACTTCCTTGACCTATTTGACCTCAGGAGTAGGATGAAGACTGTATTTATTTCTGACACCTCCTTGGGGTGGAATATCTGAATAGTAATCGGTATCTCCAACAGTGGAGTCAGGAATTTATAATTGAGAATCTTGAGAGGAGGAGGAAGGAAAGTCTTCTTGAGAAAATTCGGCAATTTCGAAACGGGCTGATTTCCTTTCCCTCCAATTTTTTCTATGTATAATCTGGTCAGGGTCAGACACTGAAGGTGTTTTTGGCTTAGACGTATCTGACCTCAAGTGTGGCTTTCTAGGAGCCAGGACTGCAAATAGTTTTATCAAATAAACAAACATGGAGTTGCCAAGGTGAGGGATCTACAACTCTCAACTCTCCATACTCACCTACTTGAAGAGTGAATTTGATTTTGTTGAGGCCCAGGGATTTGAAAATTTCTCAGCTTCGTTCCCCGGCAACAGCGCCATAAAGATGTTGTTGCTCCTAGAGACAACCTAGAGTTGTGATAGACCAGTGCCCAGGACATCTTAGCATAGCAAGGAGCGTATAATATAATGTGTGAAGTTGTCAACTTCAGCTCACATGCTATCTCTTGTAAAATAAGGAAAATTAATCTGAATGGGACCAATACCTTCAGAAAATGATACAGATATAGGAATACTGTAGAGACATGATGCAAAACTCTAATACAAATGCATCAGACAATTCAGAGATAGCTAACTGCAAAGCGGGCTGATTCAGAAATACTTCACAGACATAAGTTATCAGAGGGTGTATGTAGTGAATGAAATGTAGAGGAAATATTAGTTAACATTGAGCTGATACCCAGATATACAATACCACCATGCATGGGCTTACCAATCTAATAATCCATACATGATAATAGCATTTTAAAAGCACCCTCCCAAAGAAACTAATATAGCAGAAATACTGTTTAGCTGAATAATGGAACAGAATATCATGCATGAGCCATCTTTAAAGTGCTTGAATGATCCGAGCATGGGCATCAACTAGGATGAATCGATACCAAAGATCAGTGAGCCACTCGCATTCCAAAACATGATACAAGAAAGATGGATGAAATGAAATGATCTATTAATATAACACATAAGAGAAAAGGTTACACACTGTGAAATACCAAAGACCAGAATCCTCTTTAACAGATAGAACTTCTCCTCACTGAGACCCTATGGGCTCTGAGCCTTCATACAAGAGCTTTACAAAATGTATACAAAAATTCTTTCACTGCATAGTTTTCTGATAAAATCTGGAACCCTAAATCATTTGTTCTTCGGGAGCTTTATAGGAGGGAAAGAGAGCTCCATAAGGGAGTAGGTGATGAAAATTTAATTGTCTCATTAAAACAAAATGGTGAAAAAGTGCCCGCCCATAATGCTTGACGGCTCTGTAGTGCTGTATGTACTCTGCTGCTTGCTTTTTGAATTAAATGCACTGGGTAAAAATATCTTCAGGAACACGGTATAGAATTAAAATCCCATGGACATTCCGTCCTTTCCTGGAGAGAAAACTCTTGTTAAAATAAAACCTGGAGGGTATTGTTTCTTGTGCACAAATATTTGGAGTGATCTACAGGATCTTCAATCTAGTACTGCGCCTTCAAAAGGTTAGATCAAGGTCCTAAAATCTTCAATTACATGTCTTCAATTCCCAACCTTTCGCTGATATTCTCTATCTGCTCCATTAATGAAAGTCGTGTTGTAACAGCTTCCCAGATATCCCTCATAAATTTTGCCTCTGAAAGATGGTCCTTTGATGCGTTCTCAACTTTTAAAATCGAAGTTGTGAATTATGGCAACTTTCTGCCGCTGTAACCCTGCAAAATCCGCAAACTCGTTAAATAAAACCATGCACGGGAAGGTGAATACAGTGTGGATAATGGTGAGACGGCGCGGATGATGAAATCTTGAACGTCCGATCTCAGGAGGAGATCGACGGTTGAAAGAGCATGGGAGGTGGTGGACAGTGGGCCAGGGGCATATTTTCTGTGGATTAAAACCCGTGCGGCTTCGATGCGCGACGACCATTAGATGAAGATCTCCAGATCCGACGACTGACAGCGATATCGCTGCGCATCTTTTGCCGAACAATAGCGTGCGATGAACGATGGTTTTGGAGCCGTACACAGGGACACGTGGCAGATAGTGTATGGAATCGCTGGCCAAATGAGAATTACTGCCCACCGTCGGAGGGCGATGCGATAGATACCACCTGGTTTTGGTGTATCGCGTTGCGGGAACCACCGGGGCAAGGGGGATACGGACCGTCGGATTTACGGGTGAAAGAACGACTGAGATGTGGTTTGGGCGATGAATGGAGTGGGCCACGGGCGTAGTGGTGCATTGCGAATGTCGTTCGATCTGTACAGATCAACGATTGAGGGTGCGCCTGATATTCATATGCGATAAGTGCCGAGTGTTTTTGCGCCTGGTTCCAGCACTGGGTTACGTGGAGGAAACGACTGAGGGGCTAGGGCCGAAAGAGCTAGGCTTTGAATATTTTCAAATGTGGATTTTCGGCCCTTTTATGCACTTTTGAGGCGGGAAAAGGGCAACGATAGGCAGCAAAAGGATTACTTAGGCTATCAAAAGAATTTTGAAGGGTTCGAACGGAATGGCCTGCCAGAAATTTAATAGGAGTTTGACATGGTTAACAGGATGCATGATTTTATTCTTCATCCAAAGAGTACCCATGTTGCATACTTTTGATGGACCCTTCTACACAAAAAATGAGAAATACATGAAAAAATGTGATTGCAAAGAGGCTTTTTCATGTATTTATCATTTTTCGTGCAACAGGGTCCATCGAAAGTATGCAACATGGGTACTCCTTGGATGAGTAATTAAATTTTGCATGCAATGAGTACTCCTGCTTGAAATTTGACTAAAACCTTGGGGAGATAAGTTGAAAATACAAGTTGACAAAATATTTTTATTATTTTATTATTTTTTAATATTTTTACTTTTTTTACCTCAAAAATGGTGAATATCCCCCATGATTGACATCATCATCTTGAATCCTATTGGTTCTTATAAAGCTTAGTTTGGTTGTAAATTTTTCATAGGAGGTCCATTTTAGACCACAAAAGTTCTCTAATGAATATGCATACTTTGGGATAATTTCAAACCTTGACATATTATAAAACGATCGAAATATTTGATATATGTCGATTATAAATGGTTAATGGATTTAACACATTGGTTTAATTGATATTTAATTTAACATTTAAATATGTTTAATACGTATATATATATATCTGTATATATATATATACGTATTAAACATATTTAAATGGTTAATGGATTTAACACATTGGTTTAATTGATTTTGGTTTATATAATATATTAAATTATATAATTTATATAAATATATATATTTAATATTAAATCATAATTGAATAAATAAATAAAAATACAACTCCATGTTCGATAACATTAGGAAATTTACCCCCACATAGACCAAACTGGCGAATTAAAAAATTCCACTTGTCACAACCTCATTGGTAAAAACCTGAAGAATATTCCTGAAGATTCCTTTTCAGTGACTGGGCTGCCACATCATCCCTGTACCTGTTCTACCCATTTTTTACATGTTTTGGAAAGCGAACAACAACCCATAACTCATTCATATGAACTCGGAATTTGATGAAACGAGTTGCGTCGTAATCCTAGCAATGAAATCTATTCGGTCATTTAGGTCTGAAACATTTCTAAGCACTTTTAATTTTTAGCTAAAAAATGATCCCTAATCATTCCTCCCCACTGGAAGCCTTTTGAACCCCAAAATCTCTCTTAATTACTGATTATGAGGATGAGGGGACTTTTATCTCACTCTTCTAGTCTTTATCCATTGAAATTTTCCTGATTTCATCATTTGTAACTTTTCATAAAAAAACAAAATTTTCCTTGATTTTGATGACCATATATTGTTGTCTTTGACACCGTCATGCTGTGACATTTCTGAATTTGCAAAACAACAATCTAATTTTGTGGAAAACATCTTGTTTCTACCTTGGTCAGCAATCAAATGAAACTTGGAATCTTTCTCACCTTGCATTATGTGTCTATGGCGATTTTTAGCTACGTTTTCCTTGAACTTATGTAGAATCTTGCCCAAGTATCTTCGCCATTGTAATGTGATTTTTGGAAACCAGCAATGAAAATTTGTGAACCTATGACATATTTTCTAGGATTCTTTGTCCTCTCTTGGACCTTTGTAATCTCTTGCACCGACACCTTGTTTTCAACACCGCTCAACATCAATGTTGACTGCCACAAATGTTTTTCACCTTCTTTCAAAGACAACCTGTTATCAAGCTCAAACAACTCATTAGAATTATAAGCATTTGTTTGAAAAGTATGATGCAAAACATATATCTGTCTTATCATCATCAATGTCAATTTTTTTCTTGCATGGACAAGCGTCTTCATATTCCCTGCATTAACTAAAGAAGTATTCAGTTTGTTGCAAAGAGCTCTCACAATATACTCCACTCCATCCTTAAGAAAATAATATTTTTTCTCATGGTGATAAAACAACACTTTCCTGTCATACATATATGTAATTCCCAAGATAATCCCAGAAATGTCAAGTGAAATTACATCTAACTCGACTTCATCAACAAAGTTTGCAATAATAGAAAATCTAAAAATGCATTTCCTTGTAACCTATAAATTGGCATTCTTAACTATCCATCCCAAAGGGTATGGTTTATGATGTGGTATGGTTTCAAGGTTAAGCTTTTTGACTAAGTCTTCTGAAATCAAGTTTGCTTGTGATCCCGTATCAAATAATGCATCAATATTTGTATGATTAGAAATCACTCTAATATGGAACAATTCTTCTCTTATGTCTTCATTTGGAGTGTTGTTGCAACTATTTGAGGAACTAGTACTTTCACCATGTTTCCCTTTCAAACCCATAGCTGTAATTTTTGTCTCATCTCCTGAATATGACCCTAAGTCTTTTTCAGCTATAGCAACATTTTTTGCCTTTGTCTTTGGCTTTCAATCTACCTAGTTTCAATTCTGGATGAAGCTATCAATAGTGGTATTCATCATGGCCAATCTTTGAAAAAAAATTTCAAATGAGTTTTTCCTTCCCTTTATTGATACTTGCATTCTTCTTTCCCTTCCATTTTCATCCCTTTTGTTTTCCCTTATCCTCACTTTCACCTTTCTCCTATATGTTTTTCTTTCCCCTTGCCTCCAAGTGTGTGGCTTGTACACAAAATTCGTCTAAATTTATTGGGTTAAACATAAGGATAGTATGCTTCAAGTAGGAATGTAAAGCTCCTATTATTTCAAGAGTGTATCTTGAGAATTCAAGTTTCCTCCTAACAACAAAGCTCTCTTTCTAAACTCCTGTGTGTACTCTTGAACATTTTGGCCTTTGAGACGCCTAAAGTTTTTCCAACTCATAATTTATTTTTTCATATAGGGTAATGGATAAAAATGTCTTTTAATGGAAGAAATGAATTCAACCTCAGAAATGGAAATCTTACCATGGATTCACATTTCCTCTTGTGTATTTGAATCCCACCAAACTAGTGCTGCTCCTTCTAGCATTAATGAAGCCAACTGGATCTTTATGTCGTCTTCTTGTAAATTATAAATTCTACAGTATACTTTCAATTAATGAATCCAATTGTCTAACTTCTCTGCATTAACCTCTCCATTGTATGTGGGAAGTTCAAACTTGATGTCCAACTTGAGTAATGTAGTCTTCCCTTTTGGGATCTTGGAATGAGTGTGGGTGTGAGTTTTTGTGGTGGATGTGGAAGATGAAGATGTTGATGACGATTAGGAAGATGAGGATGGTGGAGATAGAGGTGGATTTACTCCACTACCATTTGAGCTCTTCTTTTCATCATTATTATTGTTTGAGGATCCTTCTACATGTGGAGGCTTTGAACCTTCTCTAGCTTTTTCTGAATGAATGCTTCATACATGACTTTAACCATTCTTTGCATCTAATTTAAGTCTCTATTAACATCCTCTTCTTCATAATTTTCATGATTCTCTTCATAGCCTGACATTTGGCTTTGGATTCAAGCTCAACCTCTGTAGCTTGTACCTCTTCAGTCACTTCAACCTCTTGTGAAATATGTACCTCTTCAATCTCAACTGATGGAGATGGAATTTGAGATGCTTCAAGTGTTGCCTTGACTGGTCCCTTGGGTGAGGATGATGCTTTCTCAGCTCTCTTCCTTCTTGTCCTAATATCAGGACTAGCTACCAATAGCTTCCCTTCTCCTCTCTGCAATATCAACCTTGTAAGCATCTCAAAAATTGCAACTATTAAAACCCTTCAAGAAAAAGAAGCAAGCAACCTTGTGCTCTAATACCAACTTGATCTGAAAATGACTGTTAGTTTTTGTTGTGCTAATATTAGTTTCACATTTAAATAAACTTTTCTTTGGTTTTCTTATTCATCAAGAGTCTTTCCATGAGCATGCGATTGTCAATTCAATTTACTTGGTGAAATTTAGTGTTTTTCATAAAATTAGAAGCATAATTCTGAATGAATAAACAACATAAAATATAAACATAACAAACACACATAACATAGCTCAATAAACAGAATTTTGTTGGATTTCACCCCTCTTGGGCTACATATCCTTGGTCCAGCTTCATACTCTGGGCCCTTTTATTATATTTATGAGTGATAAAATTGATGTTACAAGCTTAAAATTCTATTATAACATATTTCAATGAGTTTAAAACATAAAAATATACCAAAAATGACTGTTTTTTTCCTCAATTTGGATTCTAGACGTTGTGGCAATGCCTCCAACACCTGCTAGCCCTCGGCTTCAAAAATCTTCAAATGCACAAACACACTTGTAGATGACCTCTTCTACCTCTACGAAATACTTCATTGAGCTCCTAGCATGTCAATTAGCCAATATTTCCTCTTTCTAAGCTCTGTTTGGGCGAAAAGTGCCTCACTTATGGTAAAAATTGTATTTCCCCCCATTTATCCACTATTTTTGGAAAAATGTGAGTTAAAATTCTAAGTTTGGCAAGGTCACCTAAAAACGTGCCTCCGGAAATTAGATTTCCAAGTTAATCTCTACTTAATTAGAGATAAGCGTGTTTAGAAGATAAGATAAGCACAATTTAAGATTGAGTGCATTTAGCGCTAACTGCAAGTTAATTTATATTAACTGTGGATTAACATATATTAAACATGGTTAAGCATAATTAAAAATTCTGCCGATTTTAAATATTGTGCCGCTCGGTTTCGGCCGCTTAGACACATGGGATAGGGGGCTGGCCCGTGGGGTTGGCCCCCTCCTCCTTCTGTTTGGCGATGATCTGGAAAGTTAAATACAAATCACGTGCTATGAATTTCAAGTCTCATAGTAGTGGCCATTGGTAAAAATGATGTGGTAATGATGGAGAGGTTGCAAGGTCAAACCCCGACCTCTGCCCTCCACGGATATTTTTGGTTCAATGCTACATATTAAACCTTTGGTTTATATGTGCAATATTCAATAGAGACTTGGCATTAAATGAACCGTCGAGCCATATGACATTGTAACGGACACATCAAAATTTAATACGCTGCATTTGTATTAATACACATACTTTGGGATAATTTCAAACCTTGGCATATTATAAAACCATCAAAATATTTGATATATGCAGTTTATAAATGGTTAACATATTCAACACGATCGTTTAATTGATATTTAATTTAACATTTAAATATGTTTAATACACATACATGCATATATATATATATATATATATATATATATATATATATATATATATATATTTAATATTAAATCATAATTAAAAAATAAATGAATAATACAATTCCACCTTAGGTAACATTAGGAAATTTACCCCTACATAGACCAAACTGGCGAATTAGAAAATTCCACTTGTCACAACCTCATTGGCAGAAACTTGAAGAATATTCTTGAAGATTATTTTTTGCTGACTGGGCTACCACATCATCCCTGTACATGTTCTTCCCATTTTTTACCTATTTTGGAAAGTGAACAATAGACCATAACTCACTCATACGAACTCAAAATTTAATGAAAAGAGTTGTGCTGGAATCCTAACGATGAACTCTATCCTATCATTTAGGTCTTAAGCATTTCCGAGCACTTTGATTTTTTAGCTAAAATAATGATCCCTGATTACAACCTCATAGATCTTTCATGGATGTTATTTGCATTTGATTCCTCATTATACCATGAATACTTTCATATTATTCACCTGCATATAATAATGATTCCGCCACAAGAATTATCTCTGATGACCCTATTAGATAATGAAATTTGTACATATATACACACACACACACACCAACATAATCATGATCACAACATAATTGCCAATGCTCATAAGGTCAAGCTTAAGATAACTTCATTTATCCATGAAAAACACGGAGAACTACAATTCCCAACATAGCCAAGGCATATAATACCTCAAATCCATTTATTTTAACTTTCATGTTACCCTTTTCATGATTGTCCTAGCATTGTCCATTTACCCTAATGGACCCAACCAACCCAACTTTTTGTCATATTATTGCCTTTAGTTGACCTTTGCTCATGCATCGAGCTTCATCAAGGTCTTATATTACATATTGGGTTTCATTCAGCTCTCCCCAAGCCCCATTAACTTTCCTCCTTCCCAACCAATTTCGAAGACTCTCAAAACATAAAAGGCCAAAACATGCAGGAAAGATAAAGAAAATAAGGAAAAATAAACAAAAATACAACACCATAAAAAAAGTGGCATGGCCATGCATTAGTCACAGTCAAAACCACAAATAGAGAAAAAAATACTGAAATAAAAATAATCTCAACAAACATCATGACTCAACCCCCATCGATTCCGAGTGCTTCAAAGGAAAATCTCAACCCAAGGTTTCTTCAAGGTTTCATGGCAGTCTCTTTTTCCATGAAATTCCTTGCATCATACAACCATAAATACGAAACTATCAATGCACAAATAAATAGAAAAATATACTTGTTGCCTTTCCCTGTTATACCCATCAAGTTTCCCTACAACTAAACAACTCCACATATCATCTCTTAAGGGATTCAAATTCCCTTGACGAATCCATCTATAACTAGAAAGGAGTTAGCTATAGACAACTAATCAGATGTGTTCCATGTAGCTTCCTCAACCCCTTTGTGCTTTCATGGGATTTAACTTGCTTTACTTCTCGATATCATATCATAATATCCTTTTGTTGCAAGATTCATCGAGGCTCTGCCTGGAACTTTCTCTTTGTTTCCACCTTCCATCTTGAGTGTTAGCACTCCGTAAATTTCCCTAAATTGAGAAGAGAAATCTCAGAGGTAACCACAAACCTATTTTAGAATAAGGTCCAACACCTCTAGCCTTATAGAGGGCTCTCTTGCTATCTTATACTATTAATCATTTAGATGCCTAATGGTATCTGCATTTTAGGGTACTTGTGAAGATCAAAGACTGATTTTTTAAAGTTGTGGTTGCAGGGTGAAGGAAAATTCCATTGGGCATGGAGTCAAGTAATCTTAAATCCAAACAAATTTTGTTGGATACCTGGTTAATGGAACACATTTTACTCAAATTAAAGGTATAAAATGTTTTCTTGAGCTGAAATTAGAATAAAGAATTACAATCCACTACAATGGAGCACCTAATAAAGGGTGAATTCCAAATGCAACTTTAGAGGGAACGGGTACAAATATTTGAACATGTGAAACAAAACATCAAACATGCAAGAATTTTGTATCATATACACTTAACAAATATTAGAAGACAATAAATTCATATGAATTAAGTTATGAGAGGGAAACACATACACCATAAGAGAAAATAGACTGGAAAACATCATCACAGGAATCTTTGCGGCCAAAGTCTTCTACTTTTGCTCCAAAATATCTTGATTAATCTCAGAAAATATCAAGTACAAAATACCCAGGAATTCATTCCCTAGTGTTATAGCCTAAATCTACCTCAGGCTGAGAAAGGCAGAATCTAGGGTAACATCAAACCACGCTTAACCTGGTAGCTAGCCCTACCAGATCGAGAGAGGGCTCTCGCCTTGTCAATATTAGCAAAAATTTATCAGTGAGGGTTGAGATGACTTGAATGAAGGCTGATTTTAGGCTAGGTATATATGCAAAAGAGTTTTATTTTATTTTAAGGGTGTTTTGCTGGATCAAATGGAAAGCAGATTTTGGGTCTGGGGAATGAGGCTCAGTTTTGCAGAGATCTGAATGGGGCAAGGTAGGAAATTGATTTGACACTTCAATTCTGAATGAAATGGAGAGCTTAGACAGGTGAGGAGTTGAAGAGGGCAAGAAACCTTTAGGGATATTCTTCAAACGACTGAAAACATAAAAAATTAAACAAACCCTAGGTAGAGCACTACAAATCTTAATGAATTCTACCTTTATCCTTGTTTGTTTAACTTAAGAAGAAATAAGAGGAAAAATGATATACATAAAACACCAGTAGAATTACATTAACAGAGAGAAACACATTATCAAAGAAAAATACCACATGAATCCCATAGAGTGTTGCAAACCGTAGTCTATTCCTTTGCCAAACTGTAGAGATGATGTACAATGATGCTCAAATCATTCCCAAAAGTCCAACCATGCTAATGACTGAAAAACCACAAGATATAGACAAACAACCACTCATCCCAGCCTCTAGGGGTCCAGCTCACAAGTTTAGGAGTTGTTCCAACAAAATCTAAACTAAGAACTAGAAAGTAGGTAGTGGAACAACTTGCCTCTATAAACTAGGAAACTGATTCATTCAGTTGCAATTCACCTTTTGATGGATGAATCTACCTCCATGATTGAAAATTTAACAAAATTACATCAAGATCCATCAAATTACATCAAATTACATCATGAGTTTCACATTTAGAAGTAAGAAAGTCAAACTGTCAAAAACTAGGTGAAAAACAGAGTTACTGAGTAAAAAATGAGCAAAATCCTCCAATGCGCCGCGCCTGATTTCTCTATGTGTCACACTAGTTTGAAGCTGATTTTGGAGTCCTTCCTGGCGTCCAAATTTTCTCCAAGTGGGATTTTTGGAAATATTTGCCTGTCTACTTTCCAACACAAGTGGAATTTCTGAATTTGGCCTTCATTTGGCTCTCCAAAACTGATTTCTCCCAACACTGCTTCCTGTGTGTCAAAAAGGGGCAGAAAGGTCATTTTTGGGGTGTTTTTGACCCTTATGGAAGCCCAAAACCTATCAAAATTTCTTGGCCATATGTAGGCATACATATTTTTCCATGGAAAATCCAAAAATGCTGAGTTTGCATCAAAAGGAGCCCCCAATCATAAGTGCGTGCCAAGTGGCGCGACGCATAGAACAGGGAAGTTTGTTTTTAGGCCAAAATTTTCAAAAATGCAAAAAGTGTCCCAAATTTTTTGAAATTTGGGTTGAGTGTCCTCCATTATGTGCTATGTTGGGCCAAGGAAGCCTTGGCCAAGATTTGAAGTCTGTCATGCCTTTTCCGACGCTTTGAGGCCTTCCTCAACTTGGCCTTCAAAATTTTGATTCTTGCTTTACAAACATGATTTCACACCCAATAATGATTGGCCATGTGCCTCAACATATTTTTCTCCTTGTTGACTTTCTCCAACAGATTTTCCAAATGAATATTTACCCTTTCAAGCCAAGTTTCACGATCAGCCTCAATCTCCTGCTCAAGTGATGTCATCTCGGTTAAAAAAGGAATCAGATTCCATGTTTGCCAAAGTTTGTGTTGTCTTAGATGAGTATGAAGAGATTTTCGGTGTCTTTAATCTTTTGCTGCCAAGGGTATGAAAATGTATGAGGGACTATGAAGGAATTGGGAAAGAGGGATTTTAGGAATGTTGCTAATTGGAATTTAGGGAATTGAAGGGTTTTAGGGACAATTTTTAGGCTTTTAGGATAGCAATTAGGGTTTAGGATAGCGGGATTTGAGGAATATGGGAATTGGGGAGTGAATGGATTAAAGTGAAGAATGGATGGAGCAGTCAAAAAGTGAGGGGGTTATGGAGTGGATTTGGTAGCAAAAACACAAAGACAAACTCTAAGCCATTGTTTTTGAGCAAGTCTACAAGGAGGTAGGGCTTGAGTTTTTACACACTAAACCACCATAAATTCTAAGAAAAACTCTTCACTTGCAATGGAAAAAGGCTTGAATTACTTGCACACCA
The DNA here is from genome assembly GCA_034641835.2 of Pinus albicaulis. Classification (NCBI taxonomy): domain Eukaryota; kingdom Viridiplantae; phylum Streptophyta; class Pinopsida; order Pinales; family Pinaceae; genus Pinus; species Pinus albicaulis. The sequence goes on from CM076571.1 coordinate 889,835,129, forward strand.
TAAGATTGAGCGAATTTCAAAATTTGGAGAAAGTTTATAGGTGAAATCGGGCTTGCAGCCCTATGCACCGCGCCACAAACCCAACGCGCCGCGCCTGCTGAATGCGCCGCGGCAGTGTATTTTTTACACTGTGGAGGCTGGCTCTATGCGTCGTGTTGGCTCTATGCACCGCGCCTCTCAGCCAATGTGCCGCGCACCTGAAACTTGCACAGTTTTGCTGCAATTTTGCTCCCTTTGTTCAACACAGCCTTCTCTTGCTCAATCTTTCTCCTTTGAATGCAAATGAGCTCTTTTCAACTCTGTTTTTGGGCGGTTTACTTTATTTGTGCCTTGGATGAACTGAATGACTTGATTTTTGTTTGCTTTGCAGGGAATGGAGCTGTTGAAGCCTGGCAAGGTGACCAGGGTTGTCATTGAAGTTATTTACATATGAGAGAACTGAAATTACATCAAGTTTATACATACAAACCTAAAATAATCTGTTTTTCCTCAAAACAAGGTTTTGAGGAAAAATACATTTCTAGGCATATGATGATGAAAATTTTTAGTACTGGAACTTTATTCAACCTCCTCATGCACCTACTGACCATTATTGGACATTTTGAAGACCTTATTGATGAAACCCTAGACCTAATGGGACTAAAAACCTAAAAAATGACTTAGAAATTTAAGGACAAAAAGTGAGTGTAGATGGTTTTGATGAAAGGAAATGGGCCAACAGGTAAAGGACATGAGGTAAATGTATAAAAATCCACTACCTTCAGATGATCCATGCTCCTAATGGAATGCAGTTGACCGAGTGAGACACCTAATATACAATGCAACAAGATAATTTTGATCACTGACGGAGGGATGAAGATACCGACACTAACATTGGCTCCAATGGGGATGGTAGCTCCTTGGAGGTGCCAAGAACTATAGATTTCTGGGAAAGTAGGCAGTGCCTTCGTCCATTGGGCTATGGAATCAATAACTTCGACAAACCAAAACCAAACTTTTGACTGAATTTCAAAACTAAAATCCCACTCAAGACTGACTCAATTTCAAGACTGAAATCGACTAAAAGACTTGACTCAAACAAACCAAACCAAAACTGAAATCAACCTTCATTTTTATAGCCTTCACCTCAGGCCTCAAACTGAAAGAATGATTATAGCACACACTTGCTTTGAAACTATGTTGAAAGTGACTAAAACAAAAATGACTCAAGACCTACTTAACTGAAATTAGTATTTACAAAGCTTTTTTTAATGGCAACAGTCCATTGAGATTTGAGGGTTTCAAATCATGATGACAACCAAATGTCTACTGATGGAATATGTACAATCATGTGTAGTGAGCCTTCAAGTGTAACCAATCCAGCAGATGGCTACATACCAAAATTTTGCTCTCACTTTTCTCGAGCAGGTAGAACGATGCACATGTAGGCAACTCACAATAACCACTGAAACCAAGGCTTATGATAACGAACCAGGCAACATTTTTTTTTTTTTATGCTTGCAAAAGAATGCCGAAGGGATATTTAAAATCCTGAAGGACTACTTGGTCTTGAGATCCAGCAGCAAAAATACAACTACTCGCTTCATTCTAAGCTAAAAGAAAAATTGATTGCTGAGTGATAGGAAGGCATAGAGAGGTATAAGTTTCTACCATCTAAGTGTTAGTTGTAAGTTCCTTGACCATGAGAAATTCTGGCATATTGTCTCTCTCAAGCTCATATTCCTCAACTTCATGGTCTAGGTCATTCTTAAACAAAAAACAATCTTCAAGATTATCAAACATGACAGCCTTAGCATCTTCATGAAAGAAAATATTATTTTTTTGCTGATCTCTAAAGCTAATTATGAGACCATCATCATTTTAAAAAGAGAAAGAATTTTCACCAACACTTTCTTGACCATGTGCGCACTGCAAATCTGCTTTAGCTTGGGCTGTAACATGACCTTTTAGGAGTTGATCTATCTCATTTTCAGACAAAGGAGATGATACTTTTTGTTTTCTTTTGCTCAAATAGTGATTTTCTTCATGAAATAACATTTTAAAACATGAAAAACCTAAATGACAGTCCTTAATTTCTTGATCTTCTGAAATTTGAAAACATTGTTGATCATCTTCATATGACATGGCAATCAAATTATCATTTATCACTGAGTTATTGAAAGAAGATTTTTCACTTACTTGAACAAAGATCTCATATTTTTTTTCATGAACTAACTGAATTACCTCCTCATGAAGGCTTTGTTCTAATGAAATGAGAACATTTGGATCAATAACTCTGTCTTCTTCATTCCAAATGATCTCAACAACAGAGTTCTTCTTCATGGGATTCAGCACAAGGTATTCTTGATCATCAGGATCTGAATCTAGATCTGAAATAGCTGATTTGACTTTATCACATTCTGAAATTGAAACTTGACTTTCCTGCATATTGTCTTCTTCTATGGACAGATCTGAAACAAAACCTTCTCTTTCATCATTTTCCATTGTACTAAGATCTTGATCCTGCTGCAAATTTTCCTGAGCATCTTGATGAGTATCTTCTAAGTTCTCTTTATGCTGCTGAAATGGATTTTCGTACAGAGCCTCCATGATCTCATCGTCCATGAAGTCATCATCTTCATAAAAATTTTCAAGATTTTCAATAAAACTATGAACATGGCTACAACAGTTCTGAACTAAAGTTAAGGATGGATAAGATTCTTTATACCTTTCAAAGAACACGGTATGAAAATCCTGTAAACAGTAAATACAAGTAGGTGGCAAACTTTCATACCAAGATCGGGCTTCACCTTCCAGAGTGGCCATGAATATTTTCGTCAAGCAATCTTCAGGAAAATCAACCTTCAACTTGCGAATATGTATGTGAAATCTAACCAGATGTAAAGCAGCATCCTTCTTATCATCATCTTTAAACCTAGGAAAATTCCTTTGCCAATCTACCGTAGGAATTTTATTTGGAAAACCTGGAATGTGATCTCGGCTCATGGGAGCATACCTTCAATCCAGCGAAACCGTTTTGATAACAATGAATTCACCAAGAAATTCTTCAGGCTACTAATTCTTGAAGAGTAGAGTCGCCATAAAAAGTCTATACCTTGGGATTTTTCGACACTGGAGTTGCCAGGTGAATGATTTCAGCCTTCCTATGTCTGATCGTTGTCCACCATCAACCATCAGATCTAACTTTGATTAGATTTTACTAAGGAAACCAGATTTTCAGTTCATAAACTATATCGGAGATTGACTGAAGCAACATTCATCTACTTTCGCTAATGCAAAGCAAGAGCATTTCGAAGGCTACCTGGCTAACTTCAGGCTTCGTCTGTAGTTTATAAAACGAATAACACTAACAAGCAAACAATATTGTTTCCCCATTATGGTTGCCACTATGTTATCGCCTAAATCTACCTCAGGCTGAGAAAGGCAGAATCTAGGGTAACATCAAACCACGCATAACCTGGTAGCTAGCCCTACTAGATCGAGAGAGGGCTCTCTCCTTGTCAATCTCAGTAAAAAATGATCAGTGAGGCTTGAGATGACTTGAATGAAGGTTGATTTTAGGCTAGGTATATATGCAAAAGAGTTTGATTTGATTTTAAGGGTGTTTTGTTGGATCAAATGGAAAGCAGATTTTGGGTCTGGGGAATGAGGCTCAGTTTTTCAGAGATCTGAATGGGGCAAGGTAGGAAATTGATTTGACACTTCAATTTTGAATGAAATGGAGAGCTTAGACAGGTGAGGAGTTGAAGAGGGCAAGAAACCTTTAGGTATCTTCTTCAAATGACTAAAAACATAAAAAATTAAACAAACCCTAGGTAGAGCACTACAAATCTTAATGAATTCTACTTTTATCCTTGTTTGTTTAACTTAAGAAGAAATAAGAGGGAAAATGATATACATAAAACACCAGTAGACTTACATTAACAGAGAGAAACACATTATCAAAGCGAAATACCACATGAATCCCATAGAGTGCTGCAAACCCTGGTCTATTCCTTTGCCAAACTGTAGAGATGATGTACAATGATGCTAAAAGCATTCCTAAAAGTCCAACCATGCTAATGACTTAAAAACCACAAGATATAGACAAAAAACCACTCATCTGATCCTCCAGCGGTCGAGCTCACAAGTTTAGGAGCTGTTCCAAAAAAATCTAAACTAAGAACTAGAAAGTAGGTAGTGGAACAGTTTTCCTCTATAAACTAGGAAATTGATTCATTCAGTTGCAATTCACCTTTTGATGGATGAATCTACCTCCATGAGTGAAAATTTAAAAAAATTACATCAAGATCCATCAAATTACATCATGAGTTTGACATTTAGAAGTAAGAAAGTCAAACTGTCAAAAACTAGGCGAAAAACAGAGTTACTGAGTAAAAAATGAGCAAAATCCTCCTATGCGCCGCGCCTGATTTCTCTATGTGTCGTGCTAGTTTGTAGCTGACTTTGGAGGCCTTCTCGGTGTCCAAATTTTCTCCAAGTGGGCTTGTTGGAAAGGCTTTATTGTCTACTTTCCAACAGAAGTGTAATTGCTGAATTTGGTCTTCAATTTCCCCTCCAAAAATGATTTCTCCCAACACTACCTCCTGTGTGTCAAAAAAGGGGCAGAAAGGTCATTTTTGGGGTGTTTTTGACCCTTTTGGAAGCCCAAAACCCGTCAAAATTTCTTGGCTATAGGTATGCATGCATATTTTTCCATGGAAAATCCAAAAATTTTTAGTTTGCATCAAAAGGAGCCCCCAAGCATAAGCACACGCCAAGTGGCACGACGCATAGAGCAGGAAAGTCTGTTTTTAGGCCAAAATTTTCAAAAATGCAAAAGGTGTCCCAAATTTTTTGAAATTTGGGCTGAGTGTCCTCATTTATGTGCTATGCTGGGCCAAGGAAGCCTCGGCCAAGATTTGAAGTCTATCATGCCTTTTCCGACGCTTTGAGGCCTTCTTCAACTTGGACTTCAAAATTTTGATTCTTGCTTTACAAACATGATTTCTCGCCCAATAATGATTGGCCATGTGCCTCAACATATTTTTCTCCTTGTTGGCCTTCTCCAACAGCTTTTCCAAATGAATATTTACCCTTTCAAGCCAAGTTTCACTATCAGCCTCAATCTCCTGCTCAAGTGATGTCATCTCGGTTATGAAAGGAATCCGATTCCATGTTTGCCAAAGTTTGTGTTGTCTTAGATGATTATGAAGAGATTTTAGGTGTCTTTAATCTTTTGCTACCAAGGGTATGAAAATGTATAAGGGACTATGAAGGAAGAGGGTAAGAGGGATTTTAGGAATGTTGCTAATTGGAATTTGGGGAATTGAAGGGTTTTAGGGACAATTTTTAGGCTTTTAGGATAGCAATTAGGGTTTAGGATAGTGGGATTTAAGGAATATGGGAATTGGGGAATGAATGGATTAAAGTGAAGAATGGATCTAGGATTCAAAAAGTGAGGGGGTGATGGAGTGGATTTGGTAGAAAAAACACAAAGACAAACTCTAAGCCATTGTTTTTAAGCAAGTCTGGAAGGATGTAGGGCTTGATTTTTTACACACTAAACCACCATAAATTCTAAGAAAAACTCTTCACTTGCAATGGAAAAAGGCTTGACTTACTTGCACACCATAAGATTGAGTGAATTTGAAAATTTTGAGAAAGTTAATAGGTGAAATCAGGCTTGCAGCCCTATGCGCTGCGCCACAAACCCAACGCGTCGCGCCTGCTCAATGCGCCACACCAGCGTATTTTTTACACTGTGGAGGCCAGCTCTATGCATCATGCTGGCTCTATGCACCGCGCCTCTCAGCCAATGCGCCGCACACCTCAAACTTCACAGTTTTGCTGCAATTTTTCTCCCTTTGTTCAACACGGCCTTCTCTTGCTCAATATTTCTCTTTTGAATGCAGATGGGCTCTTTTCAACTCTGTTTTTGGGCGGTTTACTTTATTTGTGCCTTGGATGAACTGAATGACTTGATTTTTGTCTGCTTTGCAGGGAATGGAGCTGCTGAAGCCTAGAAAGGTTACCAGGGTTGCCATTGAAGTTATTTACATATGAGAGAACTAAAATTACATCAAGTTTATACATAAAAACCTAAAATACTCTCTTTTTCCTCAAAACAGGGTTTTGAGGAAAAATACATTTCTAGGCATATGATGATGAAACTTTTTAGTACTGGAACTTTATTCAACCTCCTCATGCACCTGTTGACCATTATTGGACATTTTGAAGACCTTATTGATGAAACCCTAGACCTAATGGGACTGAAAACCTAAAAAATGACTCTTAGAAATTTAAGGACAAAAAGTGATTGCAGATGGTTTTGATGAAAGGAAATGGGCCAGCAGGTAAAGGACATGAGGGAAATGTATAAAAATCCACTACCGTCAGATGATCCATGCTCCTAATGGAATGCAGCTGACCGAGTGAGACACCTAATATGCAATGCAACAAGAGAATTTTGATCACTGACGGAGGGATGAAGATACCGACACTAACACCCAGGACGCCCAACCCCTCCTTACACTTTTCAACTTGAATATATACAAATACAATTTTAAACTATTTTCTAATTTGCTGGCAATAAAAATAACAATCTAATAAAAATCATAAAAATAACAATCATTTATTCACATTGGTTGCAAAAATTTTCGAATTGCTTGGAGGTTCTTAGAGAAATCTACTTGGAATAGGATATTATGTTTTATATCTTCCATCCGGGTTCTAATGATGTCTTAATATATGGAAAGTTGATTTTATGAGGAAGATAACCTTCTTGAGAGAGCTCAACACATGAGAGGGTAGGTGTCTCATATCTGTAAAAAAAAGGAATGTGTTGATGTTTATCCTCCTATTGCCACCTAGAACCTATTTAGAAGCATGAATCTCTCGAGCTAATCTTGCCACCTATCGATTTGCATAATTTTTTATAATGGAATTCCTTAAATTTGCACATCATTCAGTTCACATATAGGCACTATATTGTATAGTTCCATAAGTCATGTGTGGCACTTCAAAAATAGTTGCAATATTTTAGGGCAAGAGGTTTACTAGAAGGTTGACCAGTTCTTGCAACTACTGACAAAGAAGAATAGCCCACAATTATCAGCAACTAGTCAATGTAAATGATGTTGGCAAGTGTACATCAACTTGAAGAATAGAAAAATATGCTCACTAGTGAGCTTGCAAATCACTAAATTTAGCATCTATTAAATCTCAAAAACTTTGTTATGTTAAATTGATTGCAGATATTTTTTGGTCCCATATAAATAAATCAGTTCAGTTCATTGTTTCTCAGCTACATAAGATCAATGGAAAAACATTACATGTACCCACATCTAATTTTTAAACACAATCATAGCCTATGTATACTATCACATACTGACTATGTTCCAAGAGGTCAACTAGCACACTACGTGTTTTTTCAAGAGACACTAGTTTCAATAACATGCCATCCATCCCAAACTTTATGCACTTTTCCTTGGTTGTTTTGTCGATACTTCCATTAAGAGCCACAAGTAATGGTCTTTCATGCTGATTAGGAAACATATCGTGAATGTGAATGGCCACTTCATAACCATCCATACCCGACATGCATACATCAAGAAATAATACCTTGAAAGTTTTCCCATTCTACGACATTGCTTGCAAGACCTCATGACTAGAGTCCACCACTGTCACATGACACCCTAAATGAGCAAGAAGGCTCCTTGTAACCATCTGGTTCACCCCGTTATCATCCGTCACCAGAACTTTCAAGCCACGGGTAGAATTTGATCTAATGGGAAACACAGATTGATGCTCCATTTTATGTATAGGATCTAGAATCCCAATATCAGCAATAAATATGCAAGTTCAACCCTTTCCTAACCCCTCACTCTAAATCCAAATATGACCCTCCATTAGGTTCACAAACCTCTTACAAGCCTTCTTGACCTTTTCCAATAATCTCTTCACAGATTCACGATCAGTGCCAGGATTCTTCTTTCCCCAACCAAATGAAAATGGTAGATTGTTTCCAGTGCCTAGAGGAATAGTTGCAATTGGAGGAGGGTTGGAAAGATTGATATCACGGATAAATCCTAGAAGCCAGCCTATAGTACCATCTCCCCCATCAACTATTATTCACATATTTTTCCTAATCTCGGTTGCAAACCTCAGGCCGTCAGCTTTCAGTCTTTCTAGATATACCAGAAGTTTAGATAAACATGATACAATGCCTCATTGTCCAAGTCAAAGATCTGAATGATTTAAATGTTTGTAGCAGGCATGCCTCAAGCTGGCCACCACTCCTGGAGTTGATGAACACTATCACAAGACATGTTGGTGCCTCGGTTATATTGGCCACTCACTTGATATCACTTCTCAAATAACAATCTGGAATACACATTTCACTAATTAGTTCAGTATCTTGCATCTAGACATACATTTTAGAGTGTTTTTTTGTTTGATAATGTTGTTTTGCCTTTGTCCAGAGCATCTTAAAATTCTTTATTCACTAGTTGATTCTTGAATCTTTCAGGATGTAATTTCCTTTCAGTGTGAAATTCATATGATACTTATGCATCCATTCCTTCACTATAATTCAATGAAACTCGCTGAAAATGCCAAAGTAGGCGAGCAGAAATTGATTGTCGTGAACTAAAAATCACCAAATCTACGACTAATCTTCTCTGCTCTGCACTGGAAATGATGCGATTTTCCCATAGTCTTTGTTTCATCTCCATATTTTGATACACTGTGAGTATATGATGTTTGGAAATAAAAATAATTGTTTTCACTTTGGCGAATTTTATAGTTGTGAACTTCTGCCTATTCTGGATAACTGGTTTGACTGTTGGAAACCATACTACATTAAATGCTGACCTGGAACAAAGTAAATTTCGATTGCCCAAAATATGGATCATAGGTAAGATTCTTTCTTGACAGAAAAACTTTTCTTCCCAATGATATTGAAATATCTTGGAGTATTTTGCAAGCTCTGTGCTTTGTCTGCATAGGAAAATAAAAATTCCTAGCAAGTATCTATGCCTCTGGCAACATCAAAGTTTACAGTAGATTTGATTTACTTGATATCATGACCACGAGCCGCAACATCTGTCCCAACAAGAACATCGTAAATCCCTGACTTGAACTTTGTATAACCTCCATACGAGAAGCCTGATGCTTATCTATGTGAAAAACTGTCAACTTTGAAACCATCCTGGATCAACTGATATTCAATCTCATCAATCTTTGATTTCGGAAAAACAAGGCATTTTCTCTATAAGCTTAAGAGTCGCAAAGATCTCCAGAATTTTCATGCGCCACGAGACTGCAAGAACATGTTTGGAAAAGATCATCTGTCAGAGATTTAACCGCAATGTCGTAAGTGGCCACATGATGCAAGAACCTCTAAACCACCAATGGTTTGGTGGCACTCGCAGAATCTGCATCAATATCAAACCTTCTCTTCCATTCATTAGCAATTATTTTTTGAAAATTTTGAGCTACATGGTGAGTTTTCTTTTGGACACCTTCCTCGCATCGACAACTGCACAATCCTCCCTCGTCTTGGCGTTTCTGACATGACAGCTATGATCGGTAGGGTTTGACACTTGTGATATACGTTTTTTTTTAAAACTTAGTGGGACATATCCCACATACACCAGAGAAAAGAGTTATTCACTTTTTGTATATACTATTGAATATATAATATGCTGCTGACTTCTGCTCCCTTGTGAACTTCTAAGTGGTTTGGTGCTTGACTCTGTGTTGGGCTCATTAATACTTGGTATTGTGTGCTGCCTTGTTGGTGCTCGATTCGCCAATAACTTCTATAAAAACTTGTAAAAATTTGTCATAGCTAGTAGTAGTTTTGATGTTGAGATTGGCCCAAGGCCAATAAATTTTATAAAAATTTGTAGTTTTCATGTTGACATTGGCCCAAGGCCAATAAATTTTATAAAAAATTGTCATAGCTGACCGAGGAAGACAAAATTGGCTTATAAAATCTCAAAAAAAATATTATTTGCTAAAGCTAAAACCATCCCAAATGAGCTTCAAAGTATGTAGACCAAGATTATCACGTCAAGGGCATACATTTTTCCCCTTCATTTTCTTATTTTTGTCATTGATTAAACTATCATCATTTTCTTATTTTTTTCATTGATTAAACTTTCATGGACCATTAACTATGTGGTGCTATGAAATCATTAAATCCACGAGCACTACGAAAAGTGAAAAAAAAACTCATGATTTGGCATGAAATTATAGGATTCTAACATTGAGACTGGATGACTGATGATCTACCTTCTTGTTATCCAATGTTGTAGAGATATGAAGAATGATTTTACCTACATCTCCAACTGTATGCACCTCCTGCACACTATAGATCTTAGACCTATCACAATCTTGTTGCATCACTCTGATACAAAATAAAATACCACTTTGATAAAAGTGGAAATCCTTCTTGTAATGATCTCCACCACAGGTTAAACACCACAATGGTTCTCTTCCATTTCCTTAATTGTGCTACTCCACGGGCTGAGATCCTTGTCCTCTCCTAGTTGCATTGAAATGAGTTACCACATTTTCCTTGCTACTTGCATCCTCAGGTCATAGAATTCCTTGGCCTTTGCATCATAATACCTCGTAGATAGGTAATTATTCCTAAATATTCTTTTAAAGTCATGGAAAATCAACGCCTCTACCCTGATGCCTCTTACATGTTTCACATCGTCCCACCATATATCTATTTTTCCCTTAAGACTAAAGATCATTATCTTAGCTTTCATATTCTCTGAATAATGTTGTAATTTGAAGAACTTCTTCATTCATGGAGCCATGCTTCTGAATCTTCTAATTTCTTCACACCTCCATCGAAATCAGGAGGCTTGGATTTCTTGAACTTGTCTGGAAAATAATGATTCTCACTTCTCTTATAAGGATGTTGGAGGTAATGATGATAATTGTAACCCCACTCCCACATTTGCCTTCTTTCACAAGCTCTCTAGGGTAAACATGACTTACATGCTACTATGAAATTACTTGACTTGCCAGATCCAGTTATGGAAGTGGGGCCTACAAAGTTAAATTTTATTTCCATCCCTCAAGGACCACATATCACTTAGGGGCCTGAGAACCACCCTAGGTATTACATCCCTGAGTTGGAACTCTTATCCATTGATCTAATTTGAGAACCACATCCTTGATACTTTATTCATGTTTTTATGAGGCTATAACTGCACCCACAAACCTATCTACCAGTTCTTATGACCCAAAATCCCCTATTTTGTGCATGTGGTTGCAAGATTCATGCCACTTTTTCAGGAAATCCACTAGACCACTCCCCAAAACTTCTTGTAACTTTCTAGAATCATAAATAAGGTGATGACAAGGCTGACCATTCAAAACCTGAACAAGATCTTGACCATAACATGCATGGTACATGATAAACATTTTGTCAAACATATGGTAAACATGAAAGCTACAGGTCATGAATCCAAATATGATCATAAACCTCTAAACATCATATGCGAATCACCAATAAGGCTCAATGCCCTTTAAATCTAGCTGCAACAACACTTGTCAACCCATGCATTCATCAACCATTCAATAAACTATCAAATCATAAAAAAGAGCCATACCTACAGGACTTCATAAAACCATGCTTGTAACCAACATATAAACATAATATATACCTTGAAAAATCAGATATAAAATCCACATAATAACCAGTACATGTGATCATTAATTACATTATAATAATAGCAGATATTAACATAACCGAAATCCAACCAAGATAGGGACTTCCACGTACTACCCAACCATATATAGGATTGAACTACGCATTTCTTTCAACCAATCAACCTCATGCCATATTCCAAGCATGAATGCGGTATCTCATGGGATAAACCAAGGCATAATAAAACATGGATTGCTTAGGTTAAACTAGTTCCACCCTCAAGCTACCTTTATTTCACCTGAACCAGCCCTAAGATCACAAAACCAAACCAAGCTTGGATGCCTCAGAATTATTCACCATGCGTTGAGAATTTTTCCTATCTCCACCCACCCATAGAGTTATTCCTCGAGAAAACCATCTCCACCCCCAAGCATATGTATTTTCCTGATACCACTTGACCTGGTTACAAAACCCTTCGGAAATCCAAACCTCAACCAAGAATGAATCCCATCAAACCATGGTTATCCAGGAAATGGCAAGGCAGGGTTCAAACCACTGTAAAACTAGGAAAAATTCATGTCAATGACAACAAATGAACCAAATAAACAAATGTATGTACCATGCTTTCACATCCTAGAAAGGAAATCACACATGCATCATGTTACATGCAAAATATTCCTATTGAAGCTATTGATCCAACATTCTCCTTGCGTTCCCTTTATTTCCTTCGATTTTACTTTTCTTTCTTTACCCAAATCCAAATGAATTCTAAAATGGTCCAAGAATACTCTAATTGTGCAAGAGTGTATGAGAGAGAACTAAAGGAGAGAGACTATTTTGAACTAACGAATGTTAAGCCAAAAGTTGTGAATTGTTTCTCTGACTCATTTTTATTATTGATGTCTCTTTTTTCTTCATTTCTTTCTTTTTTCATCTAATTTCCCTTGCATGTAGAATTGTGTCCCTTCATCTCCCTTTTCTCCTATTTTCCTTATTTTCCATAATTAAATGCCAATTAGTTTCTCTTTTCCTTTGCTAATTCCTTTGCCCATTTCCATATCCATTACTAAATCAAAAGTGACACTGACTATGATGTTTTCCCAACATTCAGCTTGGAATATGCGGCCCATGACCTTGGTCTTATTTTTCCTTTATTACCCTTTATTACATGAAACTTTAACCCAGGGTTGTTACAGACCCCTCTCCCTTGGGGGAACACCATCCTCGACATTCTATGAAACCTATGACCAACAAACTGATGAAAACAAAACATACTACCTATGGATCTTTATAGCATTGCTCAATGTAGTATTTACAATGACATCGGACTAAACAACAAAACAATAATAACGCTTATTGGAGCTTTATAAACCCAACTTGATGCGGTATTTACGTTGCTATATACATACACTTCTACACATTCACTTCAACCAACAAATAATAATACTATTTATGGAGCTTTATAATCATATTTCAACACAATATTTATAATAACATACACATACATACATATGCACACTTTAACAAACAAATAAAAATATATGATGCCTGCATCAACGACAAGGGAATCTAGAGGCTGCTGAAATATGTAACTATGTTCGGTATTCATAATGACATGTGTAATCATGATTTTATGTAATTGATGTAACAAAGAAAATAAATTTATTTATGACATGCTTGAGTCATGGGTTTCATGCTCAAGAAATTTAATTTTATAGATAAAGCTCCCATTGTGAGCTATTAGGTGTGGTTATTGAGTTATAACTTCAATTGAGTCAATTTCATGTATTGAAGACCCATTTAGGCAAGTTACATATTTCAAAATATAATTTGTTTTAGTCATAAACCTTCCAAGACCTCGTCATAAGCACTCATTCAAGTTGGCCTTCCAAAGGAGATAGAGATTATTCTAGAAGGATATGTCGACATAGGTACAAGCACAATTCATTTTATTTTTCATGGATAGACTACTATATAAAGGATGACTAGGCCTCACTTCAAGACACATTTCATTCAATCATCTTAATTAGAAGAGAAAGAGTGAGAATCACATAATAAGATCCTCTCTCCAAGTGAAGTAGGAAGAATAAGGAGTCGAAGTGTTTTTGGTTTGTTTTAGGGGTAATATCTCTCATACGTGCAAGGGGGAGTAGAATTATATCCTACAGAAGAAGTCGATTTATCATAGTCATCGGTCAAATTAGGGAAAAAGCCAAGTCACTTATCAAGCCAAATTGTAGAAGAAGGAGACACTATCCAAGCTAGAGGGAAATAAAGGGATGAAATTGTTGTTTGTCACTCACACATACTGCAAATAGGGTTTCTAAAGAGGCTGATAATTACAAGTATGTGTTAATAGGCCGAAATCTAAAGAAAAGTTGAGATCTATAGGTGAAGAAATTTTTTTGACTATCATTGACTCAAGGAATAAGAATTGATTCAAGGAAGTTGGGTCTCTATATCCCGGAGAGGTTGCTATGTCAAGGGTTTTGGTCTTGGAATTCATCACTTGAAGATTATAGAAGAATAAGATTATTTTTGGGTTTTCCTCTCAATATTGGAGAGGTTTTGGCCCTGGCTGATAGATTACACCTTTTTTTCTTTATCTCATTGTTCTTTATGGTTTGGTACATATTTGATGATGAAGAACACATAATAATAATAAATTCAAGAAGAACCTAATTAAGAAAAGTAAAAAGTACTCACAAGCAATTTTCATTGCTAGAGAAATCATCTCATCTCTCTGCCCTATATTTCTCAACATGGTATCAGAGCTCAGGTGACAAGTTAAGGAAGGGAAGCTCAATAAGGGACACTGAAGCATTCAAAAAATGAAGTTCTAAAAATACAACAAGGGCATCAGAGAATAAAAAATAATCCTATCATGTCCAAGGTATTTTTGAAGACAGTGACTACATCATTATTTTGAAGGAGGTGTCGAAAACCTCGATCGATCAAAGAAGAAGCCTTAACTAGATGAATTTTTGGGATCCTCGCTCATCACATCATCACAAGGAAGAATATCTCAAAATGAATCTTATAAAGTAAAAGATCAAATCATATCCAATTCTACTCATCCAAAGGAAGCAAGGATGAAGGCACTGACATCATCAAAAGATTCAAGGTAATATCCTTCTCTTTGAAGTCAAGGATCACTTTTGAAGAAAATATCTTCATTAAGAAGAAGTTTTCTTTCATTTATATCATCATCAAATTCAAGAAGGCAGTAGATTTAAGGAGCATCTTCACAAGTAAGTACATCTACATCTACATCTAAATTTGTCAAAATATATTTTTGCAAAGAAAGAAATGAATTGGTTGAGGCTTGAAACTTTGTACCACGAAAGAAGAGGAAAAACCTAAAACTCATAGAAAATAACGTCATGGAACATGTCAACGGCTCAATAACAAAGCCTCAAAAATAATGTGCTCAAGCACTTGTAAGGTATATGAAAGGAGAAGTAAGGTTTCAAATGTTTCTCATAGAATCCATTAAGGATATACTCATTCCCTGTGTGACAATTAGAAACATTGAAATAAATATATGACAAACTTGTAGAGTTGTTCTCTATAATCACTGCAGGTGAATTAATCTTGTTAAGGCAGGAAATATATAGATATAAAAATAAGAAGGAATAGCCTCATACCTTATGAGGATATCTGAAATACAAGATCAACTACAAGAATTTGGAGGGACAATGTTTGACAAAGAAATTACTACCATAGTGTTCAATGCACTACCAGAAGAATGGGGCAACTTCTAATCAAGTGTCTATGGGAAAAAGGAAGCTACTCCATTCAATGAACTATGGTCACTATGAAAAATTAAAGAAACCTAGTTAACGGAAAAGTCTGATGTAGGATCAAATGAGAAAACTCAAGAATATGTTGCTAGGACAAAGAAAAAAAAGGAATGTTGTGCTAATTTTTCATAGGGCTATACTGTTATTTACTTTGATAATTTATTTTCTTCATTAACACATTAAATTCACCCCATAACATCAAAAAATTATTCATATTTAAATAATTATTCAACAGCATATGGAAATATGTAGAAAGAACAACATCATCATCAACAATGCAACATAATATAAAGGAACAACAAAAGAAAATAATTCACACATAAAGGCACCAAGATTGGTCAGAGACTAGGAAAAAATCCACATGGGAAATACCATTTCAAATTCTTATTCTTATTAGATAATCATCAAATGACGTTGTACTAGGAGTACAATGGTTACAATCTTTGGGGATGTTAGCTTTTAATTTTCAAGAACCTTTCTTGAAATTTTTTCCAGAAGGAAAGGAGGTCAAATTATGGGGTAGTGCAGGGAAGACAAGAAAATTAATAAGCTCTAATGTCATGACAAATCTTCTGAAGAAAGAAAAATGAGGCATAATTGAACAATTATGCTCACTAGAAGTTCCAACATCAAAATCATCTATGTCTGCAGATCTCCAAAATGTCTTGGACAATCATTCCAAGGTGTTTGAAACTCCCAAAGGACTCCCACCTATTTGTGATCATGATCATGCTATTCATTTGATTCTAGGAAGTGTTCCTCCAAACATTAGGCCTTATAGATATCCTCATGTCCAAAAAATCAAAATTGAACATATGATTGTAGAAATGTTAGAGGCTGGTATAAGTCAACCTAGTCAAAGTTCTTTCTCTGCTCTAGTAGTATTGGGTCACAAGAAGTATGGATCATGGCACATTTGTCTAGATTATAGGGAGCTCAATAACCTCATTATTAAACATAAATTTCCCATTCCTGTGATTAATGAACTATTGGATGAATTACATGGAGCAATTTATTTTACCAAGTTGGATCTTCATTCAGGATATCATCAAATTAGAATGAAGACTGAAGATATTCCAAAAACAACATTTCAAACTCATGAGGGTCATTATGAATTTTTGGTCATGTCTTTTGGCTTTACCAATGCACCTTCTACATTTCAAGGGTTGATGAATTCCGTTTTCAAACCCTTCCTTAGAAAATTTGTGCTAGTATTTTTTGATGATATACTAATCTACAACAGGTCTTGTAAGGATCATGTTCAACATGTTGAAAGGGTGCTCAAACTATTGCAGGGGAAACAATTATATGCAAAAGCATCCAAATGTTTCTTTGGAGTACTAGAGGTGGAATATCTAGGTCATATTGTATCTCACGAGGGTGTTAAGGTAGACCCTAACAAAATAAAATCCATTAAGGAATGGAAAGTCCCAACAACCATAAATCATTTGCAAGGATTTCTCGGGTTAACAGGGTATTATTGCAAGTTTTTTAATAATTATGGGAGAATAGCAGCACCTCTAACAACATTATTGAAGAAATATGTGTTTTCATGGACTCCTGAAGAAACTAATGTCTTTGAACATCTTAAAGACGCAATGTGCCTAGTGTTGAGCCCTAAAAGTGTCTTCTCTTTTGCCAAAATCCTCTTTATCTTATCATTTCTTTTTTCATTTATATACCTAAAAGATCAATAATAATGATTAAAATCACTTAAGGAATACATGCAATGACTAACTTGTTGTACTTTTGTGGTTTTGTTGTCTTAATGATTTCTGAGCCGTTTTAGCTACAAAATGCAGTCATTCTATAGCCAGTTACACATTCCGTAGCCATTTTGGTGTTTGAACATATTACAGGTGTCATCTGAAGAAAAGGAGTATATGGTTAGATTCTGAATCTTTCCTACATTGTTCCTTGTCATCCACGAAGGCTGAATCAAAATTTGGAGATGCTTTTGCACGTGGTCAAACCAAGAGTCCGAGAAGCAGATTTCTATAAGGATAAGGACTCTTGATTTTCTTTCAGAAAATCACGAGTCCTATCAAGAATTTTAGTTTGATTTTGACTTTAGAAAACACCTGTGCCTACTTTCATTCAATTTCAGTTATGTAATTTCCTATAAATTTAGCTCGATCATACCGAGAAAACAAGTTAACTATTATTTGCCAAAAACTGTGATACTCTGTTTCGAAGTATTTTTGATAATAATAAGGAGCATAAATTTGATGTTGTGTTGAATACAAGCTTAAGAAGTTAAGTATTTTCATGCTAAGTTGATAGCAGAGGGCCCCTGCTATCTAAGGAGGCTTCCATGTGCTTTCTAGATAAGTAACTTTTAATTATGTGTTGTTGTATTTCTCACTTAGACAATTTTCTGAGTTTGTATCTTCCAGTATTATGTCTTGCTTTGTTTGTTAAGCTAACAGATCCTCATGATGTTATAATTAGTCCTTTCTTAAAAATTTTCCAATATATCACTATTTATTGAATGGATTTCGTTGTGACATCTTGAATTACCAGCACTTTAAAGCTTTTGTCATTTAGATTAAAAGATTTTCATTATCTTATAGCCACTCTTTTTCTTAAAAGCTTTTCCAACATATCACTGTTGACTGAATGAGATTTGGTTGTATGATGATTAAGTTAATTAGGTTGGATTGAATATCCTCATATTGTTACAAGCAGTCTTCTCTCAAAACCGTCCCAATAAATCTATAAATCACAAAAAGACCTAATTGTAATACTATGGGTTACTTGTTGTTTAGAAGATTCTTATTTTGTTATATCAAGTCTCCTTCAATGAACTATTCCAATACATCTCTAACTGATGAATGAGACCTAGCTGTAACAACATAAGAAGTTTAAATGTTCATAGATATCCTTAGCATATTATGGAAATTCTCTTCTCAAGCTGTTCCAAAATATCACTAATATATGAATAGCATTGCACTACAATATTCTAAGTCACTATCTATTTTTAGGAAAATCCTCATCACATTGGAGTTCAATCTCTTCTACAAAATATTCCAATAAACCTCTAATCAAAAGGATTAGATTGAAACATAATGTCTTGAGTTCCATTTCATGTTCATTTGCAACCTAGGACATCCATGGATTAAAATACTCTGTTTTTCATCATTAGTACAGAATTTACAATTACACTTTTTTGTGAGTTTAAGGTTCTCTTTACTTCCCTTTTTGTCATAGATTTGATATCACCTTTTGAATATATATTAGCATACTAAAACCTAAACATAACAAAACTCAAAAACATCAACAAAATATTGAAAACAATGAAATAAGAATAAGGATATTTAGGCATATATAGTGCAATTATACCTCATCAGTTTACAAGCCCTAGTCGATAATTTATGTTATTAATTGAGGACACTGAATTGAATAAACACCTATGACTGGTCTTAGTTATACCATATTTCATGAAAACCTTTATTATGGAATGTGATGCCTCAGGAAATGGAATTGGTGTTGTTTTAATGCAAGAAGGAAGACCCATTTCTTTTGAAATTCGTCCAATCAAAGAAAAGTATTTACAGAAAGCTATTTATGAGAAGGAAATGTTAGAAATAATACATGCACTAAATAAATGGCGACCTTACCTAATGGGAAGACACTTCAAAGTAATAACTGATCATGATAGTCTTAAACACTTTTTGGAGGAAAGACTATCTTCATAAGTGCAGCAAAAATGGGTCACAAAGATGTTGGGTTATGAATTTGAAATAATCTACTAAAAAGGGAAGCTAAATGTTGTTGCAGATGCACTCTCAAGAAATAATGAAGATGTGGAAGCATTTTTTTGTGCCATTTCTATTATCCAACCAGATTTGATAACCGAAGCAAAGGATGAATGGAAGTAGGATGAAGAAGTGTGGACACTCATTCAAAAGTTACAACAAGATCCTAGTACATATGATACATTTAGTTGGAAAATTGATTGCTTATGGTAAAAAGATTGCTTATATCTTTGCAAGAATTCCCAACTAAAACAAAAGATTCTTTTGGAATTGCACACTTCTCCTTTAGGAGGTCATTCGGGATTTTTAAAAACTTACCACAGGGTGAAGAAAGATTTTTTTTGGGATGGCCTTAAATCTGATATTCAAAATTTTGTAGCGGAGTTTTTGGTTTGCTAGCAAAATAAAGTTGAAAAAATTAAGACCCCAGGTCTTCTACAGCATTTATCCATTCCAAGTCAACGTTGGGAGGAGATTTCAATGGATTTTATCACAGGTTTACCCAATTCCAATGGAAAGAGGGTCATCATGGTGGTAGTTGATAGAATTACCAAGTATGCACACTTTTGTGCATTATCTCATGCATTTAAATAAAGTAAAGTTGCTACTACATTTATGGACACAATTCAAAAGCTACATGGAAACTCAAAGATTATTGTGAGTGATAGAGATCCCATTTTTACTAGAAATTTTTGGACGGAGTTATTTTCTTGTTTTGGTACTCAACTAGCTCAGAGCTCATCTTATCATCCTCAATCCGATGGTCAAAGTGAGATAGTGAGTAAATGTTTGGAAGGATATCTTCGTTTTTTTGTATCTGATAAATAAGAAAAATGGATCAAGTGGTTACCTCTCACTGAATGGTGGTATAACACTTCCTTTCATATTGCAGGAAAAATTATCCCATTTATGGTGCTTTATGGATATCATCCAATATCCATCACATCATATTTAAGAGAAAATTCTAAGTTTCAAGCAGTGGAAGATCACATCGAGCATCAACAAGAAGTTCTCTAACGCTTAAAGGATAACCTAAATATGGCACAAAATCGAATGAAATAATAGGCAGATCAACATCACGGTGAGAGAAGTTTTGATGTAGGAGACTGGGTATTTTTACGGCTACAACCATACAAACAAATGTCCCTCAAGCAAGCTAAGAAGGATAATAAATTATCGCCAAAGTACTATGGTCCTTGCAAAGTGTTGCAAAAGATTGGTACTATGGCATACGAATTCGTGCTTCATGCTTCTTCGCGAGTGCATCCAGTTTTCCATGTTTCATGCTTAAAGAAGGTTATAGGTGAAAATCTTCCAGTTCAAACAATATTGCCAGAACTTGATGAGGAAGGAAAAATCATATTGGAACCTGAAGCGGTCACGGAAACAAGAACTTTCCAACTACAAAATCGATCAATTTCAGAGTATCTCATCAAGTGGAAGAACTTACCCACTGAAGATTCTACATGGGAGGATGAGAATTTTATACAGAAGCACCTAAAGCTACTCAAGCATTGAGGAAAACAATTTTTTTAAGGAGAGGACCGGCATGTTAGGTCCCTATATTACTAGTTTTATTCCTTATTGTTATTAGTGCACCCCCCTTATTGTTGTTGTTGTACCCTTGTAACCCCAATATTGCTATTATTGTGCCCTTAAATTATTATTGTTAGGTTGGCTAGGATTATATTGTGGCCACATGGACTCCTATATATAGAAGGAGGTTTTGGTTATTTTTAGCATCCAATAATTTTTCATTTATGTAATTTATTGGAGGTTTCCCCCTCAAAGTAGCTGATTTCTAATGCGTTGATCTCTCTTTTCTTCTATTTTGGAGCTGGTTTCATAACATTATAATAATGATAGGATGGATCATGTTAGAATATGGAATCATAGAAGCATACAATTGAAAGCAAGAGATAGTAACATCATCATAAAGAAGCATGAAAGATAGTTGGAATAGAAGTCTATGGCTATCACCTATAACAGGATATAGCTCTTGGTAACGTCATTAGAAGCATAAGTAGTACATATGGGAAAAATAAATTCATCTAGTATAAATATCATCATACATCATTGAAAAGGAGTATTTGTAGGATGAAAATGATTAAGATTTTCCATTAGAATCTTCATTGGAAGGTTCATCTACTGGGAGAAGCAAGTGTCTCGTCAATAATTCCATCTTGTATGGGATTAATGGGATGATGATATGATGTCAAAAAAAGTGAATCAGATCAAGGGATTGAGGTTATATAAATCAAGGAAGCTACAGAAGGAAGTCTATATGACCAGAAAGAGATGATGTATGCATGAGTGTACTTGATCAATATAGAGGCATGTCATATGGTTGCAGATCTCATGAATGAGTACTCTACCTAAAGAGCATGATCAAAATAAAGGATCTCCTCCTTTGTAAGTATGTGTTAAGGAACGATTCACACATTGATTAGATAAAATCAACATAATATGTCCTCATATGAAATATAAGGTGGTTAAAATAGTTGAAGGAACTATGATTGGAAGTTCCTAGGAGAAAATGTGTGAATAAATAAAGGAAGAGATCATGAAAAATTAAACTATGGAAAAAGGAAATCAACATCCAAGGGCTAGAATATTTGACTATGATATCTCCATGGGAAATATATGAAAATTATGATAAACTATAAGAAATAAAGAGACCCTTGATGCTGTATATCTTTTTGGATATGTTTGAATATATATGTAACATGTTGATCCAAGCAAGGAGATCTCATGATGAAAGACCATCACAAAGATAATTTTTATTTAATGATAATTTTATATTTTTTGAGGAATCTATGGATGGTCTAATGCAGTGGTAACAAGGGAATAGTTGTAGATATCATCTATAATTGAAACTCATTCAATAGGATGAAAGATCCTAAAGGAAACATGATGCAAAGAAGATAATAAGATATGAAGTAATGCCATATATGGAATAATGGATCAATTTCTGATGAAATGAATTATGAAATGACTCATGAATGTAAGTGATCCATGGTTTGTTCCCTACAATAATTCCCAAGGTAATGCAGGGTCCATATCAAAGAAATAAAATCATGACATCAAAGGAAGGAGTCATACAAGCATTTTTTTGGCCCAAAATCTCCACTTAAAGAGTTTCTGGAACAAATTCCCTAGTTAAGAGGGAGCTTGGTGAATTCCTTGATTAATAGGGAGCTTGGGTAAAGTCATTTCTAGGAATGGGTACATTCCTTCATTGGAATGGGTATGTCCCTCTTAGTTAAGAGTGAGAGATATACACATCATTCTTGTCTTCACTTGGGAAGATATAATGGATGATTAGCTAAGCGCCTGGCATCTTATAGTCCTTGAGGATGTGGTCGGGATTCCAAGATAAGAGTAGTTATATAGGACTAATAGTCTTTGAGGATTGGGAATCCAAGATAAGAATAGTCCTGGTGGAACATACTCTAAGTGAACTAGGGTGTGGTATGTTCCAAGAAAGACAATGATGAGGGTGTCTATAAAACGTTGGTCTCACCAACATTTTTATCTTATCTTGTGGATATATATATATATATATATATATTATTCAAGTCCTTTATATGTAAAAATGTTGAGGATATGATGTTATACAGATGGGTTACCAATCTAACTCTTCTTATGAGAATTATTCAAATTGGGAATGTCCAAGTACCTTGGATGGATTTTGAATACCTCTCCAGTTAAGAAAGAGTGTTGAAATATGTAAATAGATTCAATATTCATAATTACATGTATTATTATGATTTTATGTAATTGATGTAAATGATAAAAATAAAATTATTTATGATATTCTTGATTTATGGGTTTCATGCTCAATAGATAAATCTCCCATTGTGAGATATTAGGTTTGTTCATTAATTTATAAAGTCAATTGAGTCAATTTCATGTATTTAAGACCCATTTGGGTATGTTAAATATTGCAAAAGATAATTTATTTAAGTCATAAACAATCCAAGACCTCGTCACAAGAACTCAATAAAGTCAACATTCTAAAGGAGCTAGATATTATTCTAGAAGGAGATGCCAGCCTAGGTACAAACACAAGTCGAATTATTTTTCATGGACATACTACTATATAAAGGAGGACTGGGGCTCACTTGAAGACACATTTCATTCAAGCATCTAAATTCAAAGAGGAAGTGTGAGAATCACACAAGAAGCACCTCTCTCCAACCGAAGTAGGAAGAACAAGGATCTGAATTGTTTTGGGTCTGATTTATGGATAATATCTCTCACATGTGAAATTAGGAGTAGTGTTATCTATTGTAGAAGAATTCAAGTTATCACAGTCATCCTAGAAGGTCGAATCAAGGAAGAAAGAAAGTCACTTATCAAGTTGAATTGCAGAAACATGGGACACTATCCAAGAGAGAGGGAAATCAAGGGATACAATTTTTGTTTTCCCCTCACACATGTTGCAACTAGTGTTTCTGAAGAGGCCAAGAATTGCAAGTTTGTTTCAATAGGCAAAAATATGAAGAGAATTCAAGATATATAGGTGAAGAAAATAGTTTGAATATTATTTCCACAAGGAAGAATAATTGCTTTAAGGAAGTCTTGTGTCCTGGTCTGGAAGAGGCTGTTAATGCAAGGGTCTTGGTCTTGGAATTCATCAGTTGAAGATTTTATAAGAATAATATTTCATTTGGGTTTTCCTATCAAGATTGGAGAGGTTTTTTCCCTGGATGATAGACTACATTGTGTGTCCTTTCTCTCATTTTTTGTTATGATTTGATAGCTATTTGAGGAATAATAACAGATAATTATAATCAAGTCAAGAATAACCTAATTAATAAAATTAAAAATTCTTCACAAGAAATTATCATTGCTAGAGAAATCATCTCATCTCTCTTCCCTATATTTCTCAACAGAGGCCCCCACCTCCACCCTTAAGGTAACACTATAATCAACCTCCTTCCCAGGAAGCACAAAATACAAAACCAAATTCAAATCCTTCATGTAATGACCAACACTATAATCCTTGCACTACTTGAT
Source organism: Pinus albicaulis (assembly GCA_034641835.2). NCBI lineage: Eukaryota > Viridiplantae > Streptophyta > Pinopsida > Pinales > Pinaceae > Pinus > Pinus albicaulis. The sequence continues at coordinate 889,859,365 of CM076571.1, forward strand.
CTCTTAGTGAATAGTAACTAGCTCATTATTCCAAGGCACACTCCTAATGTGATTCTGATTCCATATTCCAATGTTAATTAAAAAAAAATATTCCTCGGCCTTTCATTCTCTGCTTTCTAGTCCCTCAGGAAATCTAGTCAACCCCCTTCCATGTAGTCACTCACCTTCCAAGTTCCTTGGCATCCCCTTATCAGGCGATCCATACCTTGGCAAGGTTTCCTCATATTGGATGATTTAAAAACCAAGTCATATCTCTGCCTCAAAACCATCATACTAGTCATATCATGCTCATGGAAATCCATAGACACTATTGGTTAATAGTGTCCCATAACGGCCCTCATCCTGAAGTTATTTACCAACATATTGTTGCATGTTCAAATTCCTTTTATTATTGTTGCTAAGACCCTTGCAGCTAGTTCCTACCACCCAAACTAGGCATTTTCCATGATTTCCTATGCTAAGAACATAATTTCCATTAGACTCAAAAGGAATTGAAATAAATTCAAATCGTACCTCATTTATAGATCGTCAATAAGGTATCCTTGCAATTTTGTTTACTTTAGTGTCACAACAAGTAAAATTATCTCTTTGATCAAATCATCATGTAAAAACATATCACATATGGTTAGCTCAAAACTCAACCATCATAAATCAAAATAATAGACTATGTGCATAGTTAAAAACTGAAATAAAATATTGGTACTTATACTTAAATCATTCTTAACTTCTTGCTTTTTTCTTAGTCCTTTTTGTACAAACACCAGATCAGTTGTCAAACCTAATAAGTACCTAGTGTTAGCAACCAATAAAAATTGTCATATCAAATGGTGGCTAAAATTTTTTTGGAGCCTTCAAGAAACAGGTTTTATTGCTAAAAGTTATCTCTTGAAGACTCATGCAGACATCATGACTTTGGTTCAATCTTCACTGCTGTTTCCATTTCAAACTTAGAAATTCTGTGGATTCCATAGAGAAAAGACTGCCACAAAATCCATTTTTCCCTTCCCTCCACCTCAAAACCAACCTTCATTTTGCCTCCTCTTTTCCTCATCAACTTCCTCTATTTTCCCTTTTTTCCATTTCCCCCTTCATAAAATCCACATTACAGAGTTTAAAACTCCTTTTTTAACTCTGCCGAAACCCCCAAATCCATCAGGAAACTCTGAAAAGTCATAAAAATACACTTTCTGTATTACAGATTTAAGCCCCTTTGGGCTAAGTCCTAACCACTTCCCCACATGTGCCTTGGTGCTGGAACCAAGCACTATGACCTTTCGGCGCTTATCGCATCGGAGAAATCGGAGCGTGCAAGTTTATGTCTTATGGTAAGACCTCCGATTGCGATTAGCCCTTTGTACACAACCCCCGATCCTATTATCACCTCATATAACCCTTGTGCCCATAATCGGACGCTAAAAAATTGTATAAACACATCCCTGATGCTTATTTTCCTTTGTGAAGTTCATAAACCCACTTTTTCCTAAGTTTGGTCTAAACGCGCCCATGCAATGTTTTTTAATGTAAAATGGGTAGATTGAAAAGCCCCACATCAAAATTTCTGATGCGATTGAGCCCCATTGTATAAACCACGCCCTCCACTTTTCTCCATATAACCCAACGCCCGAGACCAAGAGTTAAAGTCCCGAAGCGCCAATCGCATTGCAAAATTCCAAATGGGTAGATTGAAAGACCGAGCCAGACCTTTCGATGCGATTGGCCCTTATACATATAAGCCCTGGGCCTATCGCATTCCATATATACCAGCGACCTCGCAGATGGGCTCCAAGCCATATCAATATATATCTTGCCCCAGCCATAAAACGTTTGCTTTTTCATAAAATGTTGGGTTTTCATTATTATAAAGGGTTTCCGCCAGTGCAATTTTTGAAACAATATCCACCGTTGATCTAAAATGATCTAACGGGCAGTGCACAATTGCATCGCAAGTTTTATCGGGGGAATTTTATTCCTCTCCTAGATTGGTGATTCCCTAATCAATCATGAGTTGTTGATCTCCTCCCCACCTTTCTAGATCTAATGGCCCTCATTTTCCCCAATCGCAAACCTTTCCTCCCCCTTCAAAACCCCTCTGATTTATTTCCCATTATCGATCTGATCTATAGATCGACGGCCAACGCTCAATCGCATCGGCACCATACAGTTTCTTCCCCCGCCGATCGCATCCCCTCGATTGCATCTGGACCATCGGCGTGTCCAGATCGAACTGTCCATATTTCATCTCTCGACTTTGGTTTAAAAACATGCATCCCAACTCATAATGTTTTTCATCCAATCCTAGTTGTTGATCTCTACAGATCAACGGTCCGACTTCAACCTTTCTTCGCCTATATATTTTTCATTTTAAACCCCAAATTTAATCCTAGCCGCCGATCTTCTACATCCAACAACCCATATTTAACCCGACAGACCTGCCTCCTGTGGGTCCTGCCTTCTTCAAAATTCAATCTCAGCTGTCCAGATCTTAGATCAACGACCCATAATAAAACTGCTCCCCTTGCTTCCGCCCGTGCATCTATCCGTTATCACGCTCGTTCTCTACCGTCATATCTAAGACCCCATATTTGACGGCGCACACAGAGTTTCGTGTAACTTTCAGCCACGTGTCGGGTGGGAATTCTTATCGCGTTAAAAAAGGCAAAACCACCTCCCCGCCTTTTTCTCACATGAAAACAATTGTTTTGCCCTCCGAAACTACTTTTCCCCATTTCTATTATGATTCATCGCGCGGAGTGCCTGCCATTGATCTCTGTAGATCAACGGCCGAGATATAATCTGGCCTTACACTATTGCCCTCCACCTCTTCCAAATGTTTTTTAATGTGCAAATCTTTACCATTGATCTCGTAGGCTGATCTCATCCGGCGGCCCACGATCGTCCCAAACCCCCAACTTTACCTTTTGCTAAATTTCCTCCGCCAAAGGTATTTTTCCTCTTTTCTTTGTATTTTCTCACATCTTACGCCCATATTATTATAAAGTGACTCATTCACTATGTGTATTCACCACTGATCCTCACCGTTGATCTTTGCTAGATCAACGGATCTGACTTAATTCTTCCTCCAATTTCCTTTTTAACCTCTCGCAAACAAATCTCGACCATTGGATGCTGCCATCCAACGGCCACGCTCCCACCCACAATCTCTGAAGAATTTTTCCCAAAAAATGCAGGATTTCTTAATTATTTTTGTATTTTGCAGGTGTTGAATGGTTTTTCCATTATATTCAAGAAAAGCCAAAGGCTGGGGATGACGATTCTCGTGTCTTTGATTCATAAAAAAGAAACCATTCATAGGGTTCACATCCACATTTCATCAATAATTCATGGGCATTGATGCCATATGAGCCCTGTGCATCCCTACACATCAACAAGACACAGAGAATTAAATAAAACAAAAGAGTATCAGTGTTGAAGACTAAAACAAAGAAAAATGGAAGATTAAAGCCTAATCCTCTAAATTAAAACACAATTAAAGAAAATCAAAATATCTACAGACAAAAAATCCTCCACCACCACAACAAAGGCCAATTGATTCCTCTCAGCTACCAAATTTCCACCTGTAGCTTCAAAGCACTCAAACAGAGGTCGAGTAATGACCAACAGAGGATATCTACCTCACAACCACCAAAGAGTTAATTCAACTGAAGAACTAATTGAAAAATATCTACAGAGTTATTACATAACTAAAACAGAGCCTCAAAGTCAACAAAATCTCCCACGGAGCTTAAATCTTAAATGTAAAACAATTAATACAGTGAAAATAACTGTACTCTTCTCCATTAAGCCCCTCAAAGGCCGAGAAGCATTAATCTATATTAATTGAACCTAGGAGATCTTTTATCCCCTCCCACCTCCTCATTCCTTCTATAAATACTTCTGTAGAAGATGAGAAAATGTGGGTTGCAGAACTTTGAAATATACTTGAGCTTGAAACTTCTGATTGTAAATAGTGTTCAAAGGCTCTTGAAGCTCTCCTTGTGATAGAATATTTAGGCTGAGAAGTGAAGATGATTTCTAACCTGAAACACTGGACTTAAAGCTATAACTGGTTTGAAGCATCAATACAAGCTGATTTATGGGATCCTGGTCTATGTCAACGGTGATGTTATTTCTTATTGTAAATTGTTATTTTATTTCTATTTTCACTTTGTTCAGCTTCTCTTATAAAGAACAACAAGCATAGATTTAGGATTTACTGTATATCAGTACCCTTCTCTGACTGATAAGCTTTATCTAAATGTTTTCTTCCGAATTTGGTTATTTACGAATGATTTAATTCAGTTTAAGCAGTAGGAATGTTGGCGTTCCCTTGTCCTCTTGTCTAGGCTAATTCTTATTCTTGAATGTTATTTTTAGTTTATGTTAAGTAGAGATGAACTAAGGAAGTTATGGTGAGCCTTGTCCTAGTTTTATCCCGAAAGACTATATGAAAGTTTCCCTAAGAGTGTGTTGAAAGCTGGCTAGTTTCAAAGTACTTACCAGATCTTAGACCATTCTTCGTTATCATTTGTGTTTCCCTTTGTGTTTTAAATGTTTTTTCTATTATAAGTGTATCAAAGGCTAGCTAGTTTCGAAGTACTTACCAGATCCTAGGTTACTTTTATGTTTTTCTTAAGTATATGTCAAAAGCTAGCTAGTTTCAAAGTACTTACTAGGTCTTGGGCTGGTCTTTGTTCTTCATTTGTTTAATTCCCCTTATTGTTGTATCATTTCATTCCATAAAATTAACTTCAAAGAGATCCTTAGACATAGATGACTTGCCTCATGGACCACTCTTGAACCTGGTTGTTTCGATTAAATCCTATTATGACTCCATAGCCCAATGGACTAAAACCAGCATTGCATCCACCTTTTTAGCCAAAGCTTGTTCTTTTTTTGTTGCAACTTCACACCTTTGAAACTATTTCCATTTAGAACTTTCCACTAAAATAATAATCATGCTCAACCATCCAAAACAAACAAAAACCCTCAGACTTCATAACTAGCCTAATATCATTACCCAAAACCTTTAAATATAAATCCATCTTTGCACTTATTGGAGAGATCCCTCTCCAGATTCAGGAGGGCTAGATCCTAGTGTTCACCACCTATAATATTTTGTTATACCAAAAGGTGGCTAAGACTTTTTTAGCCTCCAAGGAACAAATTTTATCACTAAAAATTTTTGGCTCTTGAAGACTCCTTGAAGGCCTCATGCCTCTATCCGAAATCTTCATTTACTGTTTCCATTTCATGCTCTGAAATTCTGCTAATTTCATAAGAAGAGACTGCTGAAGAACCATCATTTTCGCCCTTCTCCCACTCAAAACTAACCTTCATATGCTTCCCTTTTTCTCCGTAAAATCCCCTTTGTTTTCATGATTCATTTTCTCCCCTTCATGAAAATCACTCTTATTAAGGTTGAAGACTCATTCTTTAGCTTTACCGAAACCCCTCAAATAACCCATAGGACTTTATAATAAATACTTTATATTATAAAGCCCTACCTTTCTAACCACTTCCCATTTTTCATACCCTGCCATACGTTATTATATAAACTTTATTATAAAGTTCATATCATATAATATATGGCCCACCGCTTATCGCAAATCGTAATCTCGCATTATCGCATTTTCCATGGCTTGTTCAATTGACCCATCGCAAAAACTTGCGATGCGATCATTCCGCTTGATCGCAAATCGCGTAATCGCAATTTCGCATTTCGTTGTTTACATCCGTTTGATCCATTGCAGATATTTGCGATGCGATTCGATCGCATCGCAAATATTTGCGATGCGACCGCCCGATCGCAGTTTTCTCTCCGTCGCATAATCCGCACATCGCATATTCCCTCCTCCATCACAAATCGCAAATCGCATCTTTTGTGAAACCCCTGATCACTCATCGCAAGTACTTGCGATACGATTTTGCGATCTCTTTAACCGCCTCTGAATAAAATCTCTACCGTTGGATGCAGCCATCCAACGGCCACGATCTTTCCCGCCTTCTGAAGCAGTCTAAACCTAAAAACGCATAATTTCTTAATTGTTTCTGTGTTTTGCAGGTGTTTTTGGTTTTCCATTATATAATGAAGGAGAGCCGAGGGTTGGGAAAGACGTTTCCTGTGCCTTCGAGCTATTACAGAGAACCATTCACAGGGTTAAATTCAAATGATTTACCAATGTTTCATGAGCGTTGATAGCATAAAGAGCCCTGTGCGGCCCTGCACATCGACAAGACACTATTTTACTCAAAAGAATAGTTAAAGAGTATCAGTTTTGAAGATAAAGCACAGCAGATGAAGATTGAAGACAGTATTATGGGGATTACGGCTAAGAAGATCATCAAAATCCTAATCCCCGACTCAAAACACATTTTAAAGAAAACCTAAAGTGTTTTATCAGACAGAAAGCCTCCACCGCCACATCTTGAGGCAAATTGATTCCTTAGCTACCACAGAGCCACCTTTTGCCTCAAACCTTTCAAAGCAGAGGTTGAAGTTATTGAAGAAAATCAGATATTCGCCTCCAGCACAGCCAGGGAGTTACTTCTGCAAGGAAATAAATGCAGAACTATCTGCAGAAGTTACTCCAAACGTACACGGAGCCTCAAAGTCAAATAAAGCTCCCACCGAGCTTTGATATTAATTGTAAAACAGTTAATGCAGTGAAACACCTGTAAGATTCTCCATCGAGCCCCTCAAAAGGCCGAGAAGTCATCACCCTGTATTAATTGTCCTAAGAGGTCTTTTCCTCAGATCTTTTTCTCGTCATTCTTCTATAAATACTTCTGTAGAAGATGAGAAATTGTTGGTTGCAGAACTTTGAAATACACTTGAGCTGGAAACTTCTATTTGTACATAGTGTTCGCTAGCCCTTGAAGCTCTGTTTGTGCTAGAGTAGTTAGGTTGAATAGTCAAGATGATTGCTGAACTGAAACATTGGACCTAAATATTGTAACTGGTTTGACATCAATATAAAAGCCGTTTCTTGGGATCCTGGTCTATATCGCCGGTGAAGTGCTTCTTTCTTTATTAAATTGTTTTCCTTCTATGTATGCCATATTGTTCACATTCTGGTGTAAAAAATAGTTTAAACAGGGTTATGATCAGCTGTATATCAGTAACCTTCTCTGGCTGAGAAATCTTTATCTTGATGTTTTCTTCAAACTTGTTTATTTAAGAATGATTCAATACTGTTTAAACAGTTAGGAATTTTGGCGTTCCTTTGTCCTTCTGTTTGCTTAAACATTGTTCTTGAATGTGATTTCCATTATTTGCTATTAAAGTTAGACTAGAGAAGATATGGTTTGCCCTCATTCCTAGATTCTTTTCTCCAAAGGCAGATTCTGAAAGTTTCCCTTGGTGTCGACTGAAAGCAGACTAGGTTTAAAAGTACTTTATCTGATCTTAAGTCACACTCTATTTTTCTTATGTGTTTTCATACTTTCTGAAGGTAATTATGTGGATTACTGGATTGTTTGTCAATTAAGCTACTTGAATACAGACTTGCCCAAGGAGTCAATGGTTAGCCCTGCAGTTGGTTGGTTTTAAACAGTTACTTAAGAGGCTTTTCTTGTTTGGACTGACTATAAATCCTTTGAGAAATTATTATCAGTTTCCACCCCTCCAACACTTTAATGTTTCCATTCCATCATTTTAATCTCAATAATCTTGTGGTATAGATGACTTGCCCCTTGGATCACACTTGATGTTGTTGCTCAATTAAAGCCTAGATATGACTCCATAGCCCAATGGACTAAAAACCAGCGTTATATCTATATTTTTAGCTTAGCTGTTCTATCCACTTGTAACTTCTCACTTTTGAAACTTTTGCACTTAGAACTTTCCGCTCAAGTAACATTTCATGCTCAACCATCCAAAACAAAACAAAACACTTGGCCTTTATAACTAGCCTAATATCATTACCTTAAGCTTTCAAAGACAATATCCATATTTGTACATATTGGAGAGATCCCTCTCCGGATTCAGGAGGGCTAGATCCTAGAATCCCAAAGTTGGTTGAAATGATGTTGTTTCTGTAATTGGACTCTGCCAATATTGCTAATAAATTACAGAGACCTAACATTTCTGGCGACTCCGCTGGGGAATTGAACCCCGAATCATTTTCATTTAAAGATAATCATACGACATCAGAGATTTGGTTCATAGAGAATTTGCTTTATTAACCAGCTGGAGTCACCTAAAATTTCTGGCGACTCCGTTGGGGACTGAGTTGAGTTTTCATCTCATTTTCCCTTGATTTTCACACAAAAATTTGAGAGTAAAAAGTAGCCTTTTCAAGCACTACCAAGAAATGGTAATCGTGATGAAACTTGTTTGAATCAGTGACAATCTAGGTCAACCCTAGGATTCTCATAAGACTTTATCTAACCTTGAAAAGTCAGCTAGCTTAGCCATAAGAGTAGAGTGTCTTTGTCTCATAACCTTAGCTAAGTTTTGAAACAGAGTTAAGATATTCTTAAAAACCACACTAATAAAAACAACTCAAAAAAACCTAAAAATTTTCAGATTGGTATTCAATAAACATGGTGGTGGACCATAAAACCTTTTATCTCCAAAGGAGCTAAAAACTTCCACTTGGCGACTACACAATCCTTAAAAGACCTTAAGACTCCACTGGGAAGAACCCTTATCATCATAAAATCATTTAAAACTCAGTAGAGGACTGTAGGATTAAATTTACGAAAAAAGATTAGTTGACCTCTTAAAGATTGTCATATCTGGTTGAACTTGTCTTGTTTGTTCGGGTCTAAAAACACATCATAGTGGCTTCTAGAAAGATTCACACTAGAGCCCATCCTGACCCTAACCCACCTGAGATAGTTGATGACCCAGAAAGCATCCTTTGGAAGTCTCCTAGGATTAAATTATCAACTGTTTTCAGATCACCCTTGAGAGCTAATTCAGTCCCTGAAAATCTTTCAGCTCTACAACAATCACAAGCTGACTTAGTAAACCCGTTTAGAACTAGGTCATTTGAGGATATAATTCGGATAGACTCTGAGTCTTCACTTTCATCCTCGGAAACAAGTGAACATCTTGGTAGCAGGGAAACAACACCTCCTGATTTACATTTCCTTCACAATCTAGGTGTCTCTCATCCAAGATCAGCTCAACAGTCTATTCCTAGCCCATCCACATCTGCTCACCCTACATCCACTATTCAAACCACCCCACTTCAGCCCACTCCACCTCTTGTAAATCCACCCCCACCACATATCATGGCAGCATGGTATTCTCCCTTAGTCCTTCATGTACCTTTAGTCAATCTTCCACAGGACTATCAGTCCAAAATCCCATTGTATGATGCTAGCAATGCTACAACTGCATCACAACATGTGGATAAGATGAATGACTACTTTGACAGAAACGAAATTGATGATGATTCTATCAAGCTCAGATTATTTTCTCAAAGCTTAGGGGGAGAAGTAAGAAAATGGTTTAAAGGCTTAGCCCCCCATAGTATAAATGATCTCCAAGCCTTCGATCAAACTTTCTTAAACAAATGGTAAGTAAAGAAGAATCCTCTCCAAGTTCTTGCCGACTATAACAATCTCCATAAGAACCCAGGGGAAAGTGTACAAGCTTATTGTACCAGATTTAACAGTGTGTATAATGCACTTTCCCCAGAACTAAAACCTCCACAGGGCTCAGCCTTAAACAAATTCCCTAAAGGATTTGATGCTGACATGACCTATTCGCTGAGGGAAAGAGATTTTGCAACTCGTGAAGATATGCAAAGAGGTGCTCTTTCTATGGAAGTGAATCTGATGGAGAAAAGAGCAAGGATGAAAGCTGAAAAGAGAGTATCCTTTAGAGAAGAATCTACACCTTCTACTTCCAACTCAAAAATGGAGAGAATGATGGAGGAAATGATGAAAGAGATGAGCATAATTAAAAGAGCACAAGCAAGTCAAAATCAAACTGCTCCTCAAAACATAAACCAAAACCAGAATCAAAATGTTAGAAGGAACCAACCTCCAAACATACCTAGGGAAGATGATCAACAGATCACTCCTCCCTTTCATCAGAACTATATAAGTGAGGTTGAGGAAACAGACGAAATAACAGAGGAAGGTGCCATCAACATGTTGGAGGTCGATGATGATGATTTTGAGATTCAGTATGATAAAAAACAAGGTCTATATACACCGTATGATGACAAAAGAGATGATGATGAAAATCATTATCAAGACATGGAAAATGTCATCATAGAATCTCAAAGGGAATATGACATTAGAAGCAAGACTAATCAACAAACCCCCTACACCAAAACCTCTAACAAATCTTCACAAAACAACACGTCAACCAAGCCTAAAACAGTCAAACACAAGGATAAAGCAGTGGCTGATAACTCTGGTAAAGGTAAAGAGAAAGACACTCAAAATCTTGAAAAACAGAGTGCAAACATCGGTAGTACTAACACTTCAGCTAGTACTCCTTCTTCAACCGTTGTGTCAACTGTAGATAAAACAAATCAACAAGCTGTTGTTGCTGATAAAGTGACAGCTAACAAGGCTGAAACCAGCACTTCAAAGAATCAAATTCCTTTCAGCCTGGAACAGGAAATTTCCAAGATTAAAATCTCTATTCCCTTAACAGAGTTAGCTGCCCAACATGTATATAGGACCCAAATTTTGAGGGCTTTGAATATAAAGGAAAACGGAGATACAGTCAATCTTAGTGATGACCAGCCGGAGCTTATTTTTGGTCCAAAGATTGAAGGTAGATATCAAGAGGGACCTGTTCCTCCTTTCTACGTAAGTTTAAACGTTCATGACAAAATTTTACACAACGCTATGCATGATTCCGGGGCTTCTCATAATTTAATGCCTAAAGCTGTGATGGAGAGCCTTGGTTTAGAGATCACTAGACCTTACAAGCACCTATACTCCTTTGACTCCAGTAGAGTAAAATGTTTGGGACTAATCAAAGATCTCTGTGTTAACTTAGCCCAGATTCCAGCCAAATGCTTACTCATGGATATTGTTGTGGCTGATGTACTCCTGAAATATGAAATGCTTTTATCAAGATCTTGGGGGGCTAAGTTGTAGGGAACTATGCAGATGGACATGACCTATGCAACTATCCCTATTTTCAATCAAACTAGAAGACTTTACAGGGAGTCTCATATGCAATATACGGTCACAAGTCAAGACATACCTCAAAACTCTCCTCTCTATTCCGTAAGTACAGGCCTTGATTCTTTTATCATGTTTAACGATGAAGCACTTAGTGAAAAAATCACTTTATCAGGATTAATGGCCGATAGAAAGGAGGAGGTAAATACCACGGAACTGTCAAAACAGTTTGCTGAACCTTTAAACCATAGCAAACCAAATATGGGTCTTGAACTACAAGTCATGCATCCATTACTTTTAAACCTGAACACTAAAGAATACGACCCTCAAATGAAAGAAAATCAGGGGGAATAAAAACATCTACAAGTAAGTGAAGACATTCAACAACAATCCGAAAGCACGTTAGTTAAAGAGGACATTCATCTAACAGATGAAACTGAAAACAGTCCCCTTTGGAATATGCATTTCGATGGGTCATGCACTAGGAATAACGCGGGTGCAGGTGTCTGGATTACTAACACTGAAAACAACAATACAGAATGCATTTCATGTAAATTAAACTTTCAGTGTTCCAACAACATAGCGGAATACGAATCCCTTCTATTAGGCTTACGTTTGTTGAAAAAGTTAGGAGCCAAGAGAATTAAAATTCACGGGGATTCGGAATTAATCATTAGGCAAGTCAATGGGAAATATAACACTCATCACCCCAGACTTAGGGCCTATCGAAATGATGTCGTGGACCTTTTAAAAACTTTCGATGAGTCTGAATTAATTTTTGTCCCAAGAAAAGAGAATATTACAGCCCACAATTTAGCTTTTGCGGCCAGGACATGTCTAACGCCATATGAGACTGGAGACAACACAACTCCGATAAAATTTAGACCAGCAGTGCCTGATAAAAAAAATATTGGTAGGTGTTTGACAATGACAAACAAATAGAAGACTTCATGCAATTCAGAAATGAATTCGAACTGCATAGTTTAGATTCAAACTATGATACAGACTGCAGTGAAGAAAATTTTCTTGGTAAAGAAGAACCGTCTCCGGAACCTGTCAATATTAACCTACTGTCTAGCAAACTCAGTAACAAAACAGAATTGAGTACAGAATCAGAAACAGAAGAATTAGAAACTCTGCACTCTAAAGACGAAAGTTTTCCTAGAGGTCTGACCCCTGTAGAAGAGTTGTTCGATTTTAGCGATGTGGCGAATAAACCAAAACTAGAGCCTATAGAGACTGAAGTAGAAGAGTGCAATATAGGCAGTGAAGAGAAACTGAAAATGATCAAACTATCCAAAACTTTTCCAGCTCACATTAAACTCAAATACATAAAGATGTTCAAAGAATTTTCTGATGTTTTTGCATGGAGTTACGAAGATCTTAAGTCCTATGACACTGAAATAATACAGAAAAAAATCCCTCTTAAAGAAAACCAAAAGCCATTCAAACAGAAACTGCGCAGAATAAACCCTGTCCAGTTGCCGTTGGTTCAGAAGGAGATCATGAAAATCTATGATGCTCGCGTTATTGTCCCTGTTAGATATTCTGAATGGGTATCTAATATGGTGTCTGTTAGGAAGAAAACTGGAGAAATCAGGCTTTGTATAGACTTTAGAGACTTAAAAAAAGCTTCATTAAAAGACAACTACCCTTTACCAAAGATGGATCAGATTCTACAAAGGGCGGTAGGGTCTAGAAGAATTTCTTTGCTGGATGGCTATTTGGGGTACAATCAGATCTTGGTTTACCGTGCTGATCAATTAAACATAGCCTTTACTACACCCTGGGGCACCTTCATGTATGTGAAAATGCCTTTTGGTCTAATGAATGCTGGAGCGACCTTTCAAAGAGCCATGGACATAGCATTCTCGGAGGAATTGGGCTTCTTCATCATTATCTATCTTGATGATGTCACTGTGTTTTCAAAAATAGATGAAGAACACTTAGAACATTTGAGGAAAGTTTTCGAGAAGTGCAGAAAGTTTGGGATATCTTTAAACCCTAAGAAGACTTTATTTGGTCTCCAAGAAGGTAAACTTCTTGGGCACATTATTTCTGAGGACGGTATTAAGATTGATCCCAAGAGGATTGAAGCCATATTGCAAATCTCTCATCCTCGAAACATCAAAGAGTTGCAATCTTTCATCGGGAAGATTAAATTTTTGAGAAGGTTCGTCCCCAACTTGGCTGAGCTCCTTAGCAATATCACAAACATGTTAAAAAAGGATCAAGGAGTAAAATGGACCTTGGAAGCAAAGACATCCTTCGGACTGGTGAAACAAGCATTAACCAAAACACCGGTTCTGATAAGTCCTGGTTTTTCAAAAGATTTTTATATCTTCTCATTTGCATCAGAACATACCATAGCGGCTGTCCTTTTACAGAAAAATCCACAAGGACAAGAGCAGCCTATTGCATTCTTTAGCAAGGCATTGAGGGATGCCCCTTTGAAGTATAACATTATGGAAAAGCAAGCTTTTGCTTTGGTTAAGGCTTTAAAAGACTTTAGGGTATACATCCTTCACTCACACATCATTCATTGCCTTTGTCCCAAATTTAGTTGTTAAAGACATTCTAACCCAGGATCCAGATGGTAAGAGAGGTAAGTGGATTGCTGTTATTCTTGAATATGATTTAGAGATAAAACCCACTAAGCTCATCAAAGGCCAAGGTCTAGCTAGATTAATGGCTGAATCAAATTGTGAAGTTCTTGATATTAACATGATTAATGCTTTGGATAACCAAGAAGAATTCTCAACTCCCATTGTTGAAGACCATTTTATGAATTCTCCTTGGTATGCTGATATTTTTTATGTTTTGCTTAATCTGAATACACCTCCTAGTTTATCAAAAACAAAGGCAAGGTTCCTAAAATTGAAAGCTGTAAATTATTGCATTATTGATAAATGTCTGTATTGGAAAAATGCAAGTGGTCTATTGCTTAAATGTTTGCCTGAGTTTGATGCAGAGAAGGTTAAACAAGAGTTCCATGAAGGAGAGTGTGGAGGTCATTCGTACTGGAAGTCAACAGCCAACAAGATCTTGAGGGCTGGTTTCTATTGGCCTACTCTTTTTCATGATGTGCACAAAGTAACCACTACTTGCCATAAATGCCAACTGTTCGAAGGCAAGAGAAAATTGTTACCCCTTCCTCTGCATCCAATCACTGTTGAAGCTCCTTTTCGACAGTGGGGTCTTGACTTCATAGGAGAAATCCATCCACCATCCTCTGCCCAGCATAGATGGATTCTCACTGCCACAGACTATTTCACTAAGTGGATAGAAGCCATCCCTTGTAGGTAGGCCAATGATTCAGTTATCATAAAATTCATGGAGACTAACATTCTCTCCAGATTTGGCTGTCCTACCAATATCATCACTGAAAATGCACCAGCATTTGGATCTAAGAGAATGGTTGAATTCTGTCACAAATATCAGATAACATTGGGGAATTCCACAACCTATTACCCCCAAGGTAATGGACTTTCATAATCTTCCAACAAAAGCTTAGTGAACATAATCAAGAAACTGTTGGAGGATAACAAAAAGTCTTGGCACACAAAGCTGATTCATGCACTTTGGGCTGAGAGATTAACTTTGAAGAAATCTATTGGTATGTCACCCTTTCAGCTTGTGTATGGTATAGATGCATTTTTTCCAAATAGCCTTAGTGTACCAGTGATGAAGTTGATTCAAGAGTTGCAGACTGAAGATAATGACATAACCAGAAGAATAAATCAGACCATTCATCTTCAGCAAACCAGAGACGAAGTGTATAACAAAGCATTGCAGAAACATGACAACATAAAAAATCTCTTTGACCAAAGAACAAAGGCCAGCAATTTCAAGATTGGGGATAAAGTGTTAAAGTGGGACTCAAGAAGGGAAGAAAAGGGCAAGCATGGAAAATTTGAAAATATATGGCTTGGCCCTTACTCTATTCATTCAGTCGCTGGTAATAATGCATTTTTCTTACAGCAGTTGGATGGATCAGAATTGATTGGGGATCCCGTCAATGGCAGGATACTCAAGCATTACTTCTCTTGATTAATGATATGTTTTGAAGCCTTCCTTTTTCTTTTTCCATTATAAATATTTCATCCACCATTGCATTAAAGTTGTAAAAAATCAAAAAATACAAAAACAAAGAAAAAATGAAAAGAGGGCAGAAGGAAAACAAGAAAGGCACAACCCCATGCCAAAAAGAGAAATAAATCTGAAAGTGTGCAAGCTCAAATGCCACTCCTCAAAACACACTTCTAGTTAGTCAAATTTCCTAATCTTGACTAATTAGCTTAAAATTTTCTGCTGATAGGATAGTGAATTCGATTTGCCAAACTGTTCAATCTTGGCTTATCAGTATATAGATTAGGATAGAAATGAAGGTTCAAACAAACTCAAAATCTGAACCAAAGTTTCCAAAGAGAGGTGACTCAAAACTGTTTTATTTTCTGAGTCATAAAAGAGAAGAACTGGTTCTAATTTGCCCAAAATCTGAATTAGATATCAAGGAATAGACAGCTCAAACAAAAGCAAAAACAGAGCTGTGAAGGAAAGAGAAGGCCATGATGAGAAACTTTTAGATATTAAGCCATCCATTTCTTATTTTAAATTTTCTACAAATAATAATCTATGTGCAGCTTGTTTTTAAGCCATAGATCACAGCAAGTCAAACAGCTTAATCTTGACTTGACTGTTTTTAAATTGATGTTGTAGAAATTAGAGAATGAAAGTCTGTTGGACAGTTTAATCCCAACAGACAGTAGATTAGGTAGAGAAATATCTGAGCTCAACTGTTTAATCTGAGTTCGGGGAGAGATAAGGAGTAGAAATAGATTAGATTTCCTGCTTTCAAAAGAATAAAATGTTGTGAAAAGAGTTTTCCAATCCAAGTGCACTCTGATGAAGAAAAAATGTTAGATCAGTAGGATTGGGTAGGTAGAAAGTTTGTATTGATGAAAGTCCATTGTTTTCATAGCTGCTAAAAATGTTTTCAAAGCCATATCATCTAGCAAAGGAAGGGCAGCCCAATGGATCAGGCACAAGTCAACGTCCCAGAGAAATCAAGTCTGAATTCTTGATTCCTTCAAGAAGGCAGCATCCCCATGTGGAGCCACTGTTAGCCACCTATAATATTTTGTTATACCAAAAGGTGGTTAAGACTTTTTGAGCCTCCAAGGAACAAATTTTATCACTAAAAATTGTTGGCTCTTGAAGACTCCTTGAAGGCCTCATGCCTCTGTCCAAAATCTTCATTTACTATTTCCATTTCATGCTCTGAAATTCTGCTAATTTCATAAGAAGAGACTGCTGAAGAACCATCATTTTCGCCCTTCTCCCACTCAAAACTAACCTTCATATGCTTCCCTTTTTTCTCCGTAAAATCCCCTTTGTTTTCATGATTCATTTTCTCCCCTTCATGAATATCACTCTTATTAAGGTTGAAGTCTCATTCTTTAGCTTTATTGAAACCCCTCAAATAACCCATAGGACTTTATAATAAATACTTTATATTATAAAGCCCTACCTTTCTAACCACTTCCCATTTTTCATACCCCGCCATACGTTATTATATAAACTTTATTATAAAGTTCATATCATATAATATATGGCCCACCGCTTATCGCAAATCGTAATCTCGCATTATCACATTTTCCATGGCTTGTTCAATTGATCCATCGCAAAACCTTGCGATGCGATCATTCCGCTTGATCGCAAATCGCGTAATCGCAATTTCGCATTTTGTTGTTTACATCCGTTTGATCCATCGCAGATATTTGCAATGCGATTCAATCGCGTCGCAAATATTTGCGATGCGACCGCCCGATCGCAGTTTTCTCTCCGTCGCATAATCCGCCCATCACATATTCCCTCCTCCATCGCAAATCGAAAATCGCATCTTTTGTGAAACCCCTGATCACTCATCGCAAGTACTTGCGATACGATTTTGCAATCTCTTTAACTGCCTCTGAATAAAATCTCTACCGTTGGATGCAGCCATCCAACGACCACGATCTTTCCCACCTTCTGAAGCAGTCTAAACCTAAAAACGCAGGATTTCTTAATTGTTTTTGTGTTTTGCAGGTGTTTTTGGTTTTCCATTATATAATGAAGGAGAGCCGAGGGTTGGGAAAGACGTTTCCTGTGCCTTCGAGCTATTACAGAGAACCATTCACAGGGTTAAATTCAAATGATTTATCAATGTTTCATGAGCGTTGATAGCATAAAGAGCCCTGTGTGGCCCTGCACATCGACAAGACACTGTTTTATTCAAAAGAACAGTTAAAGAGTATCAGTTTTGAAGATAAAGCACAACAGATGAAGATTGAAGATAGTATTACGGGGATTACGGCTAAGACGGTCATCAAAATCCTAATCCCTGACTCAAAACACATTTTAAAGAAAACCTAAAGTGTTTTATCAGACAGAAAGCCTCCACCGCCACATCTTGAGGCAAATTGATTCCTCAGCTACCAGAGAGCCACCTGTTGCCTCAAACCTTTCAAAGCAGAGGCTGAATTTATTGAAGAAAATCAGATATTCGCCTCCAGCACAGCCAGGGAGTTACTTCTGCAAGGAAATAAATGCAGATCTATCTGCAGAAGTTACTCCAAACGTACACGGAGCCTCAAAGTCAAATAAAGCTCCCACCGAGCTTTCATATTAATTGTAAAACAGTTAATTCAGTGAAACACCTGTAAGCTTCTCCATCGAGCCCCTCAAAAGGCTGAGAAGTCATCACCCTGTATTAATTGTCCTAAGAGGTCTTTTCCTCAAATATTTTTCTCCTCATTCTTCTATAAATACTTCTGTAGAAGATGAGAAATTGTTGGTTGCAGAACTTTGAAATACACTTGAGCTGGAAACTTCTATTTTACATAGTGTTCGCCTGCCCTTGAAGCCTTGCTGAAGTAGAGTAGTTAGGTTGAATAGTGAAGATGATTTCGAATCAAACATGGAATTAAAGATTGTAATCGGTTTGACATCAATATAAAGGCTGTTCTTTGGGATCCTGGTCTATATTACTGGTGAAGTGCTTCTTTCTTTGCTAATTGTTACCTTTCTATGTATGCCATATTGTTCATGTTCCTCTGTAAAGAACAGTTTAAACAGGGTTAGGATTTGTTGTATATCAGTAACCTTCTCTGGCTGAGAAATCTTTATCTTAATGTTTTCTTCAAACTTGTTTATTTAAGAATGATTCAATACTGTTTAAACAGCTAGGAATGTTGGCGTTCCCTCATCCTTCTGTTTGCTTAAACATTGTTCTTGAATGAGATTCCCATTATTTGCTATTAAAGTTACACTAGAGAAGATATGGTTTGCCCTGATTCCTAGATCCTTTCTCCAAAAGCAGATTCTGAAAGTTTCCCTTGGTGTTGGCTAAAAGCAGACTAGGTTTCAAAGTACTTTATCTGATCTTAAGATTATTTATTGTATATATATATTTTCTCGAAGGTAATTATGTGGATTAATGATTTTTGTCAATTAAGCCGTCAATACGCAGACTTGCCCAAGGAGTCACTTATTAGCCCTGTCCTTGGTTGGTTTCAAACAGTTACTTAAGAGGCCTTTCTTATTTGGACTGACTATAAATCCTCTGAGAAATTATTATCAGTTTCCACCCCTCCAACACTTTAATGTTTCCATTCCATCATTTTAATCTCAATAATATTGTGGTATATATGACTTTCCCCTTGGATCACGCTTGATGTTGTTGCTCAGTTAAAGCCCAGATATGACTCCATAGCCCAATGGACTAAAAACCAGCGTTATATCTATATTTTTAGCTTAGATGTTCTATCCACTTGCAACTTCTCACCTTTGAAACTCTTTGCATTCAGGTCTTTCACCTCGAACAGTAATCATGCTCAACCATCCAAAAAAAACAAAACCCTTGGCCTTCATAACTAGCCTAATATCATTACCTTAAGCTTTCAAAGACAATATCCATCTTTGTACATACTGGAGAGATCCCTCTCCGGATTCAGGAGGGCTAGATCCTAGAATCCCAAAGTTGGTTGAAATGATGTTTTTCCGTAATTGACTCGCCAATCTTGCTAATAACACAGACTCCAACACCTAGAATCCCAAAGTGGTTGAAATGGTGTTTCTCCCTACGGTTGGACTTTTTCCAATCTTGCTGATTACAGGGAGCTAACATTTCTGGCGACTCCGTTGGGGACTTGAGTCAAATTTTCATCTTAGGTTCCCTTAAACACTTCGTAAAACCTTGTGAGTAAAAAGAAGCCTTTTCAAGCACTACCAAAAAAATGGTAATCATGATGAAACTTGTTTGAATCAGTGACAAACTAGGAAAAACCCTAGGATTCTCGTAAGAGTTTATCTAACCTTGAAAGATTAGCTAGCTTAGCCATAAGAGCAGACTGTCTTTGTCTCATAACCATAGCTAAGTTTTGAAATAGATTTAGGACACTCTTAGCAACCAATAGGACTGAAAAATAGCTCATAAAACCCAAAAATATTCCAGATTGGTATTTAATAAACATGGTGGTGGACCATAAAACCTTTTACCTTCAAAAGAGCTAAGAACTTCCACTTGGAAACTCCACAATCCTTAACATACCTTAAGACTCCACTGGGAAGAACCATTATCATTGTAGCATAATTTAAACTCAGTTAGAGGATTGTAGGATTAAAATTTGTGTAGAAAAGATTAGTTAACCTCTTAAATACTGTCATATCTGGTTCAACTTTTCTTGTTTACTTGGGTCTAAAAAGCACATCATAGTGGCTCCTAGAAAGATTCATACTAGAGCCCATCCTGACCCATATCCACCTGAGATATTCGATAACCTAGAAGGTATTCTTAGGAAGTCTCCTAAGATAAAATTTTCAAATTTTTTAAAATCACCCTTGAGAGTTAATTCAGTTCCTGAAAATCTTACAGCTCTACAAAAATCACAAGTAGATCTAAGAAATCCATTTAGAACTAGGTCTCTTGATGATTTAGATCAGCTAAATTATGAGTCTTCACTTTCATCTCCTGAAACAAGTGAACATCCTAGTAGTAGAGAAACGACACCACCTGATTCACATATCCTCTCCAACTTAGGTGTTTCTCATCCACGATCATCTCAGCAATCTATTCCTGGTCCACCCACATCTATTCATCATACATCCACTGTTCAAACCACTTCACTTCAGCCCACTTTTTCTCTTATTAATCCACCTCTTGTAAATCCACCTCCACCACATATCATGGCAGCATGGTATGCTCCCTTATTCCTTCCTGTACCATTAGTAAATCTTCGACAGGACTATCAGTCCAAAATTCCATTATATGATGCTAGTAATGCTACTACTACATCACAACATGTGGATAATATGAATGACTACTTTGACATAAATGAAATTGATGATGAATATATCTAGCTTAGATTATTTTATTAGAGTCTGGGGGGAGAAGTAAGAAAATGGTTTAAAGGCTTAACCCCCCACAGTATTAATGATCTCCAAGCCTTCCATCACACATTCTTAAACAAATGGGAAGTGAAGAAGAATCCTCTCCAGGTCCTTTCTGATTACAAGAACCTCCATAGAAACACTGGGGAAAGTGTTCAAGCTTACTGCACCAGATTTAAAAGTGTGTATAATGAACTCTCCCCATATTTAAAACCTCCACAAGGCTCAGCTATAAACAAGTTTCCTGAAGGGTTTGACCCTGAGATGGCCTATCAGCTGAGAGAGAGAGATCCTGCAACTCTTGAAGATATGCAAAAGGGAGCTCTTGCTGTGGAAGTTAATTTGATGGAGAAGAGAGAAAGAATGAAGAATGAGAAAAGAGTATCCTTTAGAGAGGAATCTAAGACTTCCACTTGCAGCTCAAAGATGGAAAAAATGATGGAGGAGATGATGAAGAAAATGAGCATCCTTGAGAGAGCACAAGCAAGTCAAAACCAAACTGCTCCTCAAAACAGAAACCAGAACCAGAATCAGAATTTTAGAAGGAACCAACCTCCAAACAGAACTAGGGAAGATGATCAACAAATCACTCCTCCCTTTCATCAAAAATATGTGAGTGAGGTTGAGGAAATAGATGAACCAATAGAGGAAGAATATATCAACATGCTGGGGGTATATAATGATGACTTTGAGATTCATTACGATAGAAAACAAGGTCTTTACACACCTTATGATGACAAAAGAGATGATGATGAAAGTTATTATCAAGACATGGAAAATGTAATCATAGAGTCTCAAAGGGAATATGACCTTAGAAGTAAAACCAGTCAAAAAACTCTCAACACCAAAACCTCTGACAAATTTTCACAAAACAGCACTGCAAACAAGCCCAAGGTTGTCAAACAGAAGGACAAAACAGTAGTTGTGAATTCTGATAAAGGTAAAGAGAAAGGCACTCACAACGTTACAAAACAGAGTGAAGACCTTAGCAGTACTAACACTTCATCTAGTACTCTTGTTAAAACCATTTTGTCAAATGTAAATAGAACAAATCAGCAAGCTAATGTTG
The DNA here is from genome assembly GCA_034641835.2 of Pinus albicaulis. Classification (NCBI taxonomy): domain Eukaryota; kingdom Viridiplantae; phylum Streptophyta; class Pinopsida; order Pinales; family Pinaceae; genus Pinus; species Pinus albicaulis. The sequence continues at coordinate 889,880,963 of CM076571.1, forward strand.
CTAATAGAATGGGAGCTAATAAAGCTAAAACAAGCACTTCAAAGAATCAAATTCCTTTCAGTCTAGAACAGGAAATTTCCAAAATTAAAATATTTGTTCCCTTGACTGAGTTAGCAGCCAAAAATGTATATAGGACCCAAATTTTGAAGGCTTTAAACATTGAAGAGAATAATGAGACAATCAATCTTAATGATGAGTAACCAGAGCTTATTTTTGTTCCTAACATTGAAGGTAAGTATCAAGAGGGACCTGTTCCTCCCTTTTATGTGAGTTTAAATGTTCATGACAAGATTTTGCACAATGCTATGCACGACTCAGGGGATTCTCATAATTTAATGCCTAAAGTAGTGATGGAGAGCCTGGGTCTAGAAATCACCAAACCTTATAAAGACCTTTATTCCTTTGACTCGAGCAGAGTAAAATGTTTAGGATTAATCAAAGACCTCTGCGTTAACTTAGCCCAGATCCCAGCCAAATCTTTATTAATGGACATTGGTGTGGCTGATGTTCCCCCAAAGTATGGAATGTTGTTATCTAGGTCTTGGGGGGCTAAGTTACAAGGAAATATGCAGATGGACATGACCTATGCGACCATCCCTATTTTCAATCAAACAAGAAGACTTTAAAGGGAGTCCCATATGAAATATGTAGTTACTAGTCAATACAAACCTCAAAACTCTCCTCTGTATTCTGTAAATATAGGCCTTGATTCTTTTATCCTGTCTAACAATGAATCCTTCACTGAAAAGGTTACTTTAACAGGACTGATGGCCGATAGAGAGGAAGAAGAACAAAACCCAGAAGTGTCAAAACAATTTGCTGCATTTGAAAACTTTAGCAAACCAAACACTGGTCTTGAACTACAAGTCATGCATCTTTTAACCTTGACAGTCAAGAAAACATTCCTAGAATAAATGAACAACCTGAGGATTTGAATCTAATTCAACTAAGTGATGATATTCAACAACAATCAGAAAGCACATTAGTTGAAGAGGACAGTACCCAAGATCAACTCGAATCTGGTCCTCTATGGAGTACGAACTTCGATGGGTCATGCACTAGAACTAATTCTGGTGCAGGTGTCTGGATATGCGACACTGAGAACAATCACACAGAGAGCATTTCCTATAGATTAAACTTTCAGTGTTCAAATAACATAGTGGAATATGAATCCCTGCTTTTAGGCTTGCGTTTGTTGAAAAAGTTAGGAGCCAAAATAATTAAAGTACATGGGGATTCAGAATTAATTATTAAGCAAGTCAACGGGGAATACAATGCAAATCACCCAAGACTTAGGGTCTATTGAAATGATGTTGTGGATCTTTTAAAATTTTTTGAGGAGTACCAGATAATTTTTGCCCCAATAAAAGGAAATGTTGCATTCCACAGCTTAGCTTTTGCGACTAGAACATGCTTAACGCCATATGAAACCAAAGACTACACAACTCAGATAAAATTCAAACTAGTCGTTCCTGATAACGAAAAATATTGGCAAGTGTTTGACAGAGACAAACAAATAGAAGACTTCATGCAATTCAGAAATGAATTGGAACTACACAGTTCGGATTCAGATTATGAAACAAACTGCAATAGTGAAGAAAATTTTCTTGGTGAAGAAGAACTGTCTCCTGAGCTTGCTGATATAAATCTACTGTCTGGCAAACTTAAAAACAAAACAGAAATGATTGTATCATTAGAAACAGAGGAGTTGGAAACCCTGCAGTCCAAAGATCAGATTTTTCCTAAGGGTCTGGCCCCTTTAGAAGAGTTGTTTGATTTTAACGATGTGGCCAAGAAGCCAAAACTAGAGCTTGTAGAGACTAAATTTGAAGAGTGCAATATAGGCAGTGGACTAAAACCTATGATGATTAAACCGTCTAAGACTTTAGCAGCTCATATTAAACTCAAATACATAGAGCTATTTAAAGAATTCTCTGATGTTTTTGCATGGAGTTACGAAGATCTTAAATCCTATGACACTGAAATAATACAACACAAAATCCCTCTCAAGGAAAACCAAAAACCATTCAAACAGAAGCTGCACAGAATAAACCCTATTCAGCTGCCTTTGGTGGAGAAGGAGATCAAGAAAATGTATGAAGCTAGTATTATTGTCCCTATTAGATATTTTGAATGGGTGTCTAATCTGGTGTCTATTAGGAATAAAACAAGAGATATCAAGCTTTGGATAGACTTTAGAGACTTAAACAAAGCTTCATTGAAAGACAACTACCCGTTACCTAAGATGGATCATATTTTACAAAGGGTGGTAGGGTCTAAAAGAATTTCTTTGTTGGATGGCTATTCAGGGTATAATTAGATTTTAGTTCACCTTGATGATCAATTAAAGACAACCTTTACTACACCATGGGGCACTTTCATGTATGTGAAAATTCCCTTTGGCCTAATGAATGCTGGTGCAACATTCCAAAGAGCCATGGACATAGCATTCTCCGAGGAACTGGGCTACTTCATCATTATATACCTTGATGATGTTATTGTTTTTTCAAAGATAGATGAAGAGCACTTAGAACATTTAAGAACATCTTTTGAGAGATGCAGAAAGTTTGGGATGTCCTTGAACCCTAAGAAAACACTTTTCGGTCTCCAAAAAGGTAAGATTCTTGGGCACATTATTTCAGAGGAGGGTATTAAGATTGATCCAAAGAGGATCAAGGCTATATTGCAAATCTCTCATCCTCAAAACATCAAGGAGTTGCAATCTTTCATTGGAAAGATTAACTTTTTGACAAGGTTCATCCCCAACTTGGCTGAGCTCCTTAGAAATATTACAAACATGCTGAAGAAGGAGCAAGGGGTAAAATGGACCTTGGAAGCAAAGAAGTCCTTTGAACTGGTGAAACAAGCATCAACCAAAACACCGGTTCTAATAAGTCCTGATTTTTCAAAATATTTTTGTATTTTTTCATTTGCATCAGAACATACAATAGCTGTTGTCCTTCTACAGAAAAATCCACAAAGACAAGAGTAGCTTATTGCATTCTTTAGCAAGGCTTTGAAGGATTCCCCTTTGAAGTATAACATTATGGAAAAGCAAGCCTTTGCTTTGGTTAAGGCTTTAAAAGACTTCAGAGTATACATTTTTCACTCGCACATCATTGCCTTTGTCCCAAATTCAGTTGTGAAATACATTCTAACGCAGGACCCAGATGGTAAGAGAGGTAAGTGGATTGTTTTTATTCTTGAATATGATTTAGAGATAAAGCCCACTAAACTCATCAAAGGCCAAGGTCTAGCTAGATTGATGGCTGAATACAATTTTGAAGTTCTTGATATTAATATGATTAATGCTTTAGATGATCAAGAGGAAATCTCAACACCCATTGTTGAAGACCATTTTATGAATTCTTCTTGGTATGCTGATATTATTTATGTTTTTCTTAATTTGAATACACCTCCTGGTTTGACAAAAAAAAAGGCAAGGTTTTTGAAGTTAAAAGCTGTAAACTATTGCATTATATATAGATGTCTTTATTAGAAAAATGCAAGTGGTATATTTCTTAATTGTTTGCTGGAGTATGATACAGAGAAGGTTAAGCACGAGTTCCATGAAGGAGAGTGTGGAGGGCATTTATAATAGAAGGAAACAACCAACAAAATTTTGAGGGCTGGTTACTATTGGCCTACTCTTTTTCTTGATGTACACAAGATGATAAATTCCTATCATAAATGTCAACTTTTTGAAGGTAAAAGGAAGCTGCTACCCCTGCCTTTGCATCCAATCACTGTTGAAGCCCCTTTTCAACAGTGGGGACTTGACTTCATAGGGGAGATCCATCCACCATCCTTTTCCCAGCATAGATGGATTCTCACTGCCACAAAATACTTCACTAAATGGATAGAAGCCATTGTAGTGCTTAACTTAGTGTTCCTAAATTGAGGTCATAAATTTTCAACCAAGGCTAGTAAACTGCTAAAGTGAGGTGCACTATATGTGCCTAGGTATCTGTTTCTCACTACGTTGTGTTTAGTGTTTTTCTGATGTTTTTGATTTTGTGGTTTTTTTGTCAAGGAAAAGAGCTAAATGTTGATGAAGAACAGTTGTTGGTCACACTAAAAATAGAGCGAAACCTATTCTAAACTGTGTATGGCACTAAAGAACAGAAAATGCAAAGCTTGTTAATGACTCATAGCAAGGAAATAAATCACAACATGAACTCAATAACTATAACATGAACTCATCCAATTCATTCATTAGAAATATGTTGGAATAGCTTGAGAAAAGGAAAAATTTAGTGCAAATGAGGTTCTCCTAAGTAAACAATCATCTTACAATATTACAAAGTATCTCATCCATGGCTAGAAGTTTATTCGAACACACAATTGGAAAAGATTATTTGTAGCACAATAATATTTCTACTCTGAATTAACTTGTAATGCTAAGATTAATCTATTCTGCACCTCAGCTTGTCACTACTAAGCCTCATTAGAAAGTTAGATATTTTCTAGAATAGTCTTTTGGGAAAAAGGCTTGTTTGTGATATTGCAAAGGACTGCAGAACAATCAAGGCCTTAAACTGATATCACTAATTCATGTCCATGTGATGATGCATTAATAGAAAGTCAGAACAAGAGTAGCTTGTAAACAATGAAGGTCGTGAAGTCTAATTTTGACATTCAACACAACTTAAAGAACAATGGATAACACTGAACTAGAATGCAATTGATCAAACTTGAAATACAGTGACCACAACTAAACTAGAATTCCATTTACCTAACTTGAAATACAGTGAACTAGAATTGAACTAGAATGCCACTAAACTGGAAATAAAGTGAACAAAGTTGAACTAGAGTGCCATTATCAAACTTGAAATATAGTGACAGAATTAAACTAGAGTGACATCTACCTCCGGAGTACTACAACTAGACTAAAGATGCAACTAATCACTGAAATGTTTCAACTCTGTCTCATTTGGAGTTAGTTGTATTTTGGAATAATTTATAGAACAGGATTGGCTGCAACATGTTATGTAAATGAGCATGAAAGCATAAAATTTAACAAAACACAACAAAGCTCTAAAACACCACAGCTATGTCTCATCCGGAGTTAGTGATATTTTGGAAGAGTTCATAAGATCACGACTAGCTATAACAATTGATGTAATTGAGCACAAAATCATAAAGTTCAGAGAAATGCAACTAACTCCTAAATACTACAGTTATATCTCATTCAATGTTAGTGATATCTTGGAATAATTCGTAAAAACAAGACTAGTCTGTAGCATCCAATGCAAATGAATATAAAAACACAAAGTTCAGAAAATTGATTAAACTAGGAATGAAACAAGGCTAAGTTACTTATCTAAACCATATGAACAAAGCTTCTCAGGTAGTAGGGGCCCTCTACCACCGGATTAGCATGCAAATGTACTCAAGATTGACTCAACTCTTGCAATAAAGTGATGCTTCTTTCATTAAAGGAGAAATTCTTCGAAAAATAGAGTATTACGGTCTTCTGAGATCTAGCAACAAAACAAAATCTAACTAGTTGTTTCTCAGTCTCCCGAGTCATACTTATAACAAAATTACATAACTATCTTTGAGATAAAACAGGAATAAATGTCTTTCCCAACTAAAATCAAACTAGAACTCTGGTGGTGGTCTCATACTATGATTAAGGACATTTGTACAGTCCTTGTCCTATTAGAAGTCTATCTCCTAGTTTTGGTTCCCCACGTGCATAACCACCTGTAGAATTCTGCTCAGACTTTGTAGGGAGCAAGGAACGATGTGGATGAAGTCTGGATTTTACCCATATGAATTTTTCTTTGAGGTGACACCTGGAACCTGTTAAAACATGAAGACAGCTACGGAATCAGCAACTAGCTACAGAATGGCTGCATTCTATAGCTAAGTCTAGTCAAAAATTACTACAACAACAAAATCATGAAAACATAGCAAGTTAGTCATTATATACATTCTTAAAGTAATCCTAATCAATCCTATTGATCATTTAATCCTGTAATTGATGAGGGACAAAGGAAATGAAGTGAAATGTGGTGGAAAAGAAGGACATCTTTGGGGCTCAATAGCCATTCCTTGTAGGCAGGCCAATGATTCTGTTATTATAAAGTTCATGGAGAATAATATTCTCTCTAGATTTGGCTGCCCTACCAAGATCATCATTGATAATGTAGCAGCATTTGGATCAAGGAAGATGGTTGAATTCTGTCACAAGTATCAGATAACATTGGGGCATTCCACGGCCTATTACCCACAAGGTGATGAACTTGAAGAATCTTCAAACAAGAGTTTAGTGAACATAATCAAGAAGTTGTTGGAGGACAACAAAAATTCTTGGCACACAAAGTTTGTGCACGCACTTTGGGCTGACAGATTGACTTTGAAGAAATCTATTGGTATGTCACCCTACCAGCTTGTGTATGGCACTGATGCAATATTTCCTACCAGCCTTGGTGTGCCAGTTATGAAGTTGATTCAAGAGTTTCAGTCTGAGGATAATGACATGATCAGAAGGATAAATCAGACTATTCACCTTCAGCAGACCAGAGAGGAGGTTTATAACAATGCATTGTAGAAGCAAGACATCATTAAAAATCTTTTTGACAGAAGAAAAAATGCCAACAATTTAAATATTGGGGACAAAGTTTTAAAGTGGGACTCAAGGAGGGAAGACAAGGGAAAGCATGGAAAATTTGACAACTTGTGGCTTGGCCCTTACTTCATTCATTCAACTGCTGGTAATAATGTCTTTTTCTTACAAGAGTTGAATGGGGCAGAGTTGTTTGGGGGTCCTGTCAACTGTAAGATGCTTAAGAATTACTTCTCTTGATCCATGTCATGTTCTGAAAGCCTTTTTATCATTTTTTTTCTCATTATAAATATTTCATCCACCATTTCATTCAAAGTTAGAAAAATAAAAAATACAAAAATAGTGAAAGAAAGAAAAGAGGGCAGATTGTAAAAACAATAAAGGTACGGCCCCATACCAACAAAAAGAGAAACAAATATGAAAGTGTGCAAGCTTAAATGCCACTCCTGAAAAACACACTTCTAGTTAGTCAAACAGCTTAATCTTGACTAATTAGGTTTAAATTTTCTGCTGATAGGATAGGGAATTCGATTTGCCAAACTGTTTAATCTTGGCTTATCAGTAGGTAGATTAGGCTAGAAATTAAAGGTTCAAACATGCTCAAAATATGAACCTAAGTATCAAAAGAGAGATGACTCAAATTTGATTATTTCTTGAGTCAATAACAGAGGTAAAAAATGGTTCTAATCAACTCAAAATCTGAACTAATCAACAAAGGAAAAACAACTCAAACAGAAGTAAAAACAGAGCTGTATAAAGATGAAGGAAGTGCATTGAAATTTCAGATCTTAAGCCTTCCACTTTGATTTAATTTTTTGCAAAATAATATCTATGTGCATATTTTTTTTTATGCCATAGATCAACATCAAGTTGGACTGTTCAATCCTGACTTGTATTCTTTTGAATTTCTGTTTTAGAAATTAGAGAATAAAAATCTGTTAAACTGTTTAATCCTAACAGATTGGTAGATTAGGTAGAGAAACATATGGACTCAACTATTTAATCTGAGTTCATGGAGAAATAAGGAGTATAATTAGATTAGTTTTATGCTTTCAAAAGAATAAAATGTTGTGAAAAGAGTTTACCAATCCAAGTGCACTTTAAAGAAGAAAAAATGTTAGATCAGTAGGATTGGGTAGGTAGAAAGCTTGTGTTGATGAAAGATCCATGGTTTTCCATGGATGCTAACATTTTTCAGAACAAAGAATATCATCCAAGTAAAGAAAGGCAACCCAATGGATAAGGCACTAATCGGCCTCCCAAAGAATGCAAGTCTGAAGTTCTTGATGCCTTCAAGAAGGCACCATCTCCAAGTGGAGCCACTGTTAGCCACCAATAAAATTTGTCATATCAAATGGTGGCTAAAACATTTTTGGAGCCTTCAAGAAACAGGTTTTATTGCTAAAAGTGTTATATCTTGAAGACTCATGGAGACATCATGACTTTGGTTCAATATTCACTGCTGTTTCCATTTCAAACTCAGAAATTTTGTTGATTCCATAGAGAAAAGACTGCTGCAAAAGCCATTTTTCCCTTCCCTCCACCTCAAAATTAACCTTCATTTTGCCTCCTCTTTTCCTCATAAACTTCCTCTATTTTCCCTTTTTTCCATTTCCCCCTTCATAAAATCCACATTACAGAATTTAAAACTCCTTTTTTAACTCTGCCAAAATCCCCAAATCCATCAGAAAACTCTAAAAAAATCATAAAAATACACTTTTTGTATTAAGGTTTAAGCCCCTTTGGACTAAGTCCTAACCACTTCCCCACATGTGCCTTGGTGCTGGAACCAAGCGCTAGGACCTTTCGGCGCTTATCGCATCGGAGAAATTGGAGCACGCAAGTTTATGTCTTATGGTAAGACCTCCGATTGTGATTAGCCCTTTGTACACAACCCTCGATCCTATTATCGCCTCATATAACCCTTGTGCCCGCAATCAGGCGCTAAAACATTGTATAAACACATCCTCGATGCTTATTTTCCTTTGTGAAGTTCATAAACCCACTTTTTCCTAAGTTTGGTCTAAACGAGCCCATGCAATGTTTTTTAATGTAAAATGGGTAGATTGAAAAGCCCCGCATCAAAAGTTTCGATGTGATTGAGCCCCATTGTATAAACCCTGCCCTTCACTTTTCTCCATATAAACCAATGCCCGGGACCAAGAGTTAAAGTCCCGAAGCCCCAATCGCATCGCAAAATTCCAAATGGGTAGATTGAAAGACTAAGCCCGGCCTTTCGATGCAATTGGCCCTTATACGTATAAGCCATAGGCCTATCGCATTCCATATATACCAGCGGCCCCATAGACGAGCGGCAAGCCATATCATATATATATCTCGCCCCATCCATAAAACCTTTTCTTTTTCATAAAGTGTTGGGTTTTAATTATTATAAAGGGTTTCCTTCGGTGCAAGTTTTGAAACAATATTCACCGTTGATCTAAGATGATCTAATGGGTAGCGCACAATCGCATCACAAGTTTTATTGGGGCCATTTTATTCCTCTCCCCGATTGGCGATTCCCCGATCAATCATGAGCTGTTGATCTCCTCCCTAACTTTCTAGATCTAATGGCCCTCATTTGCTCTGATTGCAAACCTTTCCTCCACCTTAAAAACCCCTCTAATTTATTTGCCACCGTCGATCTAATCTACAGATCGACGACCAACGCTCAATTGCATTGGCACCATACAGTTTCTTCCCCCGCCGATTGCATATGGACCGTCCATGTGTTCAGATTGGATGGTCCAGATTTCATCTCCCGAATTTGGTTTAAAAACATGCAGCCTCGCTCATAATGTTTTTCAGCCAATCATAGTCGTTGATCTCTGTAGATCAATGGTCCTACTTCAACCTTTCTCTGCCTCTATATTTTTCATTTTAAACCCTAGATTTAATCCTGGCCACCGATCTTCTACATCCAACGACCCATATTTAACCTCAAAGACCTGTCTCCTGTGGGTCCTGCCTTCTTCAAAATTGAATCTCAGTCGTCCAAATCTTAGATCAATGACCCATAATAAAACCGCTCCCCTTGCTTCCGCCCGTGCATCTATCTGTTATCGCGCTCATTCTTTATCGTCAGATCTGAGACCCCAGACCCAACGATGCACACGGAGTTTCGCGTAACTTTCAGCGCGGAAGTTAATTTCCCAAAAGTTGCGCGATATAAGCTATTTTTCGAAGCCACTTGTTGGGCGGGAATGCTTATCGCTTTCAAAAAGGAAAAACTGCCTCCCTTCCTTTTTCTCACGCAAAAACAATTGTTTTTCCCTCCGAAACTACTTTTCCCCATTTATATTATGATTCATCGCACGCAGTGCCTGTCGTTGATCTCTGCAGATCAACGAACCATATCTAATCTGGCCTTACACTATCGCCCTCCACCTCTTCCAAAGGGTTTTTAACACGCAAATATTCGTCGTTGATCTCGTGGGCTGATCTCATCTGACAGCGCACGATCGTCCCGAACCCCCAAATTTACTTTTTGATAAATTTCCTCCGCCAAAGGGATTTTTCCTCTTTTCTTTGTATTTTCTCACATCTTACGCCCATATTATTATAAAGTGACTCATTCACTTAGTGTATTCACAACTGATCCCCACCATTGATCTTTGCTAGATCGATGGATCTAGCTTAATTCTTCCTCCACTTTCCTTTTTAACCTCCCGCAATCGAATCTCCACCATTGGATGCTACCATCCAATGACCACGCTCCCACCCACAACCTGTGAAGCAGTTTTCCCAAAAAACGCAGAATTTCTTAATTATTTTTGTATTTTGCAGGTGTTGAATGGTTTTTCCATTATATTGAAGAAAAGCCAAAGGTCAGGGATGACAATTCCCATGCATTTGATTCATAAAAATTAAACCATTCACAGGGTTCACATCCATGTTTCATCAATACTTCATGGGAATTGATGCCATATGAGCCCTGTGCGGCCCTACACATCAACAAGACATAGAAAATTAAATAAAACAAAAGAGTATCAGTGTTGAAGACTAAAACAAAGCAGAATGGAAGATTAAATCCTAATCCTCTAAATTAAAACACAACTAAAGAAAATCAAAAGATCTACAGACAGAAAAGCCTCCACCGCCACAACAGAGGCCAATTGATTCCTCTCAGCTACCAGATTGCCACCTGTAGCTTCAAAGCACTCAACAGAGGCCGAGTAATGAACAAAAGAGGATATCTGCCTCACAGCAACCAAAGAGTTAATTCGGCCGAAGAACTAATTGCAAAATATCTACAGAGTTATTACAGAACTAAAACAGAGCCTTAAAGTCAACAAAAGCTCCCACCGAGCTTAAATCTTAAATGTAAAACAATTGATACTATGAAAATATCTGCACTCTTCTCCATTAAGCCCCTCAAAGGCCGAGAAGCATTAATATGTATTAATTGAACATGGGAGATCTTTTAACCCCTCCCACCTCCTCATTCCTTCTATAAATACTCCTGTAGAAGATGAGAAAATGTGGGTTGCAGAACTTTGAAATATACTTGAGCTTGAAACTTCTGATTGTAAATAGTGTTCAAAGGCTCTTGAAGGTCTGCTTGTGATAGAATAGTTAGGCTGAGAAGTGAAGATGATTGCTAACCTGAAACACTGGACTTAAAGCTGTAACTGGTTTGAAGCATCAATACAAGCTGATTTATGGGATCCTGGTCTATGTCAACGGTGATGTTATTTATTATTGTAAATTGTTATTTTATTTCTGTTTTCACTTTGTTCATCTTCTATTATAAATAAAAACAATCATAGAGTTAGGATTTACTGTATATCAGTACCCTTCTCTGACTGATAAGCTTTATCTAAATGTTTTCTTCCGAATTTTTTTATTTAGGAATGATTTAATTTAGTTTAAGCAATAGGAATGATGGTGTTCCCTCATCCTCCTGTCTAGGATAATTGTTATTCTTGAATGTTATTTTCAGTTTATGTTAAGTAGAGATGAACTAAGGAAGTTATGGTGAGCCATGTCCTATTTTTATCCCAAAAGACTATCTGAAAGTTTCCCTAAGAGTGTGTTGAAAGCTGGCTAGTTTAAAAGTACTTACCAGATCTTAGACCATTCTTCATTATCATTTGTGTTTCCCTTTGTGTTTTAAATTTTTTTTCTATTATAAGTGTATCAAAGGCTGGCTAGTTTCGAAGTACTTACCAGATCCTAGGTTACTTTTATGTTTTTCTTAAGTGTATGTCAAAAGCTAGCTAGTTTCAAAGTACTTACCAGATCTTGGGCTGCTCTTTGTTCTTCATTTGTTTAATTCCCCTTCTTGTTGTATCATTTCATTCCATAAAATCAACTTCAAAGAGATCCTTAGACATATATGACTTGCGTCATGGACCACTCTTGAACCTGGTTGTTTCGATTAAATCTGATTATGAATCCATAGCCCAATGGACTAAAACCAACATTGCATCCACCTTTTTAGCCAAAGATTTCTCTTTTTTTCTTGCAACTTCACACCTTTGAAACTCTTTCCATTTATGACTTTCCACTCAAATAATTATCATGCTCAACCATCCAAAACAAACAAAAACCCTCAAACTTCATAACTAGCCTAATATCATTACCCAAAACCTTTAAAGATAAATCCATCTTTGCACTTATCGGAGAGATCCGTCTCCGGATTCAGGAGGGCTAGATCCTAGAATCCCAAAGTGGTTGAAACGGTGTTCTCCCTATGGTCAAAATTTTGCCAATATTGCTAATTAAAGGGAGCTAACACCTAGTGCCTTCTATTCTCTTTAACCATGTGCACAAACTGGATCGGTTTCCAACGCAAGAAGAACCGATTTTATTCTCTTCTCTTTGACCACGTGCGCATACTATATCTATTTCCAACCCGGTAAGCACCCAATTCCTTCTCTTCTCTTTTCATCCAAATCAACAAGGGAATCTGAAGATTATACTGCCTACTCCCTCAATAGCAGCAGCAAGGGAATCCATAGACTATACCACCTCTACCCTCAATATTACCAACAAGGGAATCTAGATACTATACCACCTTTACGTTGAATATGAGAAATAGGAGCATCTAGAGACTATACCACCTCTACCCTCATTATTAGAAATAAATGAATCCAAAGACTATAATGCCTCTACCCTCAATATCAACAATGAGATCATCCAAAGACTATACCGTCTCTACCCTTCATATCAGCAACAAGGGAATCTAGATACTATGCCACCTCTATCCTCAATATCAACAACAATGGAATCCATATAATATACCACCTCTACCCTCAATATCGACAACAAGGGCCTCCAGAGACGATACTGCCTCTATCCTCAATATCACCAACAAGAGCATCCAAATACTATACCACCTCTATCCTCAATATTAAAAACTCAAGATTGGTATCTTCCCAATTTTGTAGGGATGCAGGGCTACTATCTAAAGCCATAGCATCTAGTTTTCTTGATAACCAATCCATTCATAACATGTACACATACACATAGTGTACAAAAAAACAGATACACCAACACCCAGTGTATAACAAAACATATGCACTTACACCTGATGTACAACAAAACACATACACCATACACATGACACAGTACCACTTGTACACAACAAAACATGTATTAAATGTGCATAAAACAATGCGTACAACATGTACAGAACACAACATGTATGACATGTGCATAAAACAATGTGTACAACATGTACACAACACAACATGTAAGACATTTACATAAGAGAAATTATTTTTATTGTTAGTGTAGCCCAATTATTGTTATTTTTGAGCCCATGTAGTCCACATATTGTTATTATTGTGCCCCATAGGTGTAGCACCATTATTGCTATTTTCGTGCCCATTTGGTCCCCATATTGTTACATTGTCGATATATATTTTTTTTCTATTTTGTGAGCTGGTTTGATAACATTCGGTATCAGAGCTTGGGATTCTATGGTTTTTATTCTTGAAACATGTCGTCTTGGAATTTTCACTATAACGTTTTTTCTACAAGGCTTCATAACCTAAATGTTTTACCAAATTTAGTCGAAATTGTGGTGAACTTCGTGTAAATATTTTAGATCTTGGTTAGCTATATTTTTGGAGTAATTATTCAGGGAGGTTACATATTTTTTAGGCTCCAAAATTTAGTCTCAAATAAGTGACCTAGGGAAAATCGTCATAAATTTCTTGTCAGACATAGGATTTTAATTCTATAAAACGTGACGAAATTTACATGGAATGAAGTTTTTCTTTTATAAATTTCAGAGCTGAAGGTTGAACCAGTGACATGTGGAACTCCATACAATTTTTGTCTATCGAACGAGTTTATAATCCATCCACTTTGGGAGATCGGGCATAACTTTATTTTGAAGAAGCCAAAATAGATATAAAATGTGGCAGTGGAAAGAAGAATCATAGGGATACTACACGACCTAAGTTCAAATATTGGGGATCTGAAATCACTGATATACATAAGGTTCAATATAGAGCTCCTCAAAAACAAGAAAAAATGTGTATATGTCTTTTTAAATTGCATAACTTTTGTTTGAAAATTCAGTTTGAAGTGATTCCAAAGGAATATTGAATCACAGATATCAGTATTGAGTTTTAAAATTCCTCCAAAGAAGAATTATACACCCATTAAGCCCTTATAAAACTTTACTATGATGCATGAAGAGGAATAATTGCAACATGATATATCAAACTTACAGGACCAAGTGCAACAAATTTTGATCTCACAAAGAACAACCAAAGTTAAAACAGATGGTTTAAAATTAGACATGGAAGCTAATATGGATGGTTTGAAGAATGAAATTAAAGCTAATATGGATGGTTTAGAAGAAAAAAATGAAAGGAAACATGGAAGATTTGAAGAATGGTTTAAAAGTAGATTTGACAAAGTTTCTACAAGAAATGCTTCCTATGACGAAAAGGTATTAGATGAAACTCATCATGAGAAAAAAAAAATTAACCATGATTCCATAGACTCTAGCATTGGAATAAAGACCCACCATATTCCAAAGATTGTTATGAGTAAGTTTTATGGGAAGACCTGGTAACTTTGATACTAGAAATTGAGCAATACTTTCATCTCCACAATGAGAAACACACACAAAAGGTACACATTGAAAATTTATATTTAGATAAAAATAAGTTTGTATGGTATCGATGAATTTTTTCTCGTAAACCACTGGTCAATTTGATGTTTTTTTACAGAGGAAATGAGAGCACGTTATGCGGATGTAAAGATAAACACTTTCTTTAGCCAGTTGATAAATCTCAAACAAAAGGGTTCAAAGATGCAAAACATTGAGGACTTACAAAAATTTAATACAAGGGTAAATGATATTCCAAAGGAACATAGTATTGATGTCTCCGTAGGGACTTTAAAGGATAACATCCAACATGAGGTTCTCCTTTGGGAACTTGATACATTGGAGCAAGCATTCAGGTTGGCAAGAAAATTTGAAAGAAAAATTATGGAGACAACGAAGCCTACCACTCACAACTATAAATATGGAAGTGTTGCTACTCCTATCCTTTGAAAACCTACAAGGTTGACACCACAACAGTTGGAAGAAAAAATAGTAAAAGGGCTTTGTTATTATTGTGATAGAAAATACCCTAAAAGTCATAAGTGTGATTAGAAGAAATTATTTTACATAGATTGTGAACATGAGGAAGAAAAGGAACAAGGAACTTCAAAATAAGAGGATATACACTAAGAACTGACCTTAGAGAAAGAATATATAAATTCAACCATACCTTGTAATGCATTGGAAGGAATTACCACTCCTCAAATTCTCAAGATAGAAGGACATATCAAGAAGAAAAAGGTAATAGTGTTGATTGATTTAGGTAGTACCCATAATTTTATTCATTGTAAGATAACCAAGGAATTGAATTGCTTCCTATTTCCAGCACCAAAGTTTCAAGTGATGGTTGCAAATGGAGGAAATATAAATTTCTTTGGAAAGTTCCATAATATTAAGATAAACATGGGGGAATGTTTATTTAATAACCCAATTCTTTCCATTCCAATGGGTGGTGCTAATGTTGTACTAGGAGTTCAATGGTTGCAATCTTTGGGTATGATAACTTTTAATTTTCAAGAACGTTTCTTGAAATTTGTTGGAAAGGAAAGGAAGTTGAATTAAGGGGTATCGTAAGGAAACTAGGAAATATAATCATCGCTAATGGAATTAAAAATTGTCTAAAGAGAGAACATCAAGGCATAATTACACAATTACGCTAAATAGATTTTCAAACATTGAAATCATCTTTAAGAGAAAATTCTAAGGTTCAGGAAGTGGAAGATCACATCGAGCATCAACAACAAGTTATCCAAATATTAAAGGATAACATAACATTGGTGCATAATCGAATGAAACAACAGGAAGATCAACATCGCAGTGAAATAATTTTTTATGTAGGCGGCTAGGTATTTTTACGTCTACAACCATACAAACAAATTTCCCTCAAGCAAGACAAGAAGGATAATAAATTATCGTGAAAGTACTATGGTCCTTATGGTCCTTACAAGGTATTGCAAAAGATTGGTACTATGGAATACAAATTGGAGCTTCTTGCATCTTCCCGAGTGCACCCAATTTTCCATGTTTCATGCTTAAAGAAAGTTATAGGTGACAAAATCCTAGTTCAAGCAATATTTCCAGAACTTGAAGAGGAAGGAAAAATCATATTGGAACCTAAAGTAGTCATGGAAACAAGAACTCGACAGCTAGAAAATAGATCAATTTCAAATTATCTTATCAAGTGGAAGAACTTGCCCACTGAAGAGTCTGCATGTGAGGATGATAATTTTATACATAAGCATCTATAACTACTGAAGCATTGAGGACAACACTTGTTTGAATGATAGGGGCATGTTAGGTCCCTATAATAAAAGTGTAGCCCCTTATTTTTATTGTTAGTGTATCCCCATTATTTTTATTTTTATGCCCATGTAGTCCCCATATTTTTATTATTATGCCCCATAGGTGTAGGCTCATTATTATTTATTTTTGTTCCCATGTGATCCTCATATTGTTATATTGTGACTCCTATATATATAAGGTAGGTTTTTTCATTTATATCATCCAAAAATTATTCATTTATCTAATGTAAAGAAGGTTCCCCCCTCGATGAAGTTGATTTCTAAGTCATTGATCTATCTTTTCTTCTATTTTGTGAGATGGTTTCATAACATATACCCTCAATATCATAAACAATAGCATCCAAAGACTATACCACATCTACCCTAAATATCAGCAATAATGGAATCCAGATACTATACCACTTCTATCCTCAATATCAACAACAATGGAATCTAGAGACTATATTGCCTCTTCCCTCAATATCAGCAACAAGGGCCTCCATAGATTATACTTCCTCTACCCTCAATATCAGAAACAAGAGCATCCAAAGACTATACCACCTCTACCCTCAATATTAGCAACTCAAGGTTGGTCTCGTCCCAAGTTTTCCAAGGCTTCGTGGCTACTATCTCAACCCATAACCTCTAGGGTTCCTGAGAACCAATCCATTCATAACATGTACACATACACATAGTGTAGAACAAAACACATACACCTACACATGGTGTATAAAAAAACACATACACTTACACCTGATGTACAACACAAAACGTACACCATACACATGAGACAATACCACATGTACACAACACACCATGTATGACATGTGCATAAAACAATGTGTACAACTTGTACACAACACAACATGTATGACATGTGCATAAAATACTGTGTACAACATATACACAACACAACATGCGTGACATTTAGACAAGATAAATATTGCACATATTGAGACCACACCATATTTACGAGGAAATTGTGCCTATAGTGTCTTTCCCACGCCTTATTGCATGCATCCAAAAACCATGTCTGGGATCTATGTCTATTTACACTATCCATGTTTCTTCTAGCATGTCGCAAATGAAAAAGCCTTTATTATGTTGGTGTACCCTTCATCATTTCCTTCCATAGAATAAACATAGGCATAATCATAACCACATAATATTAAAATCACATCCACAAGATACTAACCTAAATTGTCTTCCAGGGATACCCTTCCCACTTGATTCTTTATAAAACCATGAACATTTTTGTGTCACTCACCTACACAAAAAAGTCATCCTCCCACAAGAATGATCCCTAATGACCCTGGAAGAAAATGGCATTCACATCTATATATATATATATATATAATCATGATCACAACACAATTACCATTGTTCATAAGGTCATGGTTAAGAGAACTTCCTTTATCTATGCACAACATGCACAATAATGATTATAACAGTTCCCAACATACTGAATGCATTTGATGCCTCAACCACATTTACTTTAACTTTCTTGGTTACCTTTCTCATGATATTCCTACTACTTTCCATTTGTCCCAATGGGCCCATCCAACCCAAACGGTTTTCATATTCTTGCCTTCAACTTCCCTTTATTAATGCACCGAGCTTTATCCAAGTATTATATTACCTCTTAAGTTTCATTGAGCTCTACCCAAGCTCCATTAAATTTCCTCTTTTCCCCCAACCAATTATCAAGTCCCTCAAAACATAAAAGGAAATATAAAAAAACATATAAAAACAACAACAATAGAACACCATAAATAAAGTGGCATGGCCATGCACCAATCACAGTCAAAACTACAAATCAAGCACAAATGAATCATAGAAAATTGATAACAAAAGATTCTCAACAGAGACCATGAATCAACCCCCATGAGTTCCCAGTGCTTCCAAGGCTTCATGAGTTAAATCTAGGCCTAATCCTTCCTCAACATCTATGGAAGTATCTTTTTCATGCAATTCCCTGCATCATACTACCATAAACACACAAATACCAGTTCATAAATAAATATAACAATATACCAGTTAATTTTCCCTACTATACCAAGTATGCTTCCCTACAACTGAACACCAGCACATATCATCTCTAAAGGAATTTCAATTCTCTTGATGAATTAAACTATAATTGAAAACCAATTATTATACCTACATCTGATCAACCATCTTCCATGTAGTTTCCGCATCCTCAATGTTCTTCAATTGCACTTTAACCTTCTCTATTTCTTGGTCCATGAGCATGAGCTTATTCTTCTAGAAATTGAGCTAAGTATTTTCCTATAACTCTCCCCCTGGTTCCAATTCCACCTCAATGATGGATACCTAGTGACTTTCTGCATGTTATCCATTGATACATAGATCCCAAGAATGCTCTGACCCACATCCCCAACTATTTGTGCCTCTTCAAACCTATATTTCTAAGGCCTACCACGCATCCACTACGCCACGCTAATACAAATGGTAACCATCCATGCGATGATCTCCACCACAGGTTAAACATCGTAATGGTTCTCTGCCATTTCCTTTGCTATGTTGCACCATAGAATGCAACCCATGTCCTGTCTTTAGCTACATATAACCTCTTACAAGGTCCCACATTTTCCTTGTCACATGCAAATTGAGATAATAGAATTCCTTGGCCTTTCTATTATGATATCTCTCATACATATAATTCTTATAGAAGATTCTTTAAAACTTATCCCATGTTAGCTTATCTTCCAAATTCCCCTGACATGGTTAAAATATTCTCACCATATATATGCTTTTCCCTTGAGATTGAATATATTTATCTTGGATTTCATATTATATAAATAATAATGTAATATGAAGAAATTCTTCACCCCAAGAATCCATGCTTCAACATATTCTAATTTATTCAACTCACCATCAAAATTTGGAGGCTTGGATTTCCTGAACTCAACCTATAACGATGCAGGTGATAATTGTGATGATGTATCTCAAAACAGAAGCTATAATAAAAGCCATGAGTGTTATCTATCTTTTCAGGTGTATTTAAGGATTTTCCACCTCTAATTGTATCATATTTGTCCATGATTGATCCCCAACTATCCCTACTTATGACAGTATTTGGAGGATAACTGCATCGATTTATGCCTACATTCCTTGAGCCCTTGCAAGTATTTCCTATGCCTCATTGAGCCTTTTATTATCTACCTTGCAACTTCTAATATTTTCCCTTAGACTTATCAGTGGATCGATTAGATTAAGATAATACTCTTCTCCTTACTCCTCAACTAACCTTGCCCATTCCACTAGCTTGACATCAAGCATGTAAGGGGAGTCATGTGAATTGTATTCCACCATCCTTCTCTTCATATTTGATCTTATATTTGTTACAAGCATTCCAAGTTAGATAAACCAAATAGAATACATAATCAAAATCATACCTTAGTCTACCTCAGGGGAGACTATCACATCTGCATAAGTCAATCTAGATTAGCACGACACATAATAATATCAATAACTTAACAGAGTTGAAAATAATATTCATGCATATGACCACAATGGATATAACAACATGTTGAATTTCATTCATGACTAACCAATTCATGTGCATATGATTGTATTAATGAACTAGCATCTATCATCCTCGTAACCAAAACAAAAATAGAATGACAAGAATGCATATAACAACCATTAACCATCATGTCTACATACCAAGCATATTAATCTGTATGATTATCTACTTTTACCCTGAGTTCTAGTCTTCCAACCTTTATATGATACCAATATGTAACCCCCTCTGACATTTATTTTCTTTCACAAGCTCTCCAGGGTAAACATGAGATGAGTGCTGCTATGACATGACTTGAACTCCAAGTTATAGTTATGGAAGTGGGGCCTACAAACTGAAAGCTTATTGTCATACCTCACGGGATACAAATCACTTAGGGGCCTGAGAACCACCCTAGGAGTTCCATCCCTTGGTTGGAACTCATTTTCACTAACCTAACTCCACAACCGCACCCTTGACATTTTATGCATGCAGTTATGAGGCTATAAACACACCCCCAAACCTTTCAGCCAATGGTTATGACCCAAGTTCCCATTTTTTGTGCATTTGGTTACAAGATATATGCCACATTTTTAGGCATGTCCCCTAACCACTACCCATAACTCCATGTAACTTTCCAAAATCATAAATAAGGTGATGACAAGGCTAACCATTCAAAACTTTCACAATATCTTGACCAGAACATGTCTAGTAAGTGATAGACATTTCATCAAACATATGTTAAACATGAAAGATGTGGGTCATGAACACATATCTCATCATCAAATTTTGAACATGATCTCAAAATCAACAAGAAAGCTCAATGCCCTCTCAAGCTACTTTTGACAACACTTGTTATCCCATGCATTCATAAACCATCAATAAAATACCAAATCACGAACAAGATCCATATATAGAGGACATCATAGAACCATGCTTATAACCAGAATATAAACCATGAAAAATCATCCATAAAATCGACATAACAACCAATACATGCACTCATTAATTACATTAGAATAATAAGTCATATTAACTTATGAAAAATCCAACAAAGTTACAGACTTCCACATACCACCGAACCAGAGACTGGGTTGAACTAAATATTTCTTTCAGCCAAACACCCTTGTGCCATATTCAAATCATAAATGTGGGATATCATGGGATAAACCAATACATAATAAATCAGAGACTCCATAGGTTAAACCACCTCCACCCTTAAGCTACCATGATCTCACCTAAACTTTCCCTAAGATCACAAAAGCAAACCAAGCTTGGATGCCTCATAATTTATTCACCATACCTTGAGGAGGAATTTTACTATCTCCACCTAGATGTCAAGGGCTTCATGAAGAAAATCATCTCCACCCCCAACCCTTGGTATTTTCCTAAGACCGCCTCACCTGGTTCGAGAACCTTTTGGAAATCCAAACTTAAACCAAGACTGAATCCCATCACAACATGGCTATCTAGTAAATTGCAAGGAAATTCTGAAACCACTATCGAATGAGGAACAACCCATGCCAATGAAAACAAATGAAAAAAATAAACAAATGCATGTACCATGCATTCACATTCTTGTAAGGAAATCGCACATGCAACCTGTTACCTACAAAATATTCCTGCTGAAGTTGTTGATCCAACCTTATCCTTGTGATCCCTTACTTTCCCTTTCTTCCATTTTATTTTCCTTTGCTTTCCTTCTCCAAATCCAAGTGAATGTTAAAATTATCTAGGAATATTGTATGTTTACAAGAGTGTATGAGAGAGAATGAAAGGAGAGAAAAAAAAAATGAACTGACAAAAGCTAAGCTAAAATTTGTGAATTGTTTCTCTAATGCATTTTTATTATTGATGTATCCTTTTTCTTTATTTTAATTCATTTTTCCTCTAATTTCGCTTGCACGAAAATTTGTCTCTTCATCTCCCTTTTCTCCTATTTTCCTTATTTTCCCTGACTAAATTCCAATTAATTCCTCTTTTCCTCTGCCAATTTCCATAGCCATTATTTAACAAAAATTGATGTCCACTAAGATTTTTTCCCAACATTCAAATTATAATATGTGTCTCATGATCTTGGTATTATTTTTCCTCTGTTATGCTTTATTACATGAATGTTTAACCTGGGTTTTTTACAATGATATCTCTTAGAACCATAACTAGAATAAAATCTGGGAGTGCTAGCTCACCTATCAAGTGTATCCAACGATATGCCACCTCTGATTGTGTCTTCCTTTTCGAATGTGTGTCCTCTATGAGACCTTCTTCTGCAAATTTGTAAGGCTTTGAAGGATGACTGCATTAACTTCTTCTTTCTTTTCCTAAGCTCTCGTAAGTCTTTCCTGTGCCTCAATCAACTTGTTATTATCTTCCTTTCAACTTCTAATTTTTTCCTTCAAACTTCTGATCGTATCTTCTAAATCAGAAGAGTATTGTTCTCTTTCCTGCCCAATTGATATTTTCCATCCTACCAATCTCACTGATTGAGAGTCATATGAACTATACTCAAATTTTCTACTCTTCATCCTTGTATTTTGTTTTCCTACAACATACCATGTTTGATAAATAAAATAGAAGAAATAATAAAAATAATACCTCAATGTATCTTAGGGGAATCTATCACATCAACACAACTCATTCTAGATTAGCACGATACATAATAATATCAAGAACTTAACCGGAATGACAATAATCACCATGCATATGACCACAATACATATAACAAAAAATTTAACTATCATGCATGAATAATAAATGCACATGCATCTAACCACACTAATAAACTAACATCTATCATGCATGTAACCACAACAACAATAAAATGATAGGCATGCATATACCATTATGCCTGCATGAAAAACATACAAAATTGTATGATGATATGCCTTTACCCCAAGTTCCAGTGATGAAACATTGATTTGATACCAATCAGTAACCCCCCAACCCATGTTAACCCACTTTTACAAGCTCTCCAGCATAAACATGAGTTGAGTTCTACAATGACATGACCCGAACTCCAAGTTCCAATGATGGAAGTGGAGCCTACAAACCAACAACAATTGGCATCCCTAAAGGACTACAAATCACTCATGAGCCTGATAACCACCCCAAGTGATCAATCCTTGAATTGGAACTCTTTTTCACTAGATTAACACCCAGATCGCACCCTTGAAACATTGTGCATGTGATTATGAGGCTATAATTGCACCCGTAGTCATGTCTACCAGCAGTTATGACCCAAAATACCCTATTATGTGCATGCGGTTGATATCTATGCAACCTTTTCAGGCTATCCTCCATGCCACTGCTCAAAATTTTATGTATCTTTCTGGAATCATGACAATGATGATAATAATTCTAAACAGTCAATACTTTAGCAATATCTTACACAAAAACTACCTTGTATAGGATAGAAATTTTTTCAATAATATGGTAAATATAGAAGCTACATGTCATGAACACATATATAATCATAAACCTTTGTACTTCATCTAAGAATAATCAAGAAGGAACTATGCCCTCTCAATATAGTTTTAACAACACTTGTTAGCCCATGCATTCATCAACAATTGAATAAAATATCAAATCATTAACAAGATCCATAGTTGGATCACATCATAGAACCATGCATATAACCCACATATAACCACAAAAAAAACCATGTCAAAAAATCCATAAAGTCACATCATAACTAGTTCATGTGCTCAAAGATCAAAATAGGAAAATAGCTAATATTAACATATGAAAAATTCCAACTAAGTCAGGAAGTTCCACGTACCAATCGACCATATATTGGGCTGATCCAAATATCTCTTTCATCAAATCATCCCCATGCCATATTCCAACCATGAATGTGGGATCTCATCGGATAAACAAAGATATAACCAAATAGATATTCTAGAGGTTAAACCACCTCCACCTTCAAGCTACCATGATCTCACCTAAACATGTCCCGAGATGAAAAAGCCAAAACAAGCTTCGATGCCTCAAAATTCCTTCACCATACCCAGATGAATTTTCCTATCTCCACCTACCTATCAAGGGTGTTACAGAGAAAACCATCTCCACCTCCAACCCTTTTTATTTTACTAATACCACATCCACCAAATCCAAAACCTTCTGACAATCCAAAGCTCAACCAAGAATGAATCCCATCACACTGTGGTTATCTGGAAATGTCAAGGCAAGGTTGAAACTATTGTCAATCTAGGAAAATTCCATTCCAATGACAACAAATGAACCAAATTATCAAATTCATGTACCATGCATTCACATCCCAGCATGGAAATTACATATACAACTTGTTACCTGCAATATCTTCCTATTCTAGCTACTAATCCAACTTTCTCCTTGTGCTCCCTTGTTTCCTTTTCTTGTCCCCTTTCCTTCCCTTACCGGTCCTTTGCTTTCCTTTTCTTGCTTGCTCTCTCTCTCTCTCTCTCTCTCTCTCTCTCGTTGAAACTAATCCAAGGTAAAAACTGGCCAAAAGTTGTGAATTGCTTCTCTAATGCCTTTTATCATTGATTTCTCATGTATATTCCTTTCCTTTTCCTTTTTATTTCATTTCCTTCATTTTTTCTCTAATTTCCTTTGCATGCATATTTTTGTCCCTTCATCCTCGTTTTGTCCTATTTTCCTTTATTTCTCTTACTAAATTTCCATTTAATACATTTTTTCATTTTCCAATGCCTTTGATAATTTCCATAACCATTAATTAACCATAAGTGACCCCCAATGTGATGTTTTCCCCCATTCATCTTGGAATACATGTCCCATGACCTTGTTCTTATTTTATTTACATGGAAACTTAACTCGGTGTTCTTATGTAAATGTATTTACCAAAAAAATTTCCTAGTCTCTATTCCCCCTATTAGGTCCCTATAATTTTTCAGATTGGCAAGACCAAATTGAACATGGGTAACGTCAAACCAACTTTGGAGCCCTAGGACCTAGCGTTCCTGGACATAGAGAGGGCTCTCTCTATGTTTGTGTGAAAGATGTAACTTGATTGATTTTAGGCTAGATATAGTGATTAGGGTTTTTTTTGTTTGTTTGTTTGGTTGGGTAGGTTGTGAAGTGGAACAGATAGAGAGAGAGAGATTCAGACCATTGGGATATGGATTCTTCAAAAGGTCTTGAAAAGTACACCAATAGGTCAAGGGTGTTTCATAGGGAAAGTTAACAAAGCCAAATGGATTCAAATAGGTTTAGTGAGTGGGAAATGAACATGAAATTGTAATGCAGTAGGCTTAAAGGGAAATTAAGGATCCTTCAACAAACTAGAACAAGAAAATCATGAAGTTGTGAATGATAGTATAGTAAACTGAAGAGCAGTTAAGAATTCTTCAACTAGACTTGACTACACAAACCTCAAAACAACAGTCAAGTAATCCTAGAGAGTAGTTAAGAATTCTATAAATATTACTTTTGGGTAAAGATAAATTTTAAAATAACATTTCAGTGAAACTAAAGAGCATTTAAGGATTCTTTAATTAAACTTCAAAGAAGAAAAAATAGAGATAGAGGATGTAGACAGAAGTACGGTGCCAAAATAACATATCCAACTCTAAAACTTATGTCCTATTATCAGAGAAACCATGATCATAATGTAAACAAAGGAAAAAATTGACAAGAGTGGAATAACATCACCATCTAACAAAGCTCATGAATCCTAGGAATGTGTTGGTTCCATTGATATTCAATCCAAGAGATTTACAAGGCTCCAAAGCCAAACTTCATGAAAAATAAAATTCTATGCTCAGATCAACAATAACCCAACAACTACAATGAGGCCTCCATGTGATATTTAACTTGAAAAGGAAGACCAAAACCCTAGCTATGGATTCAAAATTTCATTAACTACTTATAAATGGTAATTTTTCCTATGAGACTATGCAAGGACCAAGGCACAAATATCCTAACTTAATAAATGCAAAAATAAATGCTAACATAACTACTCCGCTAACTCTGGAGTGATTTGCCTAAAAAACCCTCAAAATATATTTTTCATTAACTCCAAGCGTCTTCTGTTGACTTTCTGGCAAGGGCGCAGTGCCAAGGCCAAGGGCGCAGCGCCAACACTAAAAAAATAGCATGTTTTGCTGCTAATATTTGGAGGCCTTCCCAGTGTCCAAATGAGTTCCATGATAGCTCATTGGAAAGCTTGTCTTGTATAATTTCCAAAAAGGCCCTTATTTTCTTGATTGGACTCCATTTATCTGATCAAAAAATTATTCTCCCAAGACATCTCAGGGCATACCGCTATCTCTGAAAATAGGGTAGAAAGTTAATTTTGTGCATGTTTTTGGCACTTTTCGAGTACCAGTTTTGCTCCAAATGAGTTGAAACTTTGTGAGGGTGATGTCCTTGGCCTAAGGATTCTGAAAATGTTAAGTTTTCCACCAATGGATGCCCAAAAAAAGAGCACAACACCAGTATCATTGCACTCTTGGCCCTTCAAAACAATCAAAATTTCCAAAAACTCAAAAATTTGCAAAAAGTTTCCAAAATTGGGATTTGCCTTGCTGGTAATGTCTAGGATGCTTTTAGGGATGCATCAACAATAATGTCAATATTTTCTTTGTCCTTTTCCTCCTTTATTGATTGAATCTTTGCAAGGGCTATTTTGAGCTTGGCCCTTGCAATCTTGTTTCTTAAGGAATAATGCCTTGCCATCTTATTTTGCAACTCTAGGTCTCTCTTGGCCTTCTCCAATTGATCCTCTGGGTGTATATTTTCTCTCTCTAGCGAAGGTTCCTGATCATAGCTAATCTCCATGGAAAGTAGCTCACTTGGAGTGAGCTGCTCTGCCAATGCTGTCTCTTTCTCTCTCTCCTTGGCTAAGGCCTTTCTCAAACCAATTGTCCTTGGCCTCTTCCTAGGAATTTGTTCTTTCTCTTCTTTAGTGTCATCATGAGTGCCCAAGACCTCATATAGCTTTGCCTTGGCTCTTCTAGACTCTTTTCGAGCTCTAATAGCTCTGATCTCATAGATAGCCTTTTCTGCCTCCAGCTACTTGTCTTTTCAACCTAAAAATAGTGGATTACATTCTTAGCCCTAACTAGATTGGTTTGCAGATATTTAATCTGAGAATCTTTGCTTTTAAGCAGCATGCTAGTGATCCTCTTCTCATTTTCATCATCACTGTCAATATG
The DNA here is from genome assembly GCA_034641835.2 of Pinus albicaulis. Classification (NCBI taxonomy): domain Eukaryota; kingdom Viridiplantae; phylum Streptophyta; class Pinopsida; order Pinales; family Pinaceae; genus Pinus; species Pinus albicaulis. The sequence goes on from CM076571.1 coordinate 889,908,066, forward strand.
AATAAGTTGAAACTCTTCTTCAATCTCATTTTTGTCTTCTTCTTCTTCATCAATGACATTTTCCTTACCTATATCAAGATGTTTGGTTGATGTAGAAGGCATAGCCCCTTGCCTCTTAAGGGCAGAAAATAGATGCCTATTTCCCCTCTGGTAGGTCAAAGAAAAAGTTTCAATTTTCACCATCATAGTGCCATCTGTATCACTGCCATCATGACTGCCATCATCATTGGTATCATCAATGCTCTCATGGATTTTTGACCCACTTTCATCATCCTCACTGCTATGTGCCTCACTGCTTTCTTCCTCATTTCTTTCTACCTCATTGCCATCATCTTCACTGATATGTGCCTCATTTCCCTCATTTCTCTTTTCTTCACTAATTTATTTCTCATTATTTGACTCCTCATTTCCATCTCCCTTAGTGCTTTCTTCCTCATTGCCATTTTCCTCACTGTTTTTTGCCTCATATCCTTCATCATTGTTTGATGGACTATGTTGGAACAGGGTCCTCCAAGGGCTGCGAATTGGGACAATTTTGAGTATTTTTGTATATTTTTGGCATATTTTAGTCTAGCGCAGGGGTTTTGGGGTGGGTCAAAGCCCCAAAAGCACTATAATGGGCAAAAGGGTAGACCTAGAGTCCGAAAACCACGGTTTTCAAACCATAGGAAATATTAGGCTAGATCATTATAAACAGAAGGACATTTTGAGTCAATAGCATTATGAATTAAGATTGGTGTGAATTAAAAATTAGTAGATCTATTTGGGTTATTGGGGAAAGGACTCTTGCTGGCTATGTGTGCGGAGATCCTTAGTCCTGGTGTGTGCGGACCCTACTGCTATGTGCATAGGTTGGGTTTTGGGTATTGTAAAAGGATCTGAAGTTTAATGAAAATAGAAGGTTGTGGAATATCTGAATCTGCTAATGCAAATATATGATATCTGATATGTTATGCATGGTTTTGTATTAGCTATGAAAGTAACTGTGTTATTGTCTTATGCTGCGTTGACATCTAACCTGGATCTATCTTTTATAATTTATGCAAGAATAGTTGTGATAGTTGTGTTACTATTTTGTGAATTTATGATCTATTATTTACTGTGATTATAATTGGCATTGCGCACATGGATGTAAAGGAATCTATAGATCTAGGTTCTATGATATACGATTTGGTAATTGTGAAGTTGAACGCAAGTTTTCTTGACTTACCTACCCTCTCCCAGAGTGCAGAAACCTGGTTCCAGCACCCTCCTATACTGTTCGGGTGAGACTGTGGCCTGCACAAGCAGATCACTTCCGAAAGGGCTAGTAGTATAGGGGTTTGTTGGTAAACCTTAACCTCCGAACTTGGGTCAGGACCCCTCGAGCCAAAAAATGGTTCTGTTGCCGAGATTGGGAGAATTTTGAGAGAGGGATTGGGTAATGCCAAGGCCATATTGGAAACCTGAAAGAAAATAAATTGATGAATGGTTTAAGCAACAGGTTCAGGAATTCGCAGTAAAAGAAAACTACAGTAAGAGGTTGACCATCGAAGGGTGGAAGAATAAGTATATTTTCATAGAATGCTACGAGATCTTCTTTGTAACAATTGTGATCGAACTCCAGGAGTGACTCGCAAGGTTGGTATAATTTCAAAAGTGTTGGAAGGATAAGCGGGTCAGACAGTGGACTCCAAAATTAATCCAGCAGTTAGAAAATACTAATAACACCATCACTCACATGGTGGACCACTGGGTGGATAGTGTGCTAGGAGGGTTCGCGACAGACTTTGCCATCAATTAGTTCATCTCCTACTCTAAAGCAAAGCAAAGATTCTTAAAGGGATTCTGGGGTAAGTTTATGAAGACCTTACCATTGCTGATTAAGATATTACTGTGTGAAAGTAATATTTTGTGTAGCCACACCGAATGAATGACCTTTGATCTAGACGGGAGTACGACATGAAGTAGAAAATACTATCGGACCAACCAAGAAGGAGATAGATCTGTCTACAATCCGGTAAGTGAAGAAGTTGTGTAGAGTTCTCCAGCCACACCACTTTCAAACCAGCATAGGGGTAAAATTCACCTACACCTCCACCACCACCAAACGAGGACATGGATGCGCATATTAAGTTTCCTACCTTTAAGAGCGTGGGAGATGAAGACATGGATAAATTCTAGTTCGTCGCAGAATCGGTATGGACTGTGCATAACATAGCTAGTAATGTGATGAAGAGGGCACATCTGTCCCTTGCCTTCGAAGAAAGGGCTTTGGACTAGTACATGGGATACATTGGCCAGCATGTGAACAGAACCATTGAAGAGATTAAGAATGCCTTCAAGCAACAGTTCAAGAAGCCTAAGTCCTACTCTCAAATAGTGGTTTATCTAAAGGATTTCAAGCAAGGGCCTTCTGATTCTATGTGGGAGGCCAATCAGCGACTGAAGAAGGTAATCAAAGAAGGAGGATTTTAGTATGATGACATAAAACACATAGAAGGGTTCATTGCTATGTTTCTACCTCACCTGCACGTACCTATAGTTCACCAAACTTTTGAATCACTAGAAAAATCCCTAGAGGTCACTATGAAGTTAGAAGCTACGCCCAGAGATGATACCCAACTAGGTGTCCAACAGATCCAAGGAAAACTGGAGGAAATGCACATGGAGATCCAAAATCTGTGAAAGGAGTGAGGAGCAGAGGCTAGCCCTGAAAGATGGTGCATAATATGCAGGATGAATGGTCACACCAAGGATAACTGCCCTCTGTTAGTAAACTATATGCAAGCCGGGGGACCTAGTCCATTGCACCCTAGGGAAGTTGCAGGATCAAGTGGGTCGGCGCTATGTTTCAATGATTGTCACGTTGCGAGGCTACACGACACAAACCACTATCCCCACCTTACTGCATATGTCCCAGAAGTAAAGAAGCAATGGTGTAGGTTCTGCAGATCGATAGGACACGATGAGCAGAACTATCGAACGTATGATTTGATGATCGATTAAGGGAACCTCTACAGGGTATAGTGATATTCATCCTTGCCAAGATCCCTCTTGAGCATAGGTGGCTCCCCAAACGGGGGCAAGGGAGGTGGAAGAGGTGGAAGCGCAGGTCGGGGATGAGGGAAACTAATCTGTTATAACTGTGGAGAAGTAGGACACTTTACCAGGGACTGTCTAAACCCTACAAGGTAGTCCTACCAGTATTGCAAACAGCTAGACCATGCGATTGAAGACTATCCAATCTTAATAGTAAAAATGTAGGAGAAGCAGTCGACACCTACGTAGAATGTGCAGAGGGTTAAGGCTGAACTGCAAGACAAAGATCCAAGCGTAAATGTCGTAACATGCAGTGGGATGGCCATCGGGGGGCCTGGGGAGAAGACTGTGACTGAACCTCTGATCCGAAAAGTAGTTATCAAGCAGGAAGGTTTGGATCTAAAAAAGGAGAAAGAAACATTTTTCACAACTCGCAAAGACTTTGCTGAGGGAAAGGCGTCTACTTCGCAGTCGCCGAGAGACCTCAAGGCAGATGAGGAGGTCAAACCTCTTTTACAGGCATGTATGAAGCTGATGCGCAACCCAAAGGCTATGAAAAATCTTTAGGAATTAATAGATAGCTACGCAGCATGACCTAGCCTCCCCCTGGAAATCAAGGACGTACACAAACTATATATATATATATATATATATATATATATATATATATATATATATATATATATAAGAAACGCACTAGTAGGGAGATGCAGTTGACTTTGCAGATTGGTGATTATGAGATGGATCAGGTTATTTTGGACCTAGGGTCAGATGCGAATGTATTACCTAAACATACTTGGAAACAAATGGGGGAACCTAAGATGGAATTTTCCACTATCCGGCTGCGTATGGCCAATCAACAAAAGATCATACCCTTGGGGAGACTATCGAGGATCATGGTGGATATCGCAGAGGTCAAGTTCCAGGTTGATTTTGAAGTCATTCAGATTTTAGAATATATAGACTAATACTCTGCGCTTCTAGGGTTTGACTGGGCCATAGATATGGGAGGTATCATTAACTTGAAGAAGAGAAGCATGATGTTTGAGAATAATGGTACAAGGGTGATAATACCATTAGATCCTGTGGAAGGCGAATGATACACAGAGTCAGTGTGCGACGAAGAGGATGTGGATCAGATCTATAAGTTGAATGTGCGGGATGAATATTGGATCAACCCCATGGCGGATGGAGTACTATGCTGGGAAAAGGATAGTGAATTATTCTCTGACTCCGATGGGGAGATAGAAAATTAGCAAAATCAGTTACATGATGTCTCGGCACTGCGATGTCTTCGGGTCACAAAGGACTTCTGCTGCATTTCCTCAGAGGTAAGAGACCTACATTATTTTGATTGTTTTGGTAATATTAAGGGATTTTTACGAGCATTCGAAGTTGAGGTTCCAAGGGAATGAAGGCTATGGGCCCTTAAGTTAGCCATGTGTGGAACACCTGCGTGATGGTGGGAGACACATGAGAAAGCGTTCCAGGATTGGGAGGAGTGTTGGGATATTATGATCCTACGATTTGAGGCCCCAACTGATGTACGAGTCAAATAATTCCTTGGGCTGGAAGACCCACGTGAATATCTTTTCTCTTGGAAAAAACAATGGTGTGACAGGACTACCAAAGAGTGGGTTCATCTCTTTATTCATGCCCTAGGACCACTTCCCACTGCATGGTACTTAGATGCGGAGCTACATCAGTGCACCCGCCACTGGGAGACTTTGAAGGAGGAATTTCTAGGAACATTTGGGTTAGTAGGTAGGATAGAGGCACTTGACACAGCTCTACAGGACATTGACACTATAGCATAGGGTGAATCACACATGTATGTCGCACCTGAAATGCCCACATGGGAACCACGGGTACCAAGCATGATCAACCACCACAGTCTAGCCCCAAGAGAAGGTAAGGATGATCCACAAGCTATTTCTGACTCAGAAATGGATGAGATGTGCACAGTTACCAGACTGCTCAAGCTGCGAACAGGTAGCATTGAGACACACCCCACATTGGCTAAGATTGGGGGTGCGGATATAGGAGGCAGAGTTATCATATATCCGGAAACTCCTACAACAAGGGGACAAAAACGTTGAATTCTTAGCCATGCAAAATATTACAAAAAATTTATTCGAGGCTATGCACTGATCATAGCACCGCTGAAAGACTTGCCTATGAAGGAGGCCTGATTCTGTTGGGATGACATATGTCAGGAAAACATGTCTTTCATTTTGAAGTACCTAGGGATCAACCCTGTGTTGGGGGAGGATGCGTAGGAGGCGTAGGTGTTTAACCCAAGTGTAGCAGGTATGCTAAGTGCACAGGAGGTGAAAAACTAGCTGTTGGAAAAATACCTGTAAAAATTAAAAGTTACTATTAAAAGGAGCGGGATGCTAGCATTTAATGGGGCGGATTTTGGGGATTTTTTACCGTTTATCTGATGGTAAGTTCCAGGTCAAGTTTACCCTACCATTGGATGCATGTAGGCACTATAAAAATGACAGGATAACTCAGATAAGGGTTCTGCCTCACTTGCATATCTTGTACTTATCGTCTTTATTTCGAACGAACTTGAGCTATAAGATTTTCTGGGTCTGCACTGTCCCTTTCATGTCTAATCAACCTCCCCCTTCTGACAGTAGCCACGCAGAGTTGGGATTCATTTTCCATGCTAGGATGATGCCCACTCACCCTGCTGAGCCCTCGACACCTACAACCCCAGAAATTGAGGAAGTAATTGAGATTGGGTCTGAGGATGAAGAAGTGCTCTCGACGCCGGTCACAAGGAAGGGAAAAGAGCAAGCACAGGGCTCAGGGAAGCCCCCAAAAGCTACAAAATGGGATATGGGGAAGCCTAGGACTTCCTCAAGGCATGATAAGTCCCTGTGAGCAATGCCTAAGACTCAGGCTATGTAGGATGAAGCCCAACCCGCCAATCTGATCAATTTCCTACCTCCCTTCATCCAACCAAGCAGGCCCTCAACGCGCACACCAAAGAACCTTGATGGTTTGATTACCTATCTGCAGATGCCACTAACCCTGGGAGAGTTCCTTTTCCTTAGTGACCCTTGCCAAAATCTCCATGAGGTCAAATTTGACGATCACGAATTGGCGAATTATGAAGCCTTCCTTGACCTGGCCCCCGCGTTTTACTTTGACATGATTTATGCGGATGATGGAGTCATAGTCGTTCCTCAACGCTGGGTAAGTGGATTAGCTGGATCCGGCCTCCTGAACCTACTGCAGATGACCCACTTTGGCCACTACAAAGTCACGAATCGGCTGGCCTGAAAGTTTCCTACATTAATTCACTATTGCTACCTATGGATTCATGATAGAGTCCCCATTGATGTTGCATTGGTTCACAGAATTACGGGCCTTCCCATGAATGGGATGCACCCTCTGGAATTTGTGGGTAAGAAATATGAAGGGGAAACCACTGAATATGTGCGTTAGACCTACAATGTGGAAAGGAGTATGCGGGGCTTTGTCATCAAATACATCAGTGACCCTGCTATGCAAATGGGTACCATGTTATTAGCACGCAAGCTAATGTGAAAGTGCTAGGTCACCACCATCCCTGCCTATGTCATTTGGTTAATTGGTCAGTGTGTGAAGGGGGTCTACCTCAATTGGGCCCAATACTTATGCCATGAGTTCTTGACCAACGTCCATGAATCTCAAGACTAGGGAAAAGCCTTTTGTTATGCCTGGCTACTATTCCTTATAGCCCTAGTCACCTGGGAGGCCCCTGCTGAGTCGTTCATCCCTGAGCTCACCCTAGATATGTGCGAAGGGGATCGATATGCCCATTTGTGGGATTCCAAGGACGCGCAGCACATAGAGGATAACCAATTCTTCAGGGTCCTCTTCCAGAGTAGCATTGCAGTAGCCATCTGTTAGCCCCCCCTATAAATTTTTTGGCAAGCAAACGGGGGCTAAATTGTTTTTGAGCCTTCAAGGAATGCATTTCCTTTGAAAACATAGTCTCCTTGAAGCCTCCATGTGTCTTTTATCCTTTGATAAATTCTCCTCTGATAATTCCTATTATAAAGCCTCTCTGTTTTTGAAGAAATTCCCAAAGGCCCCCTTTTCCCTCTTATTTCAACCCCCACTTAGATTCTACTTGTTTCCCCTTCTATTTCCCTTCTTACCTTTTCGAATTCCCTTTAATTTCTTCCCTTACCCTTTGTTGGCCATCATTCCCCTTTATTCCTCTATCGTACCCCTTCTTGCCTTTAAATCCATTGAAATGGGCTTAAAACCCACTTTTAACTTTACCATAGGCCTAAACCACTTCCCCCTTTTCTATACCCCTCAAATACATTCCATGTAGAAATTTATCATAAAGTTTTTATATATTAACCCGCCGCTTATAGCGCAGATCGCAAATCGCATTTTCATTGTTTGTGTTTGACCAATCCATCGCAAATATTTGCGATGCAATGGATCATGCCATCGCACTTTCCGCCCATCGCATTTTCCCCATTGCATTTTCCCATCGCACTTTCCGCCAGTCACATTTTCTCCCATCGCACTTTCTCTATTTGCGATTTTGCGATTCATCTTGGGTCCCACCTCATACGATCATTCCTGTCACTTTTCATTGCATTTCATTCAATTCCTTTGCATTCCCACCAAAGTCTTAACCTTTGCATTTTCATTAAGCTTTAATAAATCGCCCTCCGCCCACGCCGGGTCCCACATCCGTGGCTCTGCTCCATTGCTTTTCCCCGTTTCCCTTTGTGATTCACTTAAGCGAAAACCTTTGGGCCTTTACACTATAATCATTTCTTCCACCACTTCTCATTGTTTCTGTTGTTCCCACTGTTCTGCCACCGTTCCTCCGAACCTCCAAAGCACTTCTCCACCACTAATGCCCAGGTTTATAACAGGTGTATTTTATTACGCAGAAAGCACAGAGAGGCCGTTTTAGCATTTGTCAGCGGACCAGCAGAAGGAATTCAAAGGGGGGTTGGTGCCTGTTATTAATGAAGTTAATGTTTAAACCTTGCATTCAAAGGGAAAGGGCACGGTTTGAAGACTTAAGCATGCAAAGGTCATATCCGCATTTTAATATCAGCAGAACGCATTTCCTCGAGGAAAGACGTTTACCTACAGCATTCCTCATATCTCCTCGAGCCCTGAAACGATTAATTACACTGACTGAAGCCCATTCAAGAAAGTCAGGTAGCAGTTATGGAGGTATGGAGCGGCCTTGCAGTTTTCCCATCCAGTTCATTTATTCCAGAATGGCAATGCAGAGTTCCAGACCGCCGTAAGGACTTAAAGAACATATCAGAGGTCAATCTCGACCTGAAAAACATCTCCAACCAATCTACAGAGTACAACACAACACCATTAAACAGAATGGACTCGGTTTCCTCCACCATTCCGTCTTAATGAGACTCATTTAATTGTTCACCTACTTCTGTTTCTTCCTCTTCTCCTATAAGAATCCCCAAGAACATAATGTAAAGGTTGTCGTTGCCTTGCTATGGCAGTTGTTGTTAGAGGGATTCATTCTTGACTGTTAGAACAGTCGTGGGAGGGAGTAGCAGAGTAGTTGCATGTAATAGGCTGGGAGGAGAAAGTCTGGACTGTATTAGCCATTGAGCTCAGTGTACATGACTGGTTTTGCATCAATTAATCAAAGCACTTTTCACAGGATCCTGGTCTATTACTATTGGTGATGTTTTTCCTAACTCTGTTTATTACATTTTCATATTGTTTCATGTTCTTCTGGTAGGCAACAGAAGTATAACATAGGATTCACCCTTGTTAGGTGCCCTATGTTTCTTGCTCTCCCTACCTTTAATGTTTTTTGCCTTATGTGCTATCTAAGAGTTGATTTCAGTTGATTTAACCAGTGTAGTGGATGTTATTTCCTACTCTCTTATGTATGAATTGGTTGAATCAGTTCTTAGATGTTCTTGCTGGGTTTAAGCTGGAAGGTTTGGGAACACTAGGGATGAGTGTTAGCCCTGTCCACTAGGATTCTTGCACGACCAACTGGCCTTTCTAAGATCCCTTCTGTTTAACTTATCTCTGTTTTTCCTCTAGAGTTGCTAAAGCAGACCTGGAGTTAAATGACCTCTGGTCTGATCTATAAGCTGCCCCTTCGTCCCTTTTTGAGAGATGCCTTTGAGTATGTCCAAGCAGGTCTGGAGTTAAATGACCTCTGACCTAATCTATAGATAGAAAATTGGTTGTCTTTCCTTCTTCCACTTTCTCTCCTTAATGTTCCATTCCACCATCTGCCTAAAAGATCCTTTAGTGTAGATGACTTGCCCTTTGAAAGCCTTGGCTAGTGGATGCAAGTAATCTCCTTTCATGACTCCATAGCCCAATGGATGGCACTGTCTTGGCCTATCCTCTTTGTTGAAGCCTCCTGCTGTTTTGTTTCCTTTCTCCCATTACTTTCTCAGTCTATGATCTCCTTACCAACCCAGCAACCAACCAACCAAATCCTTTAAACCCCCCATTTGTGCTTCATACCTAGCCTAATATCTCAATTTGAGCTTTCAAAGATATATCATTCTTGCTCTATTTGGAGAGATCCCTCTCTGTGTCTAGGAGGGCTAGATCTTAGGGCCCCAAAGTGGTTTTATGTTGTCTCATCTTTTGGTATTGCCAAATCTGCCAAAACATGGGAACCCCAACATAATGGCGACTCCGCTGGGGAATAGATCAGTCAACTTTGATTTGGTAAACCACTGTGGTGGACAGTAAGTTGTAAATCATCCACCTGGTGACTCCACAATTCCTGAATGATAAAAAGACTCCACAGGTGATCAGCAGACCACTGATTATCTTGGTTTCACGAGACTCCAATGGGAGACCATGTCGCAGTACAAATTCATCCATGCCGAAGATCTAGTCACTTCGCTAATGGAGGACTCTGAACAATGTGCAGAAATAGATCCAAGCCTCATAGCAGAGTTTCGGAGTGGAATAGCGAGTGTATTGGCAGAAATTGAATGGGAGGACCTTCCAAAGATTGTCCCTATCATCTCAGCACTCAATACTCCACCTGCGCTTAAGAAGATGTTTCTTGATTTGGTGGTTGAGAGATATGAAGCTCAGCTCGAAATTTTGAGCTCACAAGAGAAATCGTACGAGTTCAGAGACCTGAGAGCATTCTTGGAAAGTCTCCCACCCCCTAAAATGAAGAAATTCTGCTGCTGCTCAAAATGAAAGAAGAAGATGATCCGGCTCTTAAAAGCCACTCTAGAGATGTAGTGGAAGACGCAATAACCGAAGCCACCCAGGACACAAACATCCTACCAATCATGGAAGGCCTAAGTGAAGAAAGTGCACATCATATGCTCATTGATCCTGTGGCAGAATACGTGGAGGCCCTGATGCGCTCAAATACTCCAGCGTTGATCCTTAGCACGGGCCAGTTTCATCAGGAAGGGTCACTACTGATGGTGACCACAATTTTGAAGGACCACAGGCAGAGCACCCTGTGGTTATCTCTGACAGGCAGCCAGTGCTCATATCCTTTTTTGTTACTGCTTTACTGGCTGCATTGGCATTATTGTATCACCTAGAACATCAGAGATTCCCAGTTAGAGTAGGGTAGGTAGGAAAAGCTCAATAAAGCTCAGTCTATGAGCATGTAGTTAGTTGTTTTCTGTCTTAGAATGTAGAGAAGAAACTTGCTAGACAGTCTAATCCTAGCAGGTAGTAGTGTAGGTAGAGAAGCTTATGAGGCCAACAGCCTAATCTGGTCTCATGGAGTAATAAGGGTAGACTTAGAATAGGTTTATTTTCTGTTTATAAAAATAAAATGATGTAAAGGGTTTGCAAGCCCAAATGCACCCAAAAGAAAAATGTTAGGACTATAGTGTGGGTAGGTAGTTGTTTGGGAGAATTTTACTGTTGATATGTTGTCTTCATAGCTTGTGGCAGCTGATCAAAGAAAGAAATGGATGGTTCAAGCAGCAGGCACCTGGCCTACACCAAGAGATCATTTTCTGAATTCTTAACTCCTTCAAGAAGAAGCCATCCCCATGTGGAGCCACTGTTAGCCCCCCCTATAAATTTTTTGGCAAGCAAACGGGGGCTAAATTGTTTTTGAGCCTTCAAGGAATGCATTTCCTCTGAAAACACAGTCTCCTTTAAGCCTCCATGTGTCTTTTATCCTTTGATAAATTCCCCTCTGTTGATTCCTATTATAAAGCCTCTCTGTTTGTGAAGAAATGCCCAAAGGCCCCCTTTTCCCTCTTATTTCAACCCCCACTTAGATTCTACTTGTTTCCCCTTCTATTTCCCTTCTTACCTTTTCAAATTCCCTTTAATTTACCTTTGTTGGCCATCATTCCCCTTTATTCCTCTATCGTACCCCTTCTTGCCTTTAAATCCGTTGAAATGGGCTTAAAACCCACTTTTAACTTTACCATAGGCCTAAACAACTTCCCCTTTTTCTATACCCCGCAAATACATTCCATATAGAACTTGATTATAAAGTTTTTATATATTAACCGCCGCTTATAGCGCAGATCGCAAATTGCATTTTCATTGTTTGTGTTTGACCAATCCATCGCAAATATTTGTGATGCAATGGATCATGCCATCGCACTTTCCACCCATCGAATTTTCCCCATCGCATTTTCCCCATCGCACTTTCCGCCCATCGCATTTTCCCCATCGCATTTTCCCCATTGCACTTTCCCCATTGCACTTTCCCCATCGCATTTTCCGCCAGTCGCATTTTCTCCCATCGCACTTTCTCTATTTGCGATTTTGCGATTCATATTGGTTCCCACCTCATATGATCATTCCCGTCACTTTTCATTGCATTTCATTCAATTCCTTTGCATTCCCACCAAAGTCTTAACCTTCGCATTTTTCATTAAACTTTAATAAATCGCCCTCCGCCCACGCCGGGTCGCACATTCGTGGCTCCGCTCCATTGCTTTTCCCTGTTTCCCTTTGTGATTCACTTAAGCGAAAACCTTTGGGCTTTTACACTATAATCATTTGTTCCACCACTTCTCATTGTTTCCGCTATTCCCACTGCTCTGCCATTGTTCCTCCGGGCCTCCAAATCACTTCTCCACCACTACTGCCCAGGTTTATAATAGGTGTATTTTATTACGCAGACATCACAGAGAGGCTGTTTCAGCATTTTTCAGTGGACCAACAGAAGGAATTCAAAGGGGGTTTGTGCCTGTTATTAATGAAGTTAATGTTTAAACCCCGCATTCAAAGCGAAAGGGCACGGTTTGAAGACTTAAGCACGCAAAGGTCATATCCGCGTTTTAATATTAGCAGAACGCATTTCCTCCAGGAAAGACGTTTACCTACAGCATTCCTCATATCTCCTCGAGCCCTGAAATGATTAATTGCACTGACTGAATTCCATTCAAGACAATCAGGCAGCAGTTATGGAGGTATGGAGCGGCCTTGCAGTTTTCCCATCCAGTTCATTTATTCCAGAATGGCAATGCAGAGTTCCAGACCGCCGTAAGGACTTAAAGAACATATCAGAGGTCAATCTCGACCTGAAAAACATCTCCAACCAATCTACAGAGTACAACACAACGCCATTAAGCAGAATGGACTCGGTTTCCTCCACCATTCCGTCTTAATGAGACTCATTTAATTGTTCACCTAATTCTGTTTCTTCCTCTTCTCCTATAAGAATCCCCGAGAACATAATGTAAAGGTTGTTGTTGCCTTGTTGTGGCAGTTGCTGTTAGAGGGATTCATTCTTGACTATTAGAACAGTCGTGGGAGGGAGTAGCAGAGTAGTTGTATGTAATAGGCTGGGAGGAGAAAGTCTGGACTATATTAGCCATTGAGCTCAGTGTACATGACTGGTTTTGCATCAATTAATCAAAGCACTTTTCACAGGATCCTGGTCTATTACTATTGGTGATGTTTTTCCTAACTCTGTTTATTACATTTTCATACTGTTTCATGTTCTTCCGGTAGGCAATAGAAGTATAACATAGGATTCACCCTTGTTAGCTGCCCTATGTTTCCTGCTCTCCCTACCTTTAATGCTTTTTTCCTTATGTGCTATCTAAGAGTTGATTTCAGTTGATTTAACCAGTGTAGTGGATGTTATTGCCTACTCTCTGATGTATGAATTGGTTGAATCAGTTCTTAGATGTTCTTGCTGGGTTTAAGCTGGAAGGTTTGGGAACACTGGGGATGAGTGTTAGCCCTGTCCACTAGGATCCTTGCGCGACCAGCTGGCCTTTCTAAGATCCCTTCTGTTTAACTTATCTCTGTTTTTCCTCTAGAGTTGATAAAGCAGACCTGGAGTTAAATGACCTCTGGTCTGATCTATAAGCTGCCCCTTCGTCCCTTTTTGAGAGTTGCCTTTGAGTATGTCCAAGCAGGTCTGGAGTTAAATGACCTCTGACCTGATCTATAGACAGAAAATTGGTTGTCTTTCCTTCTTCCACTTTCTCTCCTTAATGTTCCATTCCACCATCTGCCTAAAAGATCCTTTAGTGTAGATGACTTTCCCTTTGAAAGCCTTGGCTAGTGGATTCAAGTAATTTCCTTTCATGACTCCATAGCCCAATGGATGGCACTGTCTTGGCCTATCCTCTTTGCTGAAGCCTCTTGCTATTTTGTTTCCTTTCTCCCATTACTTTCTCAGTTTATGATCTCCTGACCAACCCAGCAACCAACCAACCAAATCATTTAAACCCCCCATTTGTGCTTCATACCTAGCCTAATATCTCAATTTGAGCTTTCAAAGATATATCATTCTTGCTCTATTTGGAGAGATCCCTCTCCGGGTCCAGGAGGGCTAGATGCTAGGGCCCCAAAGTGGTTTGATGTTGTCTCATCTTTTGGTATTGCCAAATCTTCCAAAACATGGGAACCCCAACACCATCAATTCTAGACCTTGGCTGTCCCCAACAGTATATGACAGATATAAAAGTATTGCAGCATTCCATGTTACCATACACAACATTCAGATACACGGCCACAAGGATAAAACATGGATGTCACTTCCTTATATGGTATCCAATGAGGAAATTGACAGTGTGATTGCGCTATGGCCTCTAGCCTGGAAGATAGGCTTCAAAACCAGCCCAAGGGGTGTCGCAAGTACCAGCACGATGTAGGTGCTCCCACCTTTTATCTTCAAGGAGACTAGAGGCATGAGAAAGAGTACAAGGAAGGACTCAGGCATAGCTGCGAAAAGGGACACGCAACCAAAGCAGATGATTGCGAAGGACACCGAGGTTGAAACCCAGGTCGATTTGCAGCCAGATCTAGGCATGGAGGAAGTAAACATCAGAGGTACAAAGCGAACAGGAGAGCCTATCAAGGGGCCCCGAAAGAAGCAGCATGCCCAGTGGAAGGAACGAGATGAGATGGTTACATTGACTAAGGGAGATCTCAAACAAATTGCAGATGCAATCACACTGGCCACAGAAGATAAATGGGTAGCTTTAGAATAACAACAGAAGGTTGTGATAAACACCATCCAAGCCGAGCTTTGCACCCTACAGTTAAATATAGAGATGCTAGAGACCAGCATGGTCCAGGGATGGATTCCCTTGGCTTATAGCAGTACAATGCTAGCTATAGAGGAAATTCATCTTTGTTCCTTACTTATCGATGCCCTTGTAATTAGTTCGCCGGACCAGGGAATACAACTCCAAGAAGGCTCAGGGGTGCAGTTGAATCTAGCCAAGCTACCCCACGAAGCATTGCAGGGTTGCCACACTGCTGTGTTTCAAGAGATTCACCATCAGGACTAGCAAGTTCACCAACAACTCAGTGTGGCCGAACAGACCATTGCACAACAGAACCCAGAAGTGCTCCTCGCTATCGCGCAATAAGCGGAGCTTGAAACCTTGATCCACCAACTCCGCACGGAGGTTATAGAAGAGATCCCAGCCGCAGCCACCCCTTAGGCTAAATTTGAAGTATTGGTCGCACCATTAAAGGCTTCCAAGACAGAAATGCAGGTCATTAAGATGTATCTAGAGCAGCAAATCACTGACTTATAGGCCAAATTACAGCCCGAAACACCCCCGAAGGTACAAGCCCAGCGCGTTGCGCCGATGACCGCAGCTACAAACACCATTACAGGGCATATTTCCCAGGGCGCCCAATTACTAGAGACAACCATGCAGTTATGGACCAAGGTCCAGCGCGATCCAATCCTCTGGCAGATAAATCAGGATTTGCAGCAAAAGGAGGAAGCTTTCGAGCAGATCAAGCCTACATTACCCACCTCGGTTCCTGCACAACAGTTGGCACGATTTAGGACCAGAAACACCCTTCAAGATGAGATTAAGGAGCTCTGGCATAAGAAACACGTCATTGGATAACGCTTGAAGCCTTGGGTTGCCGCATCCCTCTAGCTCTCACAGGATGTTGATGTTGATGTTAAGCAACTAAACCAAACAGTGGAGAGTGTCACTGCTACGACAGAAGGACCGACATCACAGAAGCTCGTAGATATTGTGCAGAGAACTACTACTTAGAGTCAAGAAGTGTTGCCCCCATTAGTCGTAGTCATCAATGCGCTGCATGCACAGGTGGAGATTCCACCACCACAGTGACTCGGGAAGAGTCACAAGATTGTGTTGGGGGACTATTGGAACAGGGTCCTCCAAGGGTTGCGAATTGGGATATTTTTTAGTATTTTTTTATATCTTTGGAATATTTTAGTCTAGCGAAGGGGTTTTTGGGTGGGTCAAAGCCCCAAAAGCATTATAATGTGTCAGAGGGTAGACCTAGAGTTCGCAAACCATGGTTTACGGACCACAGGAAAGATTAGGCTAGATCGTTATAAATAAAAGGAGATTTTGAGTCAATAGCATGATGAATTAATATTTGTGCCAATTATGAATTAGTAGATCTATTTGGGTTATTGGGGAAAGGACTCTTGTTGGCTGTGTGCACGGAGATCCTTAGTCTTGGTGTGTGCAGACCCTACTGTTGTGTGCACAAGTTGGGTTTTGGGTATTGTAAAAGGATCGAAAGGATCAATGAAAGTGGAAGGTTGTGGAATATTTGAATCTGTTAATGTGAATCTATGATATCTACTATGTTATGCATGGTTCTTTATTAGCTACAAAAATAACTGTGTTATTTTCTTATGCTGCATTGACATCTGACTTGGATCTATCTGTTATACTTTATGAAATAATAGCTGTGATAGTTGTGTTACTGTTCTGTGAATTTATGATCTGTTGTTTACTGTGATTATAATTTTCATTACGCACGTCGATGCGAAGGGATCTATAGATCTGGGTTCTGTGATATATGATATGGTAGTTTTGAATTCAAACACAGCTCTGCTTGACTTACCTATCCTCTCCTAGGGTGTGGAAACCTGGTTCTAGCACCCTCCCATACTGTTTCAGGTGAGACTTTTTCCTACGCAAGCAGGTC
The DNA here is from genome assembly GCA_034641835.2 of Pinus albicaulis. Lineage (NCBI taxonomy): Eukaryota > Viridiplantae > Streptophyta > Pinopsida > Pinales > Pinaceae > Pinus > Pinus albicaulis. Next base: position 889,924,476 of record CM076571.1, read on the forward strand.
ACCGCCGAAAGGGCCAGTAGTATAGGGGTTTGTTTGCAAACCTTAACCTCAAAACCTGGGTCAGGACCCCTCGAGCCAAGAGACTAGTACCATGAGATCATGGTGAGGGATTGTGAATAGGTGATGAAGGAGGAGGATCACCATGATGTGAAGGACTGTGAGGGGATGGTGAGGTGTAAGAGTCATCATGAGGTGAGGGAATGTGAGTGGATGGAGGAATGGGAGGATGAGAAGATGAAGGGACATCTTGTTGCTAATGGGCTTGTGGAGAAGTAAACACCTCATTGGAAATGAAGGTCTCCCAAGGAATACCCTTCTATTGCAATTAATGCATAACAACCATTTTGATAAGAGAGTGATGAAATAGGCTTTTCATCTGCTGAGGATAGTCTCTCTTTTTTACAATATAGGACATTTTTTGAATGTTTTTGTAGAGGTAATAGGGTATGTGCAACATCCCCACCCTAGTAAAGTGAATAAGAAGTCTGATGTGATAGGAGTAAATGCGGGAGAACCTTCCCTCACATGTAAAATACTTCATAATGATTCTCATCATAGTTGCATATCTATCAAGAAAGTGTGAGAAAGGAAAGATGGATTTATTTTGGTCTTTGTATCTAGGCTTTAGGTAGGGTTCAAAGCAGCTCATGTCTAGATTGGCTTGCTTGAACCATTTCTCATGCACACTTGGTATGCCAGTGGCATTGGAAATAACATCAGTATATAACTCAAAGGTGACCCCTGCAAGGTTAAATTGTTTTTCATGCAAGTTAAGGATAAAAATTCTTGTTAGATCAAGGTGGTTTTGTACCTGCTACACCTTTTCAAAAAAATCAAAGAATTCTACATGCTTAAAACATGAAACAGTAAGGGGAGATTCCATTAGCTCCCTTGTGTTAGGGGGTTCAAATCTATTGATCTTTCCACCTTTGTGCGCATGCCTTCTTGGAATTTCGGCCTCTCCTCCACTACCATTGTCCTCTCCCTCTTGTGACATTTTGAAAAACTATGTTTTGCCAACTAGGAAAAAATGTGAAATTGAGATGCAAGAGGGTAATGGAATGGAAGTATTTGCAATGTAAGGGGTGAAATGAATGAGTGTTATGACCAGATTCAATAAATGACAACCTCTAAGCCAATTTAAGCACCCTTGTCTTAATATTACCATATCATCATATTGTAAAATTTTGGGGCGCACAACAATCCGGTGTTGAAAAGAGATGGTGACTTCTTCTATAGTAGCTTCTGAAGAATTGGAAGCATATGTAGTAACTTTCCGTTCAACCCTATGAGGTTTCTCATATTCAAATAAATTATATATTTCTTCCCAAGAGGAAGAACCACTTTGTGACCCGCATGTCGTGTCTGTGAATAGAGGGAAAATTTATGTTATTTCACTAGCAGTAGTTGTAGGATTTGTGGGTGCCATGGGTTTTTTGGATTTCTTCGCAGCTTTCAACATTTCTTTCAAGCTCTCTTTATTTGGACTCATAAGCGAAAAATCAATAATGATAAGAAGAAAATAGGAAATATTGTTTTACAAATAAGAAATTATCATAATAACGGAAAAAACAAGTGAATGAAACTTCGCACGCTGATATTCCAAAAATTCAATACTCTTGCAGTCAAATAATTTGTGGACACATGAGCTATAAAAATCATTTAAGTTATGACATTAATTGAATTTGGAATCACCTACGAAAAATCAATAGTGATAATCAGAAAAGAGGCAATATTGTTTTACAAACAAGAAATTATCGTAATAATGGAAAAAACAAGTGAATGAAACTTGACACGAGGATATTACAAAAATTCAATACTCTTGTGGTCAAATCATTTCTAGAGGCATGAGATGTAAAAACTGTTTAATTTATGACATTAATGGAAAGTATGGTTTGATGTTCTTGCATAATCATTCCAACATTTAAAAAATATATTTTCGGATTGTATATGCCATTAGTGTGTGAAATGTTTTTAGAATGCCAATCAACTACCTTTCACCGATTGCAATATGGAAATCACAATTTCGGCAGAAATGAAAAAGGGGAAAGAGTGGTTACATATTGAAAGTATGATGCGATAGATTATATTGCATCAGGGAAATATGAAGGATGGTTTAATATTGTTGTGATAAAACTACAAAATGTGATTTCAAATTGATTACGTGGAAAAAGTGGGTCGTGTGGTTTCTTTCTCATGGAATTTTGTTTGGGAAAAAACCCTGTTCCTTTATTAAGGTGCTTTATTTTATTTCACTTCACAATTTGTGTTGAGTGGCTTTTTAGGAGCCATATGTATTTCATGCAATATTTCTATTGTGATTTTGATTTACTTAACATTATCCGCTTAAGTGTCTTTTAAATGAAAACTCAACACTTTTAACCCATTTCATTCATATTTCTATTTGAATTAATCTATTAAATGTTTTATTTTTTCTAGTCTAAAAATTTTAAAAGGTTCCCCATAATTTTTTCTAAGGTTACTATTCTAAAACAATGGGGGTTGTTGAATAACAGAACACCTGTAAGGTTTTATAAGTGAAGTAAGTAGAGTCAGTGATAACTAGGCACCAGACAGATGTGGCAGTTGTTAGAGACAACTCACCCAGGCTAATCATTGATTGTATCATGGGTATTGATGGTTCCCACCTGGACACCTCATCCTAGTTCCCAGACCCTTAACTGATTGAGTTTGTGGAGAAAGTTATCTCCAATATGACTAAGTGATGGGAAACAAATGCATATGGTGTTGGAGCCAAGAACCAATAAGAATACACTAGGGACATATCACCATGAAGGCGTCTCCCTGGAAGAAAGTTAAAGGTGCATGTTATGGATGCTTCGGGATGAAAATGATCCATGACATGTTAGCATGTACTAAGTAGAGTGTGGGAACCAATGATTAGGGTGCACATAGAGGAGAATTGTGGACCCACAGGACATGTAATCCTAGAAGTGATATTTTATGCAACCATCTCACAAAATAGAAAAAAATTTAGATCAACGACTAAGAAATTAGCCTCTTCAAGGGGGAAACCTCCTTTACATTACATAAATGAAAAATTATTGGATGACAGAAATGACAAAGCCCACCTTCTGTATATGGGAGTATAAGGGGTCACAATATAATAATATGGGGACCACATTGGCACAACAATAACAATAATGGGGCCACACCTATGGGGCACAATAATAACAATATGGGGACTACATGGGCACAAAAATAACAATAATGGGGCTACACTAAAAATAAAAATAAGGGGATACACTAGTATTATAGGGACCCAACATGGCCCTCTCCTTCAAAAAAATGTTGTCCTCAATGATTGAGTAGTTCTTTATTCTTTTGTAAAAAATTCTCATCCTCCCATGTCAAATCTTCAATGGGAAATTTCCTCCACTTGATGAGATACTCTGAAATTGATCGATTTCATAGCTTTCGAGTTCTTGTTTCTGTGAATGCTTTAGGTTCCAATATGATTTTTCCTTCCTTTTAAAGTTATAGAAATATTGTTTGAACTGGGGGATTGTCACCCATAACCTTCTTTAAGCATGAAACATGGAAAAAGGGGTGCACTCCGAAATATTCAGGAAGCTACAATTTGTATGCCATAGTACCAATCTTTTGCAACATCTTGTAAGGACCATAATAATTTGGTGATAATTTATTATCCTTCTCAACTTCCTTGAGGGAAATTTGTTTGTATGGTTTTATATGTAAAAACACCCAACTGCCTACATCAAAACTTCTTTCGCTATGATGTTTATCTGCCTATATTTTCATTTGATTCTATGCGAAAGTGAGGTTATCCTTTAAGATTTGGAGAACTTGTTGTTGATTCTCAATGTGATATTCTATTGCTTGAACATAGTGAGCATAATTGTGCAATTACGCCTCATTTTTATTTTTTTTAGAAGAATTTTCATGGCATTAGAGTTGATTATCTTTCATGGTTTCCCTGCAATAATCCATAATTAAAATTCCTTTCCTTCACAAAAAAAATTCTTGAAAAATTCTTGAAAATTAAAAGATATAATCCCCAAGGATTGTAACCATTGGACTCCTAATACAACATCAACACCACCCATTGGAATAGAAAGAATTGGAATATTCAATACATATTCCCCCATGGTAAGCTTGGTATTATGGAAATTTCTAGAGAATTTTATAATTCATCCATTTGCAACCATCACTTGACACTCTCGTACTAGATATAGGAAGAAATTAAATTCCTTGGATATCTTATAATGTATAAATTTATGGGTACTACCCAAATCAATCAGTGCTATTAAATTTTTCTTCTTGATATGTCCTTCTATCTTGAGAGTTTGAGGAGTGGTAATTCCTTGCAATGAATTACAAGATATGGTCAGATTTATGTCTTCTTTCTCTAGGGTTGGTTCATGGTGTATACGATTTTATTTTTAATGTTCCTGTTCCTTTTATTCCTCCTCTTCAAAATCTATTTAAATTAATTTCTTCTAAGTAAACTTATGACCTTTAGTGTATTTTATATCACAACTATAACATGGACCTTTTTCTATTTTTTCTTCCTTTGTTGTGGTGTCAACCTTGTAGGTTATGGAAGGCTAGGATTAGCAACACTTCCATATTTATAGTTGTGAGTAGTAGGCTTCCTTGTCGCCATCATTTTTCTTTCAATTTTTCTTTCCAACCTGAATGCCTTCTCCAATGTATCAGGTTCCCAATGGTGAACCTCATGTTGGATGTTATCCCTTAAAGTCCCTATGAAGACATCAATCATATCCTCCTTGAGAATATTATTAACCCTTATATTCAATTTTTGGAAGTCGTGAATGTGCTCCATTGAACCCTTTTTTTTGAGATTTATCAAATGGATAAAGAAGGTGTTTCTCTTTGTATCCTCATAATGTGCTATCATTTCCTTTGTAAAAATTGATCAAGTGGTTTTATGATAACAAAGCCATCAATACCATACAAACTCATTTTTTTCTAAATATAAAGTTTCAATGTGTACCTTTTTTGCGTGTTGCACATTATGGAGCTCAAAGTATTACTCAATTTGTAGTATACATGTTATTGGATCCTTGCCATTAAACTTACTCATATCGATCTTTGAATATGGTGGGTCTTAAATCAAACATTAGAGTCTATGAAATCGTGATTAAAAATTATTTTTTTCTCATATTGAGTTTCATCTAATACCTTTTCGCCATTAGGAAGCATCTCTTGTAGCAACTTTTCCAAACCTTCCTTCAAACCTCCCATGCCTATTTTTAAACCATCATTAAAATATTCCATGTTGCCTTTAATTTTTGTTTCTATGCCTTCCATGTCTGATTTTAAACCATTCTTCAAACCTTCCATGTCTATTTATAACCATTATTTAAACAATCTATATTAGCTTCCGTTTCATTTTTCATTACTATTTGTGAGAGTGACATTTGTTGCACTGGGTCTCGTAATTTTGATATATCATGCTGCAATTATTCCTCTTCATGCATCATAGTAGAGTTTTATAAGGGCTTAATGGGTTTAGAATTATTTTTTGGAGGCATTTTATAACCCAATACAGATATATATGCTTCAATATTCCCTTGGAATCACTTCAAACTAATTTTTTAAACAAACGTTATGCAAATGTTTTTAAAAAATAAACACATTTTTCTTGCTTTTAGGAGCTTGATATTGAAATGGTTGTAACTCTATAATCTCAGATCCCAAAGATCTGAACTTAGTTCTTGTGGTAGCCCTACAAGTATTCTTTCCAATTCCATAGGTTAGACCTAATTTGGATTCTTCAAGATAAATTTATGCCCAATATCCCACAATGACCTAGTTATGGAATAGTTTCGTAGAGCGAACTTATACGACGTCCCGCGTGTTACTGTTTTGAACTTCAGCTCTAAAATTGATATACAAGAAGCTAAACTCCATTTAATTCCATCCACTATTTATATAATTTCAATCTGATGCCTAAAACGAAAGTTATGCTAATTTTCCCTCGGTCATCTGTTGGAGATGAAATTATGGAGCCTACAAAAACCCTAACTTCCACAAGCGATATCTCTGGAATTATTGTGAATGAAGGTCTAAAATTCTTACACAAAATTCATAATTATTTTGGCTCCATGTGGTAAACATTTCAACTTCTGAAAGCTCATAGAAACAATTTTATAGAGAAAATTCCAAGATGACATATTTGAAGAAGTGAAACCCTAGAATCCCAAGCTTTGATACTAAATGTTATGCAACCAACTCACAAAATAGAAAAAAATATAGATAAACAACTTGGAAATAAACCTCTTCAAGTGGGAAACCTCATTTACATTACATAAATTAACAAACTTGGATGATACAAATGACAAAACCTACATGTTATATATAGGAGTCTAATCGGTCACAATATAAAAATATGGGGACCACATGGGCACAATAATCACAATATTGGGACTACACCTATAGGGCACAATAATAAAAATATGGGGAATACATGGGCACTAAAATAACAATAATGGGCCTATACTAATAATAAAAATAAGGGGATAACCCAGTATTATAGTGACCTAACAGGATACCTCAAAGGTGTTTGTAAATTCATGTAAGTAAAATGAGGCCAGGGGCTAAATAAATTCACCAAGACCTAGTTACAAGCACATATTGTGACATAGGGCAGAAATGTGTGCAATTTTAAACCAATCCATTGGGGCCTAAAGTGCAAGGGGCCAGCAGAAGGGTATATTCTATGTTTAGAGCACTCGGGCTCATGAAGTTATATATGTGGATACATTTTTTATAAAGTGATTGCGACTATGTTAAAGGGTTAAAAGAAGTAACGGGTTGGTAGATTTGAAAATTTTGGTTAAATTTTTCTAGCACATCGTTGGATGAGTCAGAAACGTAAAATAAATTTCATCTTATTTTGAATAGTTATTCCATAAATGGTTCAACGACTAATTTTGGTATTAATGCAATATAAATAGTTCAACACTAAAACAAATATAATGAAGCGTGAATGTGTTTTTAGCGGAGATAGTAGAAAAATAATTTAAGAGGCATATTTAGTAGTTAAGATAAACTTGGATATCAACCAAAATTATAAAATATCTATTAGATTCTAAAAAAACCTCAATAGAAAAATTGAGCAGTTAAGTTTAGTTTTTCTTGCATAAATAGGTAAGGAGAATTAGAATGATTTGAGAGAATTGTAACAGCCCTAGGTTAAAATTTCACGTAATAAAGGTTAATAAAGGAAAAACAAGGCCAAAGTCATGGTACATCTATTATAAGTTGAATGTTGGGAAAATCATTATAGTGAGTATCACTTTAGATTTATTTAGGGCTAAGGAAATTAAAAAATACATTTTTCCTTTATGCAAATAGGAATTAATTGGAATTTATTTACAAAAATAGATGAAAATATGGGAAGAGGAATGTGAAGAGGCAAATATTTGCATGAGAGGTAAATAGAAGGAAAAATGAAGGGAGATGAAGAAAATAGAGGCCTCAATGATAAAAAGGCTTATAAGGATGAGTTCACAACTTTTTCTCAGTTTTAGATTGATCTCTTATACTTTTGCACACTTAGAGAATTATTTGAGCACTTTTGGCATACATTGGATTTAGAGAAAGAAGGCAAAGGAAAAGAATGTAAAGAAAAGGACAACAAGGAAAAGGTTGGATCAACAACTTCAGCCATAATATTTTGCAGGTATCAAGTTTCATGTGTGATTCCCTAGCTGAGGTAGGAGTTCATGGTACATGATTTTTTTTTATTTGGTTCATTTACTATCATTGTCATGGGTTTTTATGAGTTTGATGATGGTTTTGTTGGAAATGTTGTCATTGATGGCTAAGGAGGTAGCAGACGCAGAGACATGAACAGTTACAAGGAACAGAGGCAGATGCAGAGACAACTACAGTTATAAAGAATAGAGGCAGATGCAGAGATAGGCAGAGGCAGGGGAAATGAATATAAAGGAGAAAGGCAGAGACAGTTGTTATTGCAGAGAAACAACTCTTATTTCGAGAATCTTTTACACAGCCAGGAATTACACATAACATAAATTACATTCTGGGAATCACATACTCCAGCGGTAAAGTATTGTGCTTTATATTCAAATGTGCAGTGTGAATGGAGCGGAACCATATTCAAATGCGTAGTGTGAATGGAGCGGAACCATAGTCAAATGTGCAGTGTGAATGGAGTGGAAACATAGTTGTAACAAATGAAATCACAGCGGTGAAATGCGACGAATAACTATTTATATATATAATTGAAATCGTCAAGGACTAGAACCTGGAGTAGAGAACGAAACTGTGATCGAGAGGAACAGTGACAGCAGTTTTGAGCGAAACCGTGGTTTTCATCGCACCACCATCTGTCGGCAAGTGGTATTCCCAAATTCATAGCGATTCCATAGAACAACTGACGCGTGTCCCTGAACGAAATTAAAAACCGCCAATTAAAGTGTGCCATCACACGTTATACATCGACTGAAGACGTCGAGCGATATTGTTATAGACCGTTGATCTGGTGGCTCGACATCTAACGGTGATCGCTCGTAGGACCCGCGCGAAGTTTAATGAAAGAGCCCAGAGGTTAAGCTAGGTACAGTGCACACATTTGATTGGTCTTTTGATTGCATTGTGGGCCCGGGGCAGAAATATACGTAATGAATTTGGTTTATTAACCTTATTATAAGGTCCTACGGAGTATATTAAAAAAAATTTATCAAGGTTCATGAGTTTATAAGGGTATGCGATGTATTGTGGGACTCCGTTAATTATTGAAGGGCGTCGTAATATGTATATGGATATATTATGTATAATGGAATATGTGAATGTGGTTAAATATGCCGAGGGTCAATTTATATGGTTCTAATAGCCCAACTATTATGTGACGTATAAGGGTTGTAATTGCGGATTTAGCGCATATGTACACATAAGAGACTGTCGGGTTTGTAACTATAGAGGAGTATGAAATTAATATCTAAATTATCTGAATTAAGATATTAAAATAACCCAGACTTAATTCGCCAGAATGGAATAAGGGTGTTGTGAGATTATAGGATGGCACACAGCTTTGAGAAGTGAAGCTTGGGATGCATTTACACACAGTTTAAGTGAAATATTTTAAAGATTGAAAAATGAATGAATTTATATGTATGGTTTTATAACCATGGAAAAATTAAATATCTGCATTAATTCATTTTTGCCCAGATTTAAAATCAGCAGGTATATATGCAGTAGGTGCACAAAAGCACAGTGAACAGGTGAATATACACAAGGATAAAAGCATGGGTCTGACAGAGGTAAACATAGATTACAGGTTTGACAGGTATACATTCACAGGTGCACACAATTACAATGAACCAAGGTACACAGAACAGTCACTCAACAACTGCAGAAAAGACAACGCCAGTAAATCCAAAATCCAGAAAAGAAGTTGAGTGGAATTGAGATGTATAATTGAAAAATGCAAATGTAAATTATTTTTTATTTTTTGTGATGCAAACGCAAGTATCATAAGGAAAATAAAACTCCCACTGTAGCATGGAAATTTGTACATATTGTTATATTTTAAAAATTGAGTTGGATAAAAGAATAAGAAGACAGAAGCCAAAGATTCATGACTGTTCACTCCAAATTCCTTGTGAAATACAAATAATCATGTGAGGATCTCTATATATAATATCAATTTGATATGCACAAGAGAGAGAGAGAGAGAGAGAGAGAGAGAGAAAATATAGAGAAGGCAGAGTATAGAAGTGTAAGGCAGAGAAGACTAAGAAAAGAAGAGCAGAAAGAGAAGCTACATAACAGAGCTGATATCTGAGGTAAATCAGCAAACCTTCAGTTTGATAAATTGAGGAAGTTGGAGCTTCCCTATCAAGTTGTAGCTTGATAGCTATCAGTTGTAGTTGACTGAGGTTGGAGCCTCCTGTAGGTTGGGGCCTGCAGAAAATTGAAGGGAGTTGGTGCTTCCTTGCAAGTTGTAGCTTGCAGAATTGAGGTAGGAGCCTCCTGTAGGTTGGTGCCTGCAGAAAAATAGTGGTGAGAGGGAGTTGGAGCTTTCGTTTGCATCACAACAATAATAAGATGTGGTTTTCTCCCTTTATGGATTTCCACTTATATCTGGTGTCTCTGTGCATGATGTTTATGTGTTGACCTGTTTTATATCATCTGCTTAATACCTGTTGCTCTCATATTAAAGTCTATTGTTATATTATATTAATACTTGCTGCTCACATTCTAAGATTACTCACATATTAAGTTGGATATGAAATGAAGGTGTAACTAAGGTTTAATAAAAGGTTTAAAATATTATAACTGTGTTAAACTGATTCACCCCCCCCCCCTCTCAGTTTAACTAAGAGTTCAACAATTGGTATCAGAGCAGGTTCCTTTGTACAAGTCTAACAATTGAAAGGAGATCCTAGGTTCCCAAGATGTCTAGTATAGAAGGATGCTCAACCAATAAAGCCCCTTTCTTACCTGGTGAAAATTATGCTTTCTGGAAAATCAGAATGAGGACATACATAATGTCTCTAGGAATAGAAGTTTGGGCTGCTGTGGAATTAGGATATGCCCCGAAGGAAACTGAAACAGAGAAAGAATCAAAACAATATTTTGTGGCTAACGCAAAAGCCATGAATGCCATCCTGAATGGATTATGTGAAGCAGATTTTATTAAAGTAATGCACAAAGACACTGCCAAAAAATATGGGATACTCTTGAAAACATACATGAGAGAGACCAGAAAGTAAGGACTGCCGAAATTCAAGTCTATAGAGCCCAGTTTGAAAACTTAAAAATGAATGATGATGAAGACATTGCCAGTTTTTTCCTAAAGGCTGCAGAAATTATTAAAAATATGAAAGCTCTTGGAGAAAAAATGCTAGAAAGTATAATTGTGCAAAAGATTCTAAGATCTTTTCCATCTAGGTTTAATCCAAAGGTGTCTGCAATAGAAGAAATAGCTAATTGGGAGCCCTTGACCATGAACCAGCTACTTGGAAATCTAACAGCCTATGAAATGAGGCTCCCACAGAAGAAGCCAAGTACGAGGGAAGCAGCCTTCAAAACAGAAAAGAAGAAAGAAGAAGAGGGAGACATATGCTCTTGCTCGGATGAAGAAGAGGCAAAGTTTGTCAAGAAATTGGATAGAGGTTCAGGTAAAAACAAAGGGAAACTCCCCTTCAAATGCTTTAACTATGGAAGAGTGGGACACTATGCTACTAAGTGTCCTCACAAGAAAATAAGGAATCAGGCTCAAGAGTCAGAGAAAAATAAATCAAAGAACTGGCAGAAAGGAAATAAGTTCAACAGAAAATCCTTCTATGCTCAACAAGACAGCAGTACATCTGAAGATTCAGATGAATCCTCAAATGAAGAAGGAACCTTTGAATTCTTATTGATGGCCATAGAAGATCTTGAAGGTCTCCTACTAGAAGATGAGGAAGAAGAAGGTGAAGTCGACCTTGAAGGGGAGCTAATAAGTGCTCTAGAAGAGATTGATAGACTCAAACTGAAATGCATAAAACAAAAGGACATTATCCTCAAATATGTATGAGAAGAACAGAATTCAGAAGTCCTTAAGCAACTAAAAATAGAGCTTGAAGAAGCCAAGAAGATAGAGGACATGTTACTTAAGCAAATCAAAGAAAAAACTCAAGAACAAAAAAAGTTGGAAGAAGAAGTAGTATGTCTCAGAAATAAATTAGAAAATGCTCAAAGGAAAGTGGTTATAAACTCTTCCCAAACAACAAGCTCTAGTAAGTTGAATGAAAATTTGGTTTCTCAAATATCCCCTATGAGAAAGACTGGAATAGGATATGAAGGAGAGTCAAGTAAAGGAAAAGAAAAGGTTGACAGAGAGATTATTTTTGTAAAAGAAAAGAAGAATGATGAAGCAACTCAAACAATTCCTACAAAAGAAGAAATCTGCAATAAGGAAGACAGAGATCAGAAGAAACCACTAGTAGTAAAGAATGTAATAAATACTCAGACCCCTGAATATGTAAAATTTGGAAACCATCAAAGGAGATTCTTCCCTCCAATGAAGAATGCCACATGTTATGTCTGCCACAAGCTGGGACACATTGCTGCATATTTTCTTGCAAGGAGGAGTAATTCAAACCAGCAAAAGATGCAGACATTGAAGAGACTGCCTCAAGCAAACAAATGGAAGAGACAACCTTACCTCAGGTATGCAAATAGCTTCTATGGTTACTGCTTTTATTGTAAGGAATTTGGTCATAAAATCATTGAGTGTAGAAAGTATGGACAAATATTGATGTTTAACACCTCAAGAAGGTTTATGAATCAAAGAAATTATGTTCATACTCATAATTCTACAAAATTTATGATCAAATGTTGTGTATGCAATCAAGTTTGACATATACCTCCCAAATGTCCTCTAAGAAGATGGAGGTCATCGCCTCACAAAAGATACAAAACAAAAGGGTGCCTCCAGTGGATAAAGAAGGTGAATAAGTGTGACCTGGATCTAACAGCTCAAGATCTGAAAATTAAATGGTATTTGGACAGTGGCTGCTCTAAACACATGACAGGAGACAAAAGCAAGTTTATAACTCTTGATGAAAAGAAATCTGGCAATGTTACTTTTGGCAATGATAAGTCAGGAAAGATCAAAGGAAAGGGTTTAGTCAGCATAGACAATGGTAGAGGAAAGGCCCAAGATGGGCTGAAAGCCAATTTACTGAGTGTCAGTCATATGTGTGACAAAGGTTGCGAAGTTATATTTAGAGCACAAGATTGTGAAGTCATATCAAGCACAACAGGAAAGACTCTGCTCAAAGGTGTTCGAACAGAGAGCAATGTTTACATTGTGAAAGAGGAAGATGAAGCATGCCATCTTAGCAAACTTGAAGAGTCATGGTTATGGCATAAAATATTGGGACATCTCAGCTTCAATCACATCATCAGACTAAGCAAGAAGAAAGCTGTCAGAGACATGCCAGAAATAAAGAGGCCTTCTAATACCATATGCAAATCTTGTCAATTGGGTAAACAGACCTGCACATCCTTTAAGGCCAAAGAGGAGTTGTCAACAAGAAGACCACTCCAGCTTGTGCACATGGATACGTGTGGACCTGCAAGAACTAAAACACCAAGTGGAGAATCCTACTTCATGTTGATAATAGATGATTTCTCCAGAATGACATGGGTTGCTTTTCTCAAGAACAAATCAGAAGCACTGGAAAAATTTAAAGTATTCAAAGCATTAGCATAAAATCAAACTGGATGCAAACTAAAATGTATCAGATCAGACACAAGAGATGAATTCACAGATTATGACTTTGCAGACCTATGTAATGAACATGGGATAAAGCAACAATTTACTATTGCAGGAACACCTCAGCAGAATGGAGTAGCAGAGAGACAAAATAGGTCTGTACAACAGATGGCCAGAGCTATGATGCAAGAGAGTAACATTGCTCAAACCTTTTGGGCAGAAGTTGTACACACAGCAGTACATATTCTAAAAAAAGCTCATCTAAGACCTAACAGTGACAAGACACCTTATGAGCTATGGCATGGTAAACCTGCATCAATCAAGCACTTTAGAGTCTTTGGCAGCAAGTGCTACATAAATAATAATGATGAAAATCTTGGAAAATTTGATGCAAGAGCAAATGAAGGAATATTTCTAGGTTATGCATCCAAAAGGAAAGGGTACAGGTGCTACAACAAGACTCTTCATAAAATAGTAGAAAGCATTGATGTGAGATTTGATGAAGAACTTCCGAACAATACAAGAGATACTAAATGCTGCAGTCCATCAGATAACCATGGAAAAGAAGACCAGAATGATGATGAAACAAGCAAGACTACAGAAGATGAAGGGCTAAGCTCGAAAGCCCCCTCAAGATACACTCAGAAGAATCATCCCGAAGATCAAATCATAGGAGATAAGAAAGCAGGAGTCCAGACAAGAAGGAAGCTAACAGAACAAACTAAAGAGGTATACATAGCCATGCTGTCACAAATAGAGCCAAAGAAATTTGAAGAAGCCAGCAAGGACAAGTCTTGGGTAAAAGCAATGAATGAGGAATTGGACCAAATTGAAAAGAACAATACCTGGGAACTAGTTCCTAGACCAATTGAGAAAAATATCATTGGTTCAAAATGGGTATTCAAAAACAAAATGAATGAGAAAGGACAAGTAATCAAGAATAAAGCCAGACTGGTTTGCAAAGGATATTCACAAGTTGAGGGACTTGATTATGATGAAACATTTGCCCCTGTAGCCAGAATGGAAGCTATCAGAATGTTCCTGGCATTTGCATGCTACCAGAATTTCAAGGTATATCAAATGGATGTAAAATCTACATTTTTGAATGGAGACTTAGAAGAAGAAGTCTACATGGAACAACCAGAAGGCTTCTCATTGACAGCAAAGAAGATTATGTGTGCAGACTGAAGAAGGCCCTATATGGACTGAAACAGGCTCCTCGTGCTTGGTACTCAAGACTGGATAAATATTTGCAAAAACAAGGCTTTAAGAGAGGTGGAGTAGACAGTAATCTATATATAAAATCCCATGAAAATGAACTCCTGATTGTTGTTGTATATGTTGATGACATTATGTTTGGAAGCAACAGAGATGAACTAGAAAAAGGATTTGCAGAAGAGATGAAATCAGAGTTTGAAATTTCCATGATTGGAGAGCTCAGTTTCTACTTAGGACTTCAAATTCAGCAAAAGAACACAGGCACATTCATCTCACAGGAAAAGTACTTAAAAGAAATGTTGAAAAAGTTCAAAATGGAGGACTGCAAACCTGTGTCAACTCCCATGACCACTGGATCCAAGCTGTGTGCTGATGATGGGTCTACTGATATAGATCAAAAACTCTATAGATCCATGATAGGAAGTCTATTGTATATAACTTCATCAAGACCAGACATCATGCTAGGAGTAGAACTAGTGGCTAGATATCAAGCAACACCTAAATAAAATCATCTTCTGGCAGTAAAAATAATATTCAGATATCTACAAGGAACATCAGTGTATGGGCTTTGGTATACTAAAAGAAAAAACTTCATTTTGACAGCATACACAGATGCAGATTGGGCCAGCTGTGTGGATGACAGGAAGAGTACAAGTGGAGGTGCATTCTATCTAGGAGAAAGTCTGGTGGCATGGTTAAGCAAGAAACAAACATCTATCTCTCTGTCTATACCTGAAGCAGAATATATAGCAGCAGCAGCATGTTGTACGCAAGTCATGTGGATGAAGCAAACCCTCCAAGACATGAAGGTAAGCATTAATGAACCGATCTCAATCAAATGTGATAATACAAGTGCTATAAGTGTATCTAAAAATCATGTGCTTCACTCAAAAGCCAAACATATTCCAATCAAGTATCACTTTCTCCGAGAACAAGTAGCTCAAAAGATAGTAAAACTGGATTATGTACCAACAAAAGAACAGACAACAGATATATTTACCAAACCACTTGCCAGAGAGCCATTTGAATATTTGAGAGACAAATTAGGGGTAGTATCAGTAGATGCTACTCTCTGATATGAAGAGAAATCATAGTTTCAGGGGGAGAACAGAAACGAAAATATCATTCTCAGGGGGAGATCAGCCAGCAAGGGAAGCATGAAAACAGGTCCTCAGGATCAAAGGGATTATGGCAATAATACAGTCAGCATAAAAGGAGTCAATAAGAAGGATAAAGGGTCAGTGGTGCAGCGGAAAAATGGTGAACCTGACGTGAACTAAACACAGAAGAATAGTGAACCCAATGAATATCTCATCCAAAGTTTGGAGCTGCAGCATACAGAGTCAGGAGATTTCAGAGAAAGGAAATGCTTGAAATGTTGAAAAAGGATAAATACACAGCATCAAAGAATAAAACCCCTTGCCATTGATGTCAAAGGGGGAGGAAGAGCAAGCAACAAGCAACAGGAGGAAGAGCAGGCAAACAGAGAAAGTGTATTGCCATCAATGCCAAAGGGGGAGACTGTTGGAAATGTTGTCATTGATGGCAAAGGAGGTAGCAGACGCAGAGACAGGAACAGTTACAAGGAACAGAGGTAGATTCAGAGATAGGTACAGTTACAAAGAACATAGGCAGATGCAGAGATAGGCAGAGGCAGGGGAAACAAATATAAAGGAGAAAGGAAGAGACACAACTGTTATTGTAGAGAAACAGCTGTTATTTTGACAATATTTTACACAACTAGGCGTTACACATAACATAAATTACATTTCGGGAATCGCATACTCCAACGGAAAAGTATTGTGTTTTATATTCAAATGCACAGTGTGAATGGAGCAGAACCATATTCAAATGTGCGGTGTGAATGGAGTGAAACCATAGTCAAATGTGCAGTGTGAATGGAGTGGAACCATAGTCATAACAGATGAAATCACAGTGGTGAAATGCGATGAATAACTATTTATATATATAATTGAAATCATGGAGGACCGGAACCTGGAGTAGAGAATGGAACCGTGACCGAGAGGAACAGTGACGACGGTTTGGGGTGAAACTGTGGTTTTCATCGCACCACCATCTGTCGGCAAGCGGTATTCCCGAATTCGCAGCGATTCCATAGAACAACTGATGCGTGTCCTTGAACGAAATTAAAAACCGCTGATTAAAGTGCACCATCGCATGTTATACATCGATTGAAGACGCCGAGCGATATTGTTATAGACCATTGATCCGGTGGCTCAACATCTAACGGTGATCGCTCGCAGGACCTGCGCGAAGTTTAATGAAAGAGCCCGGAGGTTAAGCTAGGTACAGTGTGCGTGTTTGATTGGTCTTTTGATTTCATTGTGGGCCCGGGGTAGAAATATACGTAATGAATTTGGTTTATTAACCTTAGTATAAGGTCCAACGAAGTATATTAAAAGAATTTTATTAAGGTTCATGAGTTTATAAGGGTATGCAATGTATTGTGGGACTCCGTTAATTATTGAAGGGCGTCGTAATATGTATATGGATATATTACGTATAATGGAATATGTGAATGTGGTTAAATATGCTGAGGGTCAATTTATATGGTTCTAATAGCCTAACTATTATGTGACGTATAAGGGTTGTAATTGCGGATTTAGCGCATATGTGCACATAAGAGACTGTCGGGTTTGTAACTATAGAGGAGTATGAAATTAATATCTAAATTCTCTGAATTAAGATATTAAAATAACCCAGACTTAATTCGCCAGAATGGAATAAGGGTGTTGTGAGATTATAGGATGGTGCCTAGCTTTGAGAAGTGAAGCTTGGGATGCATTTACACACAGTTTAAGTGAAATATTGTAAAGATTGAAAAATGAATGAATTTATATGTATGGTTTTATAACCATGGAAAAATGAAATATCTGCATTAATTCATTTTTACGCAGATTTAAAATCAGCAGGTATATATGCAGCAGGTGCACAAAAGTACAGTGAACAGGTGAATATACACAGGGATAAAAGCATGGGTCTGACAGAGGTAAACAGAGATTACAGGTTTGACAAGTATACATTCAGAGGTGCACACAATTATAGTGAACCAAGGTACACAGAACAGTCACTCAACAACTGCAGAAAAGAAAAAGCCAGTAAATCCAAAATCCAGAAAAGAAGCTGAGTGGAATTGAGATGTATAATTGAAAAATGCAAATGTAAATTATTTTTTATTGTTTGTGATGCAAAGGAAAGTATCCTAAAGAAAATAAAACTCCCACTGTAGCATGGAAATTTGTATGGAAATTTGTACATATTGTTATATTTTAAAAATTGAGTTGGATAAAAGAATAAGAAGAAAGAAGCCGAAGAGTCATGACTGTTCACTCCAAATTCCTTCTAAAATACAAACAGTCGTGTGAGGATCTCTATATATAATATCAATTTGATATGCACAAGAGAGAGGGAGAGAGAGAGAGAGAGAGAGAGAGAGAGAGAGAGAGAGAGAGAGAATATAGAGAAGGCTGAGTATAGAAGTGTAAGGCAGAGAAGACTAAGAAAAGAAGAGCAGAAAGAGAAGCTACAGAACAGAGCTGATATATGAGGTAAATCAGCAAACCTTCAGTTTGATAAATTGAGGAAGTTGGAGCTTCCCGATCAAGTTGCAGCTTGATAGCTGTCTGTTGTAGCTGACTGAGCTTGGAGCCTCCTGTAGGTTGGGGCCTGCAGAAAATTGAAGGGAGTTGGTGCTTCCTTGCAAGTTGTAGCTTGCAGAATTGAGGTAGGAGCCTCCTGTAGGTTGGTGCCTGCAGAAAAATAGTTGTGAGAGGGAGTTGGAGCTTGCCTTTACATCATAACAATAATAAGATGTGGTTTTCTCCCTTTATGGGTTTCAAGTTATTTCTGGTGTCTCTGTGCATGATGTTTATGTGTTGACCTGATTTATATCATCTGCTTAATACCTACTGCTCTCATATTAAAGTCTGATGTTATATTATATTAATACTTGCTGCTCACATTCTAAGATTACTCACATATTAAGCTGGACATGAAATGAAGGTGTAACTAAGGTTTAATAAAAGGTTTAAAATATTATAACTGTGTTAAACTGATTCACCCCCCTCCCCCTCTCAGTTTAACTAAGAGTTCAACAGGTTTCAGACTTGAATTTCCATTTCCTACATATCTATGGTGTGATGGGATTCATTTCTTGGTTGAGCTTTAGATTTCCAAAATATTTCGGAACTCAGTGAGGTGGTCTCAGGAAAATTCCCAAGGGTTTGGGGTGGAGATGATTTTCTCTAGGAATTCCTAGATAGGTGGTTGGAAACATGAAAATTCCTCTAGGTATGGTGAAGGAATTATGAGGAATACAATATTATTTTGGTTTTGTGATCTCTTGATCGGTTTTGTTGAGATCACGATAGTTTGAAGGTGGAGGTAGTTTAGCCTTTGGATTCCATTGTTTTTTTATGTTTTGTTTTATACCATGAGATCCCAAATTCATGCTTGGAATATGGAATGGGGGTGATGAGCTGAAGAAATATTTGTCTCAAATCAATCTATGGTCAGGTGGTACGTGGAAGTCCTTGAATTAGTTGGTTTTTTCATATGTTAATAAGAGATATTTTCCTATTGTGATTCATGAGTATTTGTACTGGTTATTATGTTGATTTGATGGTTATTCCATCATGGTTATATGTTGGTTATAAGCATGATTTAAGATATTTACTTGCTACATCTCTAGTTATGTTTGATACGTTGATGAATGGTGGATGAATACATGAGATAACAAGTGTTTTTGCAGCTACTTGAAAGGGAATTACACCTTCTCGAAGATTCTAAGCTAGAGTAAAAATATTTACACTCATATATGCATTCATGACCTATTGTTTACATGTTTTCCATGTGTTTGAAGAAATGTTTATTATGGACTAGGTACATCCTGGGTCAGTTTCTATACAAGTTTTTTATGAAAATATTTTTCATTATCTCGTTTATCATTCTGATAAGCTACATGAAGTTATGGGCAGTGGTTTGGAGGTTGGCCTAGAAAAGTGGCTCAGATATTGAGATCATGCCCTCTATACTATAGATTTTGGGTTATAGTAGCATGGAGCAGGTGTTGTGCATGCACTTGGAGGCCTATAACTACACCCAAGCCTTTTCATGCATGTGGTTGAGCATTAAGTAGTGAGAAAATAATTCCCAACTCAGGTTTTGGTGACCTTAGGTGGTCCTTTTCCCCCCTGAGTCTTTTGTAGCCCTTAGGTATGTTAGTATGTGTTCAGTTTTTAGGCCCCACTTCGATAACTGGAGCTTGGAGGTCGGGTCAATGTCATAGTGGCACTCGAGATCACATTTACCTAGAGAGCATATAAAAGAAGGTAAATGTGTGGTGGCATCGTTACATATTGCTATCATAGTTTTCAGGTTCAAATACTTCGACGTGATGAGCCAAATCTGTTTTTTATGCATGCATGTTGGTCGTATGCATGCATTGTAGTAGATATGGTTTCCATGTATATATTCAATGTTACAATTTGAGTTATCATGCATGAAATTTATAGGTTGATATGATGGTGTGTGTGTGTGTGTATATCATGCTAATCCGCACTGATTTGTCTAGATGATATATCCTCCACTGAACTTCACTAAGGTATGTTTGATTATGTTTACACGTTGTTTATCTGTCATGGTATGTTTACAGGAAGAAGAAGATCAAAGATGAGAGGAAAAATGGCAGATTACAGTTCATGCAAATCTCCTTATATATTAGATGAGTAGAAGGGGGAAGATTACTCTCCTAACATGGAATATACATTGAGAAGTATGAAGGAAAAGATCAGGAAATGCAAGGAAGATAATGATAGGATCATTCAGTCATGGGAAAGGTTTGTCAAAGCTCAAGAAAAGCATGTTGACGTAAATGTAGTCATCTTTCATATTTTATCAGATTTATAGAGATAGGTAAAACCACAAATTATTTATGGATAGGAGGACAATACTAATGGGGATATGGTAGTTAGTTTCATGGAGGGTATAGGTCAAATAGGGATGACACGGCCAAAGGTGGTAGATGGTTGCATACACCTAGTAGGAGGGGTAGAGATTATGGGTTCTATTCTAGTTTTGGTTCAGATAGATATCATGGTCATCATAAATATCATACTTACAAGAGGAATGAGATGGGGTACTTGTCATATGAGTTCAGGAAATCTAAGCCTCCTAAATTTGATAAAGAGTTGAAGAAACCAAAAGATGCAAAAGAATGGTTTCTTGGGATGAATTTTTTTTTTGATCTGTATGACTATAAAGAGAACATGAAAGCCAGGATAAATATTTTTAGTCTCATTGGAGAGGTATACATCTGGTGGGAAGATGTGAAGCACATCAAAGGCTTCAGGGCAAAGGAGATGAGTTTCCTGAGTTTAAAATAATCTTTGGGAATAAGTACTTGTCAGAGATATACTATGATGGTAAAGCTCAGTAGTTCTACAAATTGAAGATGGGATCTACAAAATAAGAATATTATACGACTAACTTCTTGGATTTTTTGAGGTATGTGTCGTATCTTAAGGATGAGAAGACAAAGGCTCAAATAATCATCAGTGGAATACCATTACAATTCAATGATAAAATTGAGTATGATGAGCCTTGTTCATTGGAGGAAGTCATCGGGAATTTGAAGCAATGTTATGAGAAGTTGAAGCACAAGACTGAGCCTAATCATGGATGGAAAGGTAATGACAACAAAAATGAAAATTTCCTCTGAAGTAGGAAATATCTCAAGATACAGGTAAGAAAGAAAATGTGGCTTCTTACAAGAAGTTCAATACAATAGAGAAGGGACATGGAACTCAACCTGGAGAGCAGTAGAATAAAGGTAGTGGAAGAGAATTGTTGTAGTGTTGGATAAGTGCAAAGGATAATCATAAGAAGGAATATCCATTGTATCAAGGTGGAAGACCTAATATATATAGTTCTCAGGAGGCACATATAACTGTTGGGGATGTTGGGAAGATAATTCGTCCTATTTATGAAACATTTTATAACAAGCAGGAATATCACTAGGCATCCATTATTGAGATGGAAGGTAAGCTTTGCAATCGAGTTGTTTCCATTTTGATTGACCATGTATTTGATTATAGTTATGTTAATCCTGACCTAGTCTATAAGTGTGGCTTGAGTAAGGAAGTGCGTTCAGAGTCTTGGTTGGCGCAGTTGGCTATAGGTACTAAGAAAATGTTTCGCCATTGGGTGAGAGATTGTGCATTTAAGCTAAATGGTATGGCTACATCAATGCATATGAATGTGCTTCCATTGGGTTCATATAATATGATTTTGTGTATGCATTGGTTGCACCTTCAAAAGACTAAGGTAGATTGCTACGAGAAGGCTATTGAGTGCTTTGATTATGATGGATAGAAAATAATATTTCTGGGTAAGAAGAATCCTACATCAATGAGAATGGTTATAGCTATGTCGGAAAAGTGCAGTTGCGAGAAAGAGTGTGGATTACTTGAGGTGCATTTTTCTTGTGAAAAAGGAAAGGATTTTGAGGATGTTGAAGTCTTAAATAGGTATTCAGTTTTGTAGTAGTTTTAGAATGTGTTTCGAGTAGATATTTTAGAGTTACCATCTCATAAGGAAGTGGAATTTTCTATCGAATTCGGACCAATATAAGCACCAGCATCGAAGGTACCTTATAGGATGAGTACTCCAGATTTAGTGGAATTGAAATTGAAGCTTCAAGAAATGATTAATAAGGGTTAAATTAGGCCAAATGCGTCACCTTACAGTGCCCTAGTGTTTTTTGTAAAGAATATGGATGGTACGCCTAGGTTGTGTATTTATTACATGAAGTTGAACAAGGTAACAATAAAAAAAAAATACTCCTTCTCACAGATTGATGACTTGTTTGATCAGTTGAAGGGAAAGGCAGTGTTCTCAAATATTTACTTGAGATCAGGATATCATCAGGTATCCATCAAAGAAGACGACATCTATAATACTGAATTTCATACTAGGTATGGGAATTATGAGTTTGTAGTAGTTTCTTTTTGTCTTACTAATGTTCCAACTGCTTTCATGTGTGCGATGAATAGTGTGTTGTGTCCTTATCTGGAAATTTTTTTAATAGTGTTCATCGATTTTATATTGATATATTCTAAGAATGAGGAGGAGCATGTACAATACCTAGTAGCAGCATTAATATTGTTGATATAACATGACTTGTATGCCAATGTTAGCAAGTGTAGTTTATTTCAGATAGAGGTTCATTACCTGGGACATGTTTCCAAGGAAGGTATGAGAGTGGACCTGGAAAATATTAGATCTATCAGGGAGTGGGAATCTCTTAGGAATGCGGATGAGGTTAGATGACTACAAGGAAAACACCATCTATCATAGGTTATAAAGGAGGTTTTTAGTGTTATAAAATTGGCCAAAATTGTGAAAAAAACATTTTCTACAACATCCGTTTATGGTTACGGAGGTTTTGGCAGAGCTTTTAATGGAAATTCAACACAACTAAAAAAATTGGGTGGCTGGAGGTTATTACGGATGTTTTTTTCATCGGTTTGCTACTAAGGTTTCAATGCACCAGTGCGTGTCATCTAGACGGTGGCCACGGGGCAGCCAAAGGTTCTTGCACTAGGCCGTCAAGGTATAAAACTGCACTGGGTGGAGTATTGGTGGTACAATGCATGGGCCCATACCAATTGGGCTTGGGATTTGTGCAGTGCCCATTGGTCGTCTCAAGGCACTTGTGCGTAGTCTTATAGAAAATCACCAATGTGCCGTATCAGACAAACGCATCGATATTTATAATTGGTATTGGTATTTTTGCGGTGTCCATATGTCGTACAAATGCACCAGTGTGTAGTCTCACATAAAAGCACCGGTGTGTAGTATCGCACAAATGCACTAAGATTTTGAATTGGTTTTGGTATTTGTATAGTGCCCATAGGTTGTAGAAATGCATCGGTGCGCTGTAGCATACAAACGCACTAGTTTTCATTTTGTATTTTTTATAAAAATCGACCTGTGACAGTGCAATTATTGTGATTTTTTTAAATTCATTATTCATCAAAAGTCAACACATCTTATAACAATATTCATATTAATTAATTTTTTTATTAATGCATTTGAATGTGATGTTTGGATTAATTTTTTATATCATATCATAATTATTGTGATTTTTAAAAATTCATTATTCATCAAAAGTCGACGCATATATATCCTACAACAATAGTCATATGATTAAATTTTTATTAGTGCATATGAGAACAACAATGGAGAATGAAGTAGCAACAATGGAGAACACAATAGAATAAATTAAAACATATATATATATATATATAGCAGTCTTTGACATACAAAATGGGATAGTTATTGGTATCCCTTTGTCTTTCAATTGGGAAACTATAACCATTACATTAAACAAGATGTCTGATTTCACAAAAAAATATTTCAAAAAATACAATGCCTTGTTTTGATATCCAAACATAGTGATCATCATTCTTCACTTGAACTATTATCACTGCTAGAGCTACTTTTATGACTTGGGTTATTTTCAGGAATGTTTTGTTCACGGTGTTGATTTTTTTATTCTTCTTCACCTTCCATCTACAAACATAAAAATAAATTGAAATGATTTTATATACATTGGTAAGAATAATGAAAATTCCAATATTAAATAATATACATCAATGCAAATCAAAAACAAAAATGATGTACCATAGCAAGAATTGACCCATAAACTATACACATTCTTTCAAAACCATGTACTATGCCATCTTTCAAAATTCCATCTATTGGCGCAGTTCTATACTTTGTTTCCTACAAGTTTTATACCACATAACATTTCATATATTTAATATAAAAGTTTTTTTGTTTTATTAATTATAGACGAAGCTAAGTAAAAAAAGATTGATAGATACTTACAAATTCCACAATTGATTTTTGATATGCCAATATATAGTCACAACCCATATTTAACCCAATTTCAATCAATTCGTTTGATGTTTCTTCTTTGTATGTTAGCACCTGTTTGAAGACATTCAATCATGAATTTTGTAAAACACCTTAAAAAATAAAAAAATGATATCTAGTTAAGTTGTTAAAAGGAAGTAACAATTACTCACAAAATTAGATATCAACCCTTTTCTTCCTAGTCATCTTGTTTTATGTGCTGAATGGGTTCCATTTTATTTTCTCTTCTGCAAGAAAATTCTTGAAAATTAATATTTAATGCTAAATTGTTTATTTATTGTACCTAATGATCAAAAAATTCAATGATTACATATTACATTTGAAGCACGTTGTTTTTTATATGGCTCCTCTTGTGATGCAATTTTGTCCATTTCTTTGACCATATCCTTGTACACCTTTTTGGACGTTCCTACTAGCATATTTATGATATCAACTCATTCATCTTTTGAGATTTTCATAATCTTCCTGAAAATGTAACATGACAATAAAATATTTAATTTTTATATTGATATATGAAAAATAAATATAACAAAAGTGATATTTATAAATAATTCTAGACAAACATTTAAAGGAATATTACTTTTTCATTCCTTCTTTTTTGTTGTTGTACGTTTTTTCTATTAAAAGTCTGACATGTTTCATTGACCAATTCTCTGGAAACTCTTCCTATAGTTTAGATAGAATTTGGTTCTTGGAATCATTGGATTGGTTTTTGTATTGTAAGTGGAAAGAACATCTATACATTCATTCCACTAGATCCCTCAAGATTTTGTAAAAGTTTTGCCCCCTTTCGTTAACCTCCAGTACCACTCTAGATGAGCTAAGGAGCAATTCATTTTCATTTGCATGTTCTAATTTTTTTTTCTTAGAACAACATTCCTTTTCTGAGTTGTTGGTCCTTCTAGAAAATTAAACAGATGTGAATTAATAAACTACTTGACACATGTTATCTAATAATTTTAAGTATATTATTAATTAAAATTTTAAAAAATAAACTCATATTGAATCGATAGTATTTTTGCGTTCACCTGATTCATCCTTTTGCAATTTTTCCAACAAGATTTTAAGCTTTTCTTGTCCTAGATCAGAAATAATGTTATCAAGCTTCGTCATTTTGTGGCTCTGCATGATACACAATAAACAATACATATTATTTAAACTTACATATAGTTCAAAAATAATTATTTTTGTAAAGAATTTACAAAGAACTTGCCTTTTCTTCTTTTCTTGATGTGTTATCAATATTTTTTTTACTTGATCTATTGTCAGTAATTTTTTTATCAATTTGAAACCTGTACCATATCATTCATTAATATATTTATAAATAAATTGTCAACTTTTCAGGTAAAAAATAAATCTCAAGAAACCAATGTGCCTTTCATGATGCACGCACCGACGTCGGTGCATGGGGGTATTATAGACACACCACATAAACAGTATAATAGACCATACAATGCGTGGGGTTATTATAAACGCACTTCAAAAACAGTGTAATAGAACGCATGGTGCTATTGTCGTAATATAGGGCACCAGTGCCCTATTTTAGATATGGCACAGTGATTTTTTTTTTTTTTAAATAAATTTTTTATTACACGGTACTTGCACGGTGCAATGTATAATACAGTGCATTGGTGCACTCGGCTATGTAGGGTGCACCTATAAAAAAAATCCATTTTTTTCAAAAATTTACCGAAGGGCTAGCATGGATTGGGATTCAACTATGCAATTCGTCCCGTGGATTGGATGTAAATCTAAAATGAAAAGCCCTAATTCTGAAATCATAGAAACAGGGAGAAGAAATGGTAGAAACAAAAAAAATGAAGGGTTTAGGGTAAAAATGGACAAAACTGCAAAAAAAGTAAAAAAACATAATCAAATTTAATCACGAGATCGTTTGAAATTCTATGCTACAAGGTTTGAATCACCAAAGGTTTGGATTTTGATTGTCTGAATACTTTTGATCGAATGAATTTCATTGTTCCACAGTGTTATCGTCCTCTCTTTATCCGGGTATGTCTCATGCAATTCTTTGGCTGAAAATTTTAGCAAAAATAGTGAAATAATGAAAATTGTTTAGTATTTTAGGATTTTTTTTAATGAAATTAGATTTTTGAAAATATTTTGTCACCTATTTTTCAATTTTCTACTTTTTTTTCACTTAAATAAATAGAGTTGCACTTTTTTTATTTGTGTTTATTCGTCACCAGTGTGTCATGTAATAGAACCGCACCAGTGCATCCATTGGTAACATGGCACCGGTGCGTAGTAGCTAAAACGCACCGGTGCGTAGTAACTAGAACACACTAGTGTAGCTATCTGTACATTAGCACGGATTTACGGTTGAGGCACCGAAATTACTTTTACATGTGTACACCAAAATTAGACATGTTGGAAATGTACATTTGGTTGTGAAATTTTTTGGGCCATTTCTTTTCAAAACTACACCTCTTCTTCTTTCAGAAAAAGAGACTTGAAGCTTTCCATAACCTGCAACAAGAAAAGGTGCCCTATGATCTACTTGTTGACCCATGATCTGCTTGCTCATTTTTAATTTTCTCCATCTTGGCATCCAATTTCCTCTTTTCTCCTTTGTGATTTCTATCTTGATCTTAACAAAATTTATACAATCTGTGTTTTACGAGAAACTAACTTTGAATGTTCTAGGAGGAGTGACAATGAGTCCTTCATTTTGCATCTTTTAGCAGAAGAAGACCAGTTTTCGACTAGATGATGCAGTTATTATATGTGGAGGCAATGGTTTCCCGTATAAAATGAGTATAGGGTTGAGCAGAGGAAAGACATTGCAAAATGGGCTATTACATTAGCTTTTCCAATGGGAAATTGATTTGCAGGTGGAAATATCGTAGCTATGGTTATCTATGCTTTTCTTCCCACAGAAATGGTCACTAGATTTCCATTTATAATACAAGCATACTTTTTACTGGTTTCATCTAGAGAGAGCATCATTTTCAATAACAAATGGAACCAGGGAATCCTTAAGTGTATTCTGTTCACATTTTTTTCAGCATTTCATTCTTTGATAAGTGCTAATTCATCTATACTTTCAAAAATTTGGATTTTTGGGTACCTTCCATGTGATATTCCTCGTTATCCACAGAACCATGGCTCAGACAAGTTAGAGATGCCATTCAGGTTCAATTGAAAGCCAAATATGTGATTTTATGCGACGTCAACTTTTCCAGTAAAAGTTTATGGAAGCCAACCGAAGCTTAGACAATACTCCCAGCTGATTTTAAACACATTCTGGAGAATATTTCCCTTCATGGGACCTACCAGCCCGATAAAAAATGTCAATTAATCTTTCTCTGTTGTCCTTAAGGGAATGAGAATCCTTCCCTTAATGGTACCTCTTGGCTTTATCGATTGCTTCGATTGATATTTCTCTATTGTCCAATATTTCCCTGCCATCCTTGTAACAATGAGAATCGTTACCTTCATGTGATTACTTAGCCTGTTCAAGAGACTCAATTGATCTCTCTCATGTGTGTCTCAAATTTTTCATAAACCTTCTCTCCTTTTGTATTCTGTCGAGCTCTGCAGCTGTCTGCATCCCTGTAAGCACCTTTTTCCATTTTTATATTTGAATCACTCATTTTCTCTGCTATAAAATTCTCAGCGAAAATTTGAAATATCATCTTTTCAAACCCTCATCTCCTCAAAAAAATTATTTCCCGCAATTCGAACCCTCCGCTGCTCCAGTGTGCGAGGTTTTATAGGCACACCAGTGCAGTTCGTAAGATCACAGTTTATGTTTTGGCACAATGTTTTATGACGCACCAGTGCGGAAGAGTTGTGAAGCACTAGTGCGTCTTAGTACTAAGACGCACCAGTGCGGGTTATGATTATAACCGCACCGGACGAAAACCAGGAATCTTGGCTAGAAATGGGGTACTATATAAAGTTCTTTTTTTTGGTATGTAAATCATAATAAAATAATGACAATTATAAAGTACATGAATTTGTTTGCATTATTTTCTAAACTTTTTTATGTTACAAAAATTCATATTATTCAAGATTTATTATTTTACAATTATTTGCAAATTTACAAATTTGCAAATTTAAAATTTTTAATAAAATCATTTCACATTAATACAATTAAAATTTTACAAATATTTTACATACAATTACAATTAAAATTACAATTACTATTACAATTACAATTACAATTTTACAATTTCACATACAATTATGATTAGAATTACAATTACAATTTTAGAATCTTACATACAATTACAATTACAATTAAAATCATTTCACACTAATACAATTAAAATTTTACAAATATTTTACATACAAATAGAATTAGAATTAGAATTAGAATTTTACAATTTGTCATATATACAATTATAATTACAATCATTTCACAATAAATTAAATATTACAATTACAATTAAAATTTTACATTAAATATTGTACATACAATTACAGTTCAAATTACAATTACAAATACAAATACAATTTTACAATTTTACATGCAATTAAAATTTAAATTTCAATTACAATCACGACATAATATTTAATAAATATAATGGGCATTTAATATTAAATTAATTAATAAACATCATGATCATGATAACCATCGTAAAAACATCATATTCGACTAAAAAACACATTCGAATTCGCTAACATCGTCGTGATCATGATCATCTAACAAAAAACAATTAGCATTATATAACATCATCACAACACAAACATCAAATATACATCTCATGTCAAATAACTCATGTTATCACATACACATCTATCTGCAAGTTGCACATTAAATGAACATATCAACTAACATGACCTAACAATATACACATCATGATGATCACCGACATGTAATTAAAGTACAACTGCAACATGAACATAAAATACATGGACCATATATATATATATATATATATATATATATATAATGTTAAATATATACAACTGTAATATAAATGTCATGGATCAGCTAGTTGTACAGCATCAATAGCAGTAGTAGTTGAGGCTTGCTCAGTCAATGGTGTAGCATCGATAGTCGATGGTATAGCCTGCTCATGATCATGAGCAATGTTGGATGCTGCAAGTTGCTGACTGGACATGGCCGATGGTCCAACCTCATCTCCATGATGACTTCTACTAGATGATAGTGGAGTCTACTCATCTGGCGCGGCGCAAGGTGAACGATCATGAGATGATGAGTCGATGCTCGCTAACTGTCAATCACATGTTGTGTCATGACCATGCCTATAAAGTGAAATGGTCCTCCTCAGCTACATAACTATGGTCGCTGCTCCTACGACATGCCACATTAGCCTGTACATGTCACACGGCCTCCCTCTACACATATGTAATAGCCTTTCATTGACTTGTATGTCTCTCATATGAATGAGCCTGATTCCCACCTCAACAATCAATGCAATGAGTTGATCATCCCAATCCATCTTGTATCTAGTACAAGTCGACCGTGCCTAGCAAAAGGTGGTACCGGCGCACCAGCAGGAGCATTTCTCTCAGCACCAGCCTCTTGATAATCCTTGACATCTACATTGCCCTAATCATCATCAAGATCCACACCTGGATCATGTGGTGGTGCCGACATGTCCTCGCCATCAAAAGACCCAATGTTTTCAAAATATATACAAGTACACAACAATAATTCGACAATTTCATTACACAATTTAATAAAAACAAGTTAAAGAACATGTTAGAATAAATTTAAATAAAATGGTAATATTACCTCTATCATCCAGCAGAACATCAGCTGTGAAGAGGATGTTGGGAAACCCTCATCAATCCAATCTAGCATAAGGACAAGGGACCATAATGAAGGAATGCAGCTCGTCAACATTGGCTAGCAACTCCAATACATCATGTGATATCCTTGCTGGAAAAACAGTCTCGCCCCTCTTGGGCATCATCTTCCCCCACATGTGCATCTATGCCTCGAACATTGGCCTACGAGGATACCGAACAAAAGTAGGCCTCATCTCTGGAAATATCTAAAAAAATAAACAAAAAGGCTATGAATAAAAAGGGAAGTTGACCTTCCCTTATCCATGAGCACGGCATCTATCTAAGGCTGTACATAACTTCAATAAAAAAATGGTAGACCACCTGACAAGTCGTGGCTCCTGTACTAAAGAATCAACATAATATAGAAGCGAGCAACTAATGTGTTGCCTGTCACTAGTGTTGTGTGAAATGGTCGAAAGGAGAAGTGAGAGGCACTTCACCTCCTCACTACCAAATGCATCAATACATAACTTACCTCCAGTGACATGAAAATCTGAAGGAGACAGTACATCTACTCCAATGTATCTCTTGGAGTACACTAACTGAATCCCTACTACACAGCCAGTTGGAACCTCTGGGAACAAGGAAAAATACACCCCTCTCCTCGATAGCCCTATAATGAAATATATATCCTCCTCAGTGGGCGTGTACCACTTATTAGGACCGACCTGGAAAGCCTATCGGTGGGCATTCCACCTGCAGATAAGATGTCTCAAAAACACACCATAGCCCTTTAGGGAAGTGGCCTCCTCATAGAACTTAAGGAGGCCTACCTACCTTAGGAGCCCCTGTGTAGTTGCTATAATAGGGCGAGGATATGCATCTCTCTCCCTCTCTTGTGCCTCCCATAGGTGAACCATGTCATAGCTCTCTGCCTGTTGTTGTTGTTTATTCCCCTCTTCTCTCTGAATAATTGACATATTAAATAATTTTTTTATTATTAAATGAGACATGTATTTAGGAATATACATCTATAATTTTTTTTGAAAAAAAATAACAAAACAGTCGGTGCACCACAAAAAATAGTCATGCACCGGTTCTAGTGTGTCTTTTGTTTGTCACGCATCGAGGGCAGTGTCCCATATAACATTCAATGCACCGTAGGCAGTGCACCCAAAAAATTTCACAGCACCGTTGAACATGTACGATGTCAAGAGTGTCGTGCGCTGACTAAAATCTATGCCCTAGCATGTATAGTTGTATCATCTCACCGACCTCCTGACTATTTACATAGTCAACTATGCGGTCAATAGTGCGGTCTGAATGTCAAATGCGGTGCGCTGAAAAATACCGAGGTGGATATTTCCGTCAACGCACCGCGTTGCCACTATTCTACATGGTCAATGTGTGAACAACTAAATGACTGCACCGTACTTCTTTTTTTAAAATAACATGGTGCGCCTTTCGGAGACACCCCAAAAACGGTGCAGATACCGTTAGCACCGGTTGTTGTGTAGCCTGTAAATTTTACAGGAAACACTGCTTACCGGTGCCAGCTGAACGACTGACCGTGACAAACATTTTTTTTTCTTTTAAATGGTCAATTTTAAGGTTCTTTAAAATTCTAATCCACTAGAAATTTTAATTATGGAAAAACAAGAAAAATACTTGTATATTTGGCTGTCAAGGAGGCATATTGGCTGTAGAATTTGCAAAAGAAAATTTGACCACTGTTTTGCAAAATGTAAGCTATAGATTGGTGGTAAATGAACAGTAGCAGTGCGTGCAATGGGTGCAATGGGAGCACCGATGTCAGGGTGGCTCAGACAAGGGTAAATTTCACTGGTGCTTAAGAGATCTAGAGCACTGAGAAAAGTGAAAAATGCAATTTTTTGGCCATAAATTTTTTTATTTAACCCTGTTCCAGTGCATGGGGTTTATAGGCGCATGGTGCAGTTTTTTAATACCACACCAAGCGGTTTCAGTTTTGGTGCAGTGTTTTGTGACACACTGGTGTGGAAGAGTTGTAAAGCATCGGTGCTCTATAGTAATACAATGCACCAGGTGGGTGTGTATGGAGCGCATGGTGTCTGGTCTGCCAATGTTTTGTTCGCACCGATGCCTTCTCTTGTTGAGCGCACTGGTGCAGTTTGGGATGATAAGTGCACCGAGAAGAAAACATCCACAAAACACTTCGCCCACCAACCTCCTCTATTAACCTCTGCTAGAAACAGATGCCTGGGATATTTTTATAAGGGCTTCCTCAAAAACATTTTCTAGAGGGTATTTTCCTTGTAGTGGATTGTTTATGGGACTAGAAGGTTACTACAGGCGGTTGATCAAGAACTTCTCACATATTTCATATCCTATTATATATTTTCATGGAAAAGGGAACAAGTTTGAATGGAATGACGAATGTGCACTAGTTTGAACAGTTGAAGCATTCTCTTAAAAAATATATAGTCTTGAAGATTACAGATCCAAATAACGAGTTTTTGGTATGTATATATGCTTAAAAGATAGGAATAGGAATAGTTCTGATGCAGGAAGGACAATTGGTATTTTATGAGTCAAGAAAATTGAATGAGCAAGAGTAGAACTATGTGATGCATGATATTGAGTTACCGCCTATCATTCATTCCTTGAAGATGTCAAGACATTATCTTATTTACAAGAGGTTTATTCTAATGAGTTACCATAGTGGGTTGAGGTACTTATTTGACCAACCTAATATGCATGTGAGGCAATCTAGATGGTTAGCTACTCTTAGTGAATTTTATTTTGAGACCAGGTAAATTAAGGTAAAAGAGAATAGGGTTGCAGATGCTCTTAGTAGAAGTGTATAGGTCAATCACATTGCAACAGTGAGTTCTTATGGAACAAAATTGTAGGATCAAATATTATAGGATGAAAAACATGATGATAGGTGTCAAAAGTTAAGGCACAAGTTACAACAATAGGGTGAAGGTAATAGGGATGAGGAGTATCACCTCACGAAATATGGCTTGGTCATATTCAGGAACAACATTTTTGTATGAGATGAAAATAAAATCAAGAATATTATCTTGAGGGATTTTCATGTTATATCATATTCAGGTCTCCCAGGATATCAGAATACATTGATAGAAGTTAAGAATTTCTATCATTGGACAAACTTGAAGAAAAATGCAGTTGAGTTTGTTGCGAGATGTTTGGACTATCAACGGGTAAAATTAGAATGTAAGAATCAAAGTGGCTTATTACAGTTGATTATGATTCCAGAGTGGAAATGGAGGTCATTTACATGGACTTGATTACAATTTTGTCGAGGACATTGAGACAACATGATTCCATCATGGTTGTGGTTGATAGGTTAAGGTAGCACATTTTATTGCAGTTAATTCTATGAATTCAACTAATGAGGTAGACGAAATATTCATCAAAGAGATAGTGAGGTTGCATGGTGTTCCTAAGAATATCATATCATACAAAGATGCCAATTTCACTTACAAGTTTTGGAAAGAGCTTTTTGCAGTTTCGGGGATATACTTAGCTTTCAATACAACTTATCATCCATAGATCGATGGACACAAAATGAGGATTACCAAGATTCTTGAGGACATGTTGAGAATGTATGTCATGCATCAATAGAGGAAGTGGGAGGAGTATCATTCACTGGCAAAGTTTTCATAAAATAATGGGTATCATGATTTGTTAGGTCCCTATATTACTCGTATAGTCCCTTATTGTTGCTAGTGTAACCTCCTTATTGTTATTGTTGTACCCCTGTAACCCCCATATTGTTATTATTGTGCCCTTACATTATTATTTTTAGGTCGGCTAGGATTACATTGTGGCCCCATGGACTCCTATATATAGAAAGGAGGTTTTGGTCATTTGAATCATCCAAGAATTGCTTATTTATGTAATGTATTGGAGGTTTCCCCCTCAAAGTGGCTGATTTCTAAGGCATTGATCTCTCTTCTCTTATATTTTTGGAGATGGTTTCATAACATTTGGTATCAGAGCTTTGGATTATAGGTTTTTGTTGCTCCAAATAGGTCATCGTGGAATTTTCACTATAATGTTTTTTCTATGAAAGGTCAGAAGCTAATATTTTTATAGAGTGAAGCCGAAATCTTGAGGAACATTGTGGAAAATTTTCAAATCTTGGTTCACAACATTTTCAGAGATATGATCTGTGCAAGTTAGGGATGTTTGTAGGCTACTGAATTTAACCTAAATATTTCATTGTGGAATTTTCTCTATAACGTTTTTTCTGCAAGGGTTCAGAAGCTAAAATTTTCACAAAGCGAAGCTGCAATATTGAGGAACACTGTGGAAAACTTTCAGAGCTTGATTCACAATATTTTCGGAGATATGGTCTGTGGAAGTTAGGGATTATTCATGCTTCCGAATTTTATCTCTAAGAGATGATCATGGAAAAATCATCATAACTCTCTCTCTAAGCATTAGATTGGAATTCTATAAAAAGTGGCTGCAATTGCATGGACTTTAGTTTCTTCTGTATCAATTTATAACCAACGGAGGAAACAATGACACGTGGAAAGTTGTACAATTTCGCTCTACTGAACTAGTCCATAATTAGGTCATCGTAGGAGATTGGGCATAACTTTGTCTTAAAGAATCAAAATTAGGTCACACCTGTGGAATTCAAAAGAATATTCATAAGGCTAATTTAGCACCAAATTTCAGATATTGAAGATCCGAAATCACAGAGATAATTCAGTTTCAATATTGAGGTCCTCAAAATCAAGAAAAAGGTGTGAATGTTTTTTTTCAAATTGCATAAGTCTTGTTTGAAAAATTAGTTGTAAGTGGTTCCTATTGGTGTTCCCATGTTTTGGCCAGATTGGCAAGACCAAAAGATGAGACAACATCAGAACCACTTGTTGAGCCCCAAAGATGTCCTTTTCTTCCACCACATTTCACTTCATTTCCTTTGTTCCTTATCAATTACAGGCCTAAATGATCAATAGGATTAATTAAAGTTGCTTTAAGAATGTATATAATGATTAACTTGCTACACTTTCATGATTTTGTTGTTGTAGTAATTTTTTACTAGATTTAGCTACAGAATGCAGCCATTCTGTAGCTAGTTTCCAATTCCGCAGCTGTCTTCATGTTTTCACAGGTTCCAGGTGTCACCTCAAAGAAAAACGCAAATGGGTGAATTCCAGACTTCATCCACATCATTCCTTGCTCCCTACGAAGTCTGAGCAGAATTCTACAGGTGGTTATGCACGTGGGAAACCAAAACTAGGAGATAGACTTCTATTAGGACAAGGACTGTACAGATGTCTTTAATCATAGTACGAGACCACCACCAGAGTTCTAATTCGATTTTAGTTGGGAAAGAAATTTATTCCTATTTTATCTAAAGGGTAGTTATGTAATTTTCTTATAAGAATGACTCGGGAGACCGAGAAACAGCTAGCTAGATTTACGTTTGGTTGCTAGATCTCAGAAAACCGTGATACTCTGTTTTTGAAATAATTTTCCTTTAATGAAAGACGCATCGCTTTATTGCAATATCTGAGGCAATCTTGAGGATATTTGTATGCTGATCCGGTGGTAGAGGGCCCCTACTGCCCGAGAAGCTTTGTGCACATTGCTTAGATAAGTAACTTTAGCCTTGTTGCATTCCTACTTTAAGAAATTTTCTGAACTTTGTGTTTTATCTTTACTTGCATTGGATGCTATAGTTTAGTATTGTTCTTACGAATTATTCCAAAATATCACTAATATTGAATTAGGTATAACTGTAGTATTTTAGGAGTTAGTTGCATTTCTTTGAAATTTATGTTTTTGTGCTCAATTACATCAGTTGTTACAACTAGTCTTGTTCTTATTAATCTCTTCCAAAATATCACTAACTCTGGATGAGACATAGCTGTGGTGTTTCAGAGCTTAATGATTTTTGTTGAACTTTATGTTTTTATGCTCATTTACATCACATGTTACAGCCAGTCCTATTCTATGAATTATTCCAAAATACCACTAATCCCGAATGAGACAGAGTTGGAACATTTCAGTGATTAGTTGCATTATAAGTGTAGTTGTAGTACTCCGGAGATTAATGGTGCACTAGTTCACTTTCTGTTTACTGTATTTCAAGTTAGATTAATGGCACTCTAGCTTAGATTCTATTCACTGTATTTCAAGATAGGATAATGGAATTCTAGTACAGTTGCGGTCCCTGTATTTCAAGTTTGAATGATTGCATTTTAGTTCAGCTTTATCCATTATAATGTTAGTTTTATTAGTCAGTTGTATGCTAGTTTTGTTCCATTAGATTTCAAGGCCTTCATTATTTACAAACTACTCTTGTTATTAATCTTTTCCAATACATCATCATATGGACAGGAATTAGTGATATCAATTCAAGGCCTTGACTATTCTGCAATCTCTTATAATTGTGCAAATAGCCTTTTTCCAAAACTATTCCAAAGCACTTCTAATTTCTGAATAAGGCTTAGTAGTGACAATTTAAGTTGTAGAATGGATCAATTCCAGTGTCATAGGTTAATTTAGAGTAGAATTCCTCAATGTGTTGCAGAAAATCTTTTCCAAATATGTTCCAACAAATTTCTAGCCATGGATAAGATTTTCTCTGTGATCTTGTAGGTGGTTGTTTACTTAGAAGAACCTCATGGCAATAACTTATCCTTTTCTCAAGCTATTCCAACATATTTCTAATAAATGAATGGGACTGAGTTCATGTTATGAGTTATTGAGTTCATGTTGTGAGTTATTGAGTTCTTGCTCTGAGTTATTCTTCTTGTTAAAGTATTGCATTTTCTGTTCTCAAGAGCCATACATAATTTAGAATAGGTTTTACTCTGTTTTAGTGTGACCAAAAACTTCTCTTTGCCAAAACTTAGTTCTTTTCCCTCTTAGAATAAAAACACAAAACCAAAAACATTGGAAAAACACTAAACACAACGTAGTGAGAAACAGATACCTAGGTACATATAGTGCACTTCACTTCAACAGTTTACTAACCCTGGTTGACAATTTATGACCTCAATTTAGGAATACTAACTTGAGAAAACACCACTTTCAGCCCCCAGGATCTAGCCCTCCTGGGTCCAGAGAGGGATCTCTCTATATGAGAAATTTTTTTATGTCTTTAAAGATCAAAGTTAAGATGTTAGGCTAGTTATAGGCACGAGGTTTGTTTGTTTGATTGTTTGTTTGGTTGTTGGAAATCAGGAAAGCATGGTTTAAGTATGAGACAAGGATGAGCAAGGAGGATTTTAGGCAATGGAGGGATGATTCAAATAACATCAGGACCATTGGGAAATGGAGTCAGGAAAGGGTTTACTTGCTATTCAATATGCAGACTTTCAGTTGGGCTAGTCATCTAAAGCATTGCATATTAAAGATGATAGTGTGGCATGAAATGGTAAGAGAGAAGGTGAAAGGAAGGAAACCTCCAAGGTGACCTTTTAGGAATCAGATCCAGGGACAGGACATGCCATTGAACAACCTGTGATCTAAGACTTAAAATGTTAACTCTTAAGACAAAGGAACATTAAATATTTGGAACACAAAGTTGAACACCTGAGATCAGAGAGAGACTTTGAACTCTCAATGCTTCGGCATCCAGCTCAATGGAACTTAGAGAGGTTCAATTAATTGAAAAGGATCCTAGTGAGATAGAGATAGAGTTCTAGACTCCTGGTATCCCAATTCATTCGATTAAATCATAACAATAACATCTAAGAACAATTTCATTAATTCATACATCAGCTAGCAGCATATGGAACCACTACACTGGTTAAATTAGCTTGAAATCAATCCTCAGATAACACATACAGCAGAAAACATTGAAGGCAAGGAGAGCAGAAACATAGGGTACCTAATGACGGTAAATCCTATGCGATATTTCTAATGGAAGCCAGAAGAAATGAAATGTAATGAACTAAAAAGGAAAACATAGAAAAAGACAGAAAAACATCACCGCGGCTTTAAATCGGGATCCAAAGAAATGTGCTTGTCATATTAAAGAGAAACACCAGTCAAGTACAACATTACCAATAGCTTGATATTCAGTCTGAGAACATCTTCCTCAGCCTATCTTACAACTTTACACATAGAACATGTCTCAAAATGAATAGCTTGCAATTCACAGATAGCCGATCAACAACCCTTACAATGAGTTTCTTCATGAATTTTATAGTTGAAAAGAGGTTGAGGAGGTAGGTGGAAAACTAAATGTAGCATTAAAACTTAGAAGAGGAAGAAGGTCGGGGCCCCATTCTGTTTTAAATTCTGGGCATTTATTTCTGGTACTCTTTGGTTGAAAGAATGGTTTTCGTCAGGCTGCAATTTACTCCAGGTATGCCTTTGATGTACTTGTTGTAATACCTCTGCGGAATTCTGATGAACTGGACAAATTCAAATCAATGATTTCAAGTCTGCCATACTGTGTAACAAATGATTCTGATAGCATAGGACTGTTGTCAGGGCTGGAAAAATTCCTGTTGACACAATGTAGACTAAAACAATAATGAGTATTGTGTCCTTTCTCAGGGGGAGTCATTCTGCTGATGTGAAACCTTGATGATATCCCTTTCTTCGCACTAGACCTCCCGTGTGGTTCATGAGGTCTTCGATTTGGTACTTTTCCTTTAAATTATTGGATTAAGGCTCACGATCTTCAATTATAGGCTTTAAACTCTCTGCTTCCTCACTGATACTCTTTGCCGCTCCATGATTGCCTCTGTCTGTGAAATCTGCGCTTTAATGGCTCTGGACAGGTCTTACAGAGTTTAGCTCTATTCTTTGACGAAATCTTTCCGTAGATTCCTTCCAAATATTTCCCTGCAACATTAGCCTCGGACAATGGCCTTCTCTGCGCATAATGTCACTAGAACAATGACTGCGAACAATGGAGGCTTTCACCACCTGAAACCCTGCAAAACACGAAAAAACGTTAAGAAATTCCATGCATGGGGTGGGATGCTGTGGATGACTGCGAAAATGATGACGTGAACACGTGGAAAGGTGACGTGGTGGGACCAGGTCAATGGCAGCGTGTGAATTAAATCCGGACCATCCGATCTCAGGAGGAAATTGATGGTAGAAAACATATCGAAGGGTGACGGATGGTGGGCCAGGGGTACTGTTTTCCTTGGTTATCTCCTGAGCAACTTCAGGGCACGATGGCCATCGGATGGCCCACCCTATATCGAACGGTTTACAA
This sequence comes from Pinus albicaulis, assembly GCA_034641835.2. Lineage (NCBI taxonomy): Eukaryota > Viridiplantae > Streptophyta > Pinopsida > Pinales > Pinaceae > Pinus > Pinus albicaulis. Next base: position 889,963,832 of record CM076571.1, read on the forward strand.
CAATATCGTGCCTGATCTGCGGACGAATGTTAATGCGCGATGGGGGGTGGTTTTCAATAGTGCGCAGAGCCACACGTCATGCGGTGAGTGGAATCGCTGCCAAACAAAAATCACCACTCGCCCTCCAAAGGCGGTGTGATGGAAATCGACGGTTTGTAACAGGGACGCAATTGAAAGGGCCACCAGGGCGGATGAAATGTGGACCGTCGATCTATGGGTCAGATCGATGGTTGTGACATGGTCGGAGGGGCGAATGGGAACGTGAGAGTACTTGCGATGGCCATTAGATAACCAGGAAATCAATGGTTAATAGCGTTCCCAATATCCAAGCATGCTAAGCACTTTTCGGGCTAGCACCTGGCTCTAGCACTGGGTCATGTGAGGGGAAACGATTCTGGGGGGTGAACTAAAAGGGGCTAAACCTGGAATGTGAGAAATATGGGTTTTTTGGCCCTTTTTTAATGAAATTCAAGGCCAAAAGGGATAACGATAGAGGGAAAAAGGGGTTATTTGGCCAAACAAAGGGTATTTGAATGGTTTAAGAGAGGATTTGGGATGATTTGGAGGAATTGAGGGCGGGAAAAGGAGAGGAAAATAGAGGCTTTTAAATTAGGAATAATAGTGAGGATTTTTCAAAGGGCCCAGACACAGGGAGGCTTCAAGGATGATGTGTCTTCAGGGGAGATGCATTCCTTGAAGGTTCAGAAACATTTTAGCCCCCTGTGTTTTTGTCAAAAAATTCATAGGGGGCTAACAGTGGCTCCACATGGGGATGGCTTCTTCTTGAAGGAGTCAAGAATCCAGAAATGATCTTTGAGGTAGGCCAGATGCCTGATCTTTGAGCCATCTTCCTTCTTTGATTTTCAACTGCCACAAACATGATAGATCAGCAGAAACATTCCCAAACAATCTACCTACCCAGACTATAGTCCTATCATTTTCCCTTCCAGGGTGAATTTGCGCTAGCAGACCCCTTACATCATTTATTTTTTACAAACAAGAAAATAAACCTATTATATTTCTATCCTTATTGCTCCATGAGACCAGATTAAACTGTTGGCCTCATATGTTTCTCTACCTAATCTAATATCTGCTGGGATTAAACTGTCCAGCAGATTTCTTCACTACATTCTACAACAGAAATTTAAAAACAGTCAAACTAGGATTAGACAGTCTAGTTTGTTGTGGATCCAAGGTATAAAGACAGTTGCACATGGACAGAAACTTGCCAAAAACTGAAAACAAAATCTTCAAGGCTAGAAATCTGAAGTTTTGAAGCATCCTTCTCTTCTTTGTGACTCAAGTTTTGAGCTTGTTAGAGTCACTTTCTCTTCTTCATTTCAGCTCTGGTTTTGATCATGTTAGAGCCAATCTTTTGCACCTCAGAGGTTCATGTTTTGAGCATGTCTAAACCTCTCCTTTCTCTCTATTTTTTGGAACATTTTCTCCTTTTTCTTGAAAACAAACACAGCAATGGTATTTACAATGGAAATGGAAACTGGAATTTGGAAATCAACAGAAGTAGTGTTTGAGCATCTTGTCATTGACAGGACCCCCAAACATCTTTGTACCATCTAGTTCTTGAAGAAAAAAGGCATTTGGACCCACAGTGGCCTAGATGATGTATGGACCCTGCCACAAACTGTCAAACTTGTCGTGCTTTCCTTTGTCTTCTCTCCTTGAATCCCACTGCAGAATTTTATCTCCAATTTTGAATTCAGAATCTTTGGTTCTTTTATCGAACAACTTCTTTATACTTTCCTGAACTTTCATGGCTCTGTTATACACCTCTTCCCTTTTTTGTTGGAGATGAACTGTTTGGTTTATCCTTCTTACCATGCTGTCTTCTTCTGTCTGAATTTCTTGGACAATTTTAATCACTAGTACCCCAAGGCTGGTAGAAAACACTACTTTTGTTCCATAGACAAGATGATATGGTGTCATGCCGATGGATTTCTTTGTTGTAAGCATGTCAGCCCACAAAGCATGCACTAACTTGTTATGCCATGATTTTTTTTTCTCTTCCAACAGCTTTTTGATAGTGATCATCAGACTCTTGTTTGATGATTCAGCTAACCCATTACCTTGTGGGTAATAAGCAATTGAATGAATGAGTGCTATTCGATACCTGTGACAAAAATAAATCATTTTCTTGGATCCAAAAGCAACAGCATTATCAGTAATTATTCTCCTTGGATAGCCAAACCGAGAGAGGATGTGGTCTTCTAGGAACCTAATGATGACAGAATCTATGGAATTCCTAGAAGGTATGGCCTCTATCCACTTAGTGAAGTAATCTGTGGCTGTTAAGATCCATTTGTGTTGTGCAGAAGAAGCAGGGTGTATTTCTCTTATGAAATCTAGGCCCCATTGCATGAAGGGACCTTCAACAATAATGGGTTGTAAAGGCAGAGGGAGGAGCTTTCTTTCGCCTTCAAAAATCTAGCATTTATGGCAGGAAATTATCATCTTATGGATGTCATTGAAAAGTGTAGGCCAATAATAGCCAGCTCTGAGTATTTTATTAGCAGTGGCTTTCCAGTTCAGGTGGCCTCCACACTCTCCTACATGGAACTCTTGTTTAATCCTTTCAACTTCAGTTTCAGGAAAACATATAAGCAGTAGGCCACTTGTATTTTTCCAGTATAAACATTCATTCACAATGCAATAGTTTTTTGCTTTTAGCTTTAGGAATCTAGCCTTGGTATTTGATAATTCAAGAGGAGCATTGAGGTTTCTAAGCACATATAAAATGTCATAATACCAAGGAGAGTTCTGAAACTTTTCCTCAACAGTGGGATCAAGAAATCCTTCCTGCTCATCCAAGGCATCTATCATGTTTATGTCAAGGGCTTGTAAATTTGATTTGGCCATTAGTTGAGCTAAGCCCTGACCTTTGATAGGTTTTGTGGGTTTTATCTCAAGGTCGTATTCTAATATTACAACAATCCATTTTCCCCTCTTCCCATCCAGGTCTTGGGAAAAGATGTCTTTAACCACTATGCTTGGCACGTAGGCTATGGTGTGGGAATGCAGTATGTACACCCTAAAGTATTTCAAGGCCTTTACCAAGGCATAGGCCCGTTTTTCCATTATTTTGTATTTCAAGGGTGCATCCATCAGAACATTTCTGAAGAAAGAGATGGGATGTTCCATTCCCTCTGGATTTTTCTGCTATAAAACTGCAGCCATTGTATGCTCAGAGGAAAATGAAAAGATCAGGAAATCCTTTGAGAAATCAGGATTGATTAGGACAGGAGTCCGGGTGAGTGCAAGTTTAACTGATTCAAAATATTTCTTAGCTTCAACAGTCCACTTAACTCCTACACATTTTTTTAACATGTTAGTCATCTTCCTGAGGTGTTCAGCTAAATTGGAATAAACCTTCTCAGGAAGTTGATTTTCCCAATGAAAGACTATAACTCTTTGATGTTTCTTGGGAGTGTGATTTGTAGTATTCCCTCAACTCTTTGTGGTTCTATCCTAACTCCCTTCTCGGATATGATGTGGCCAAGAAGCTTACCTTCTTGCAGCCCAAATACAATATTTTTAGGATTCAATGACAGACAAAACCTTCTACATTTTTCAAACACTCTCCTCAGATGTTTTAGGTGTTCTTCATCAGTCTTTGAATAGACTATTATGTCATCCAGGTAGATGACAATGAAGTGCCCTATTTAATTTGAAAAGGATATGTCCATTTCTCGTTGGAAGGTAGCACCAATGTTCATCAGTCCAAAGGGAATTTTTACATACATAAAAGTGCCCCATGGAGTGGTAAAATTTTTCTTGAGTTGGTCTTCTGGGAGTACTAAAACTTGGTTGTAACCTGAAAAACCATCTACAAGGGAGATCCTTCTTGAGCCTACTACCCTCTAGAGAGTGTGTTCCATTTTTGGCAAAGGGTAATTGTCTTTGAGTGAGGCTCTATTAAGGTTCCTGAAATTTATACACAGTCTAATCTCTCCTATTTTCTTTCTCACAGCTACCAGGTTTGAGACCCAATCAGAAAACCTCACAGGAACTATTATGCATGCCTCATACATCTTCTTTATTTCCTTTTCCACTGTAGGAAATTGTCTTGGGTTTATTCTGTGAAGTTTCTATCTGAAGGGCTTCTGATTTTATTTCAGAGGTATTTTGTGCTATATAATGTTTTTTTCATAGGCCTTTAAGTCCTCATAGTTCCAGGCAAACACATCAATGAATTCCTTGAAAAGGTCAATGTATTTCTTTTTCATCTTTGCAGGTAGGGACTTAGCCAATTTAATCATCCTGGGCTTATCTTCAGAGCCTATGTTGCATTCCTCAATCTCATAATCTGAGTGCTCTATAGTGGGCTTTTTTGCTACATCATCGAAGTCAAAAAGTTCCTATAAAGGTGCCAGACCTCGGGGTAAGTTCTTATCTTTGGCCTGCAGCACCTCTACTTCTTCACTATCTGTGTTTTCACATTCTTCGTTTGGATTTCCAATCTATTCGTTTAAAGTGTTTATTTCTATGTTACAGGGTGTTTCTTCCTCATCTGAGGGTTCTTCACTTAGGTAGCAATCGTCAGATTTAGAGATTGGATCAGAAAATTCAAACTCGTTCCGGCCTATCAGGAAATCCTCAATCTGTTTATCACCCTCAAAGACTTGCCAATATTTTTCGTTGTCAGCACTGCAGGTCTGAATTTGGTCTAAATGATGATTTTTTGGTCACTAGGAGGCCTGTGATACGAACTAGCCACGCAGGCTAATCCATTTGCAATTGCGTTCTGACTTCTAGGGACAAACACCAGTACGTATTCTACAAAGGTTTTCAATAAATCCATAGCGTCATTCCTGTACGCTCTCAGCCTAGGATGTCTCGCTGCGTATTCACCATTCACTTGTTTAATGATCAACTCAGAGTCCCCATGCACAGTTAGCCTACGGGCTCCTAATTTTCTCAACAGATTCAAGCCTAGGATAAGAGCCTCATACTCTGCGATATTGTTTGTACATTTGAATTTCAGGTTACAGGCATGACTCTTTGCGTAGTCACTCTCGGTGTTATGTACCCACACTCCTACTCCTGCGGCTCTCTTGGTGCATGACCCATTAAAATTCATTTCCCATAAAGGTTTTCTCTCGGGCTTCACATCATTTCATTATTTGTGTGGTGCATGGGCTTGTGGAGGGTGATTAATCATTCGACTGCATTCTATTTCTTGTTCACTCTGAGTGCACTGTCCAAATTTTTCTACATCTTTCTCCTCCGAGTCTAGAGTAGCCATTATGTTAAATTCCATGGGCTCTGTTTCCTTGTTTGTATCTCTTTTTTTGAATTCTGACCCCTCTAAGGATTCATCATTACAAAGGATGAAGGAATCAAGATTTATGTGTACAGAGTATAAAGGTGAATTTTTGGGATTTTTGGGGCTACTGACCAGGAATTTCATTTGTGCCTCTCTATACAATCTTCTAAGTTGGCTAAAGACTGGGATTGTGGCATAGGCCCCATCCATCTGCATTGTACCTTGCAGCTTGGCTCCCCAGGATCTCGATAATAACATGCCATACTTGGGTGGCACATCTGCCACTACAACATCCATGACCATACATTTGGCTGGAATCTGGGGAAGGCTCATACATAAATCTTTGATCAGGCCAAGACACTTTACCCTGCTAGAATCGAATGAATATAAGTCCTTGTAGGGTCGGGTTATCTCTAGGCCTAACCTTTCCATAACTACTTTAGGCATTAAGTTGTGTGATGCCCTAGAGTCATGCATCGCATTGTGAAGGATCTTGTCATGAATATTGAGATTGATATAAAAAGGTGGCACTACCCCTTCCTGAAACTTCCCTTCTATCTTTGGACCAAATAGAAGGGCTGGTTGATCATCACTCAGATTGAAAGTGTCACTTTTTTCCCCTAGATTTAATGCTTTCAAAATTTGGCCTTTATATACATCCTGAGTGGCCAGCTCAGAGAATGGGACAAAGATTTTAATTTTAGCAATCTCACTCTCCAAATTGAAAGTGGACTGACTCTTTGGAATGTTCAACTCTGTTTTGTTAGCCACTGCCTTAGTGGCAAGCTCAGTGTGCTGATTCTCATCATGTACAGGGTTAGGAACTATTTTACCAGGAGCACTAACTGCAGTGCTAGCGCTACTAGTTGGCTTATTTTGTTTATCAGTGTTTTTGTTGTATTTTTCTTTGTTCCTCCCAGAACTCTCAGTTGTTGATTTGTTGCTTTCAGCAGTTACTTTAGAAGTTTTCTCAGGCCTTTTCTTGATGGAAATCTCAGAAGCCTTTGGTTTGGATGTTTCTAGGCTCTTTTTTCTTCTAAGTTCATATTGTTCTCTGACCTACATGATGGCATTTTCAAATCCAAGTCTGTAATCCTCAGATTCTAGTCTTTCTTCATCCCAATATGAGGGTGAGGGCTAATCTTATTCTGTGGAACAGTTATGTATTTATTTTTCTATTTCAAACATGTTTATTGTGGATCCCTTAGACTCTTCTATGATTCCCTCATATTCATCAATAAATTTCTCTTGAAATGGGGGAATAACTTGTTGATCTGACTCTCTTTGTCTGTTGGGAGTGGCGTTGTTTCTTCTAAAGTTCTGGTTCTAGTTATGATTTTGATTTCTGTTTTGGTTACTGACTGTGACAACCATTTTTTCCATCATTTTTTGTAGCTTTTCCATGTTTTTAGATAGGCGGTCATAATTGGGATCTGATGTGGAAGCTACATTGTCATCTCTATATGTCACCCTCTTCTTAGCGCTCAATCTCACTTTTTTCTCAATCAGGTTAGACTCTACACTCACTGCTCCTTTTTGCATGTCTTCCAATGTGTTGTAATATCTCTCCCTAAGCTGGTAGGCCATGTCAGCATCAAATCCTTCCGGATATTTCACTAAAGCCATACCTTGGGGAGGTTTCATATGTGGAGGAAGAGAGTTGTAAACACTGTTAAACCTTGTAGAGTAGTCATGGACACTTTCTCCTGCATTTCTCTTAAGATTCTTGTATTCTGTTAGGATTTGGAGAGGATTGGCCTTAACTTCCCATTTCTTATGAAAGTTTGACATAAAGCAGGAAGGTCTTGGATACTATTAGGAGTTAGGCTTTTGAACCATTCCTTCACATCACCTCCTAAGCTCTGGGAAAATATTCTCATTTTTACTGTATCATCATCTATCTCCATGTAGTCTGTTAGAGTCGGTCATTACATCCCTCCGTCAGAGATCATTTCTCTTATTGCATTTCCATTTTTAGGTGTCTCGTGCCGCTCATTCATCTGCATTCAGTTAGGGGCATGCCATTATCTGACAGAAGGGTCTCTTCACGAGTTTCCCTCATGTTTGTACCTGCTAGGTTTGGTCGAAATTTATCAAAATTTCATTAAAGTTGATTTCAGTCATTTACAGTCACAGATGGTCTTGCGGTCAAAAAAGAGTCTTTCAGTAATTAGGTCTAGGCTTTGGTCTTCAGAATGTCAAATAATGCCCACAGGCCATGAGGATGTCTTCAATAAGTTTTCATTTCAATATTTTCATCGTCAATAATGCTCAAGGATGTTTCTTCTTCAAAACTCTGTTTTGAAGAAGAAATCGTCAAATTTGTTTTTGTAATAAATCTGTATTTTAAAGTTTTTCCGCCATGAAGTACTTCAAATGCATACTCTGGTCATCCTTTGCCGAAGTTCAATGCCATCATCCCTGCAAAAGATCAACCAAGAAAACATCATTTCAAGCCAAAAAAAAATCAAAAGGAAATTTGAAAAACAGAGTTATATGAAAAGTGAAGAAATGTCAATTTTGAAACATTACAAAGTGGGTCTTTACTAAGAGAAAATCAAATCCATGACTTTATATAGATATTTCCATGTTTATCAATGCCATTTGCATTCAAGAGGTCGATTGCAAGCTGACTCAAAGTTGTGAGAGGGCGAAACTTGTGATTTTGAAAAACCAAGACTGTGTTCAAGTCTGCGCGACACATTGGGTAAGCGCGCGACGCACTAGGGCTGCGTAACGCATTGGGCGTTTTCACACAGTGTATTTTTCCTCTGGCACGGTGCATCCACAGGACGTGGCGCACTGGGCTTGTGCGTGACGCACAGAGCCTCCAAGGCAAAATTTATATCCGCTCCATAAAAAATCAAATCGATTCAACTTATTTTTCTCCAAGCAAGTTTGACAAAGTCTGTTCAGTGATTTTAGTCATGTGTGGTGTGGTTTAGAGGCGAAAACATTAGAGTTTGGTTGGTGAAAAAAAAACAAACCCTATATCCATGTTAAAATATGCTCCTTAGGGTCTGAAATGAAGTATTGAAGTTTGATTATCGATGCTAAACACTCTCCCTCCATTACTCATTTGTGTTCCCATAACTGTCATACTGTTATCATCATCCCTTCTCCTATTCCCACTGTCCCATATCCCTTATACCCTTTTTTCCCATGTTTTCATCCTCAAACCCTACTACCTTCTATCACTTTCCTTCCTTCATATCATTGATAAAATCCTAATTCCCAAAACATTCAAGGACTGTTTTGACATCCTTTATTTCACTTAACTTAAGTATATCTTGTCATTTCATTTACTCCTATCTATAAAAACTACCCCCATCACTATCACCCATTCCCATATCACTTATAAAGTCTCCAAATCCTGAATTCCCTCAAGCTGTCCAGTGACTGTCCTTCCACTCCAATTTCACTTGACAGTCCATTATATATTCACCGTGATATTTCCTCACAGCCTCTCATTATAAATTTGGCACATTTGGTATTGAAAGACAAACTCTTGTTTTCACCACACATATATCATCATATACTTGTTATACACATTTCAAAGCACCATGTCAGAAGAAAATTCATCATATGAGCAAGAATATGAGCAGGATAGTGATTCAACTGCAGAGCTAAATGTACCGAGGAGATCTCATAAAAGTGGCAGGCACGTCAGAGAAGAGCCCACTTCCTTGACTCAATTGCAGGCCTGCCCGCTTGCAATGACATGCTTTCAGCAACATTCATGTTTTCAGTATTGTGAGATGATTCCTCAGATTCAGCATCATCAGGAGTTGGTTCGCTTATTTGTCCTACATTTGTGTGATGGTCATGTAAACCTTGCTAGAGTGAACTTCACCTTAACACCAGAAACCATTTCTCATGCAAATGGGATACCAAAAATAGGTGAAGAGTGGAATAAGAGACAACAGTTGGATAGAGCATATTATGAACCTTACATCAGGCCTGGTTATATGAGGCAACTCAGCAGGGTGTTTCCTTTCAGATTCTTGAAGGAGTCCTATGCGCCATTAATGAAGCTCATCATTAGATACTTCAGTTGCGAGGGTAGATTCTCACGCCTTTATGCATACCACATACGACTGTTGATGCATTTCACGAGAGTGAGACTGATGAATATTCCATAATTCATGAGCCGAAACATAGAGCGGATGACTACCCTTGGGCAGAAGAAGACTCCAGAGCAGCAACATAATAGCATTTATCATTATGCGCTCATCAAGATGATTGTGGTACATCAGCTCAGATTGCAAGGCATTGCATGGGAGGAATTCATTTCCCGTGACTTCTTTACAGCCCCTCAGCCTCCTCCAGAGATTGTTCATGATGCATGTGAGCCTTCGCATCAGTTTGAGGTTCCTGAGACAGAGCCTATCAGTGGTCCAGTGTGTGTTACCTATCAGAGAGGTACCAGAGCCTTATTTACAGCAGCACGACGAGTACTATCTCCAACCGGGGTGGAAGGGGTCTCGTTATCTTCGACAGCAACGCGAGTACTATCTCCACATGTCATGGAAGGGGTCTCGTCTTCTACATCAGCACAGGCACAGGACAGAGGCAAGAAGCCTATGCAGGATGAGGGCCCCTCAGGAGGCCAAGATACTGATTTTATATTGATCAATGTTGATTCGAGCTCTCCCAGCTCAAAGCTGAAAGAAATCATCCAGGAGAAGAAAGCTGAGATCGACACACTTACCGAGAAATTGTAGAGATCTCAATGGGTTATAAATTACTTGGAGCAACGGAATAAACAATTGGAGGATCAGCACACACTCATGGAGCTACAGAGAATCCGCGAAGACCGTGAATTGGCCCGAAAGAGACTAGGTGACATGACACCATTTGAGCGAGAGACTTGCCCTACGAGAGTCAAAATTCATCTCGAGAAGCTCTTGGCAAAGTCCAATAGGGAAACAGACATGCTCTGACATATGAAGAACCACTATTGGGCCCGCACACATGTTTGCAGAGCTAGGATGAAGATTCTGAAGGCAAGGTTGAGAAGAGCACTAAAACGGAAAAAAAGGCCTGATCCACTCCAAATCTTGGCCAAAGCTTCCTTGGCTGAGCATGGGACATGATGGGAGACATTCACTCCAAATTTCAGCAAATTTGGAGTAAATTTTGTCATTTTTGAAAATTTTGGTTGCAAAACAGGTTTTTCTGCCCGACGCTTCGCGCCACTCGACGCGCGCTTACGTTTGAGAGATCTTCTGGAGGAAAACTTTACATTTTTGGATTTTTTATCGTAAATTATGCATTCTTAGGAATGGATGAAATATTTTATCAAGTTCTGGGTGGTTTTAAGGGTCAAAAACACTCCAAAAATGACCTTTCTGCAACCTTTTGCACCAGCAGGAACCAGTCTTGGGAGATTGTAGTTTTGGAGAGGCAAATGAACTCCAAATTGAAAAATTCGACTTGGGTTGGATAGCAGACAGATAGGGATTTCCAACGAACTATCATGAGCTCAATTTGGACTTCAGGAAGTGCCCCAAAAACAGGCTCAAAGTGGCGCGGCGCATTGAGTTTTCTGGCACGGCGCATAGAGGATTTTGGTCCAATTTTTACTTTTCAGCTCAGAAATTCGGCCAGTTTGACTAGTTTCACTTCTTGATGTAATTATTGATATATATTGATGTAATTTTCTGGCTATGATGTAAATTTGGCATGTTTTTACTTGTTCTAGAGGATTCATTCACTAAAAAGTGAAAATTAAATGAATGGATCAGTTTCCTAGCATATAGAGGCAAGTTGTTTGGCTGCCTAAATTTCAGTTCCATGTTTAGAATTGGTTGAAACAGCTCCTAGAAGGATGAGCTCGACCCATAGAGGCATGGGAAGGGGTTAGGATGGTCTATTTATTGTATTTTCTGAGACATTTTCAGGATTGGACTCTTGGGAATAGTTTGGCACCTCATTGTATATTCATTTCAGATTTTTGGCAAAGGAAAGACCAGAGTTTTGCAGCACTTGTTGGGATCCTTATGGCTCTGAGTTTTCATGATGTTTTTCTTCATGTATTTGTAATTTTCATTGATTTTTATGTATGCCATTTCCCTTCTCTTTTCTTCTAAATTAAACAAATGAGTAACTAAGGTAGAATTCATTAGTTTGCTGGTGCTCTACCTTAAACTTTTGTCTAGTTTTATATGTTTTCCTCCGTTTGAAGAGGATCCTTGCTCCCTCTGGCCCTCTTCAGCTTCTCAGCAATATTATCTATCTGTTTCATCGAATCTAAGACATCAAAGTCATTGCCTTCCCTGCCCCAACTTGAACTCTGCAAGAAATTGGCCTCATTCCCAAGCCCAAAATTTCCTTTCCCTTTTTCCAAAAAAAACCGTTAAAAAATCATTTCAAACTCCTTGATTAATATACCTAGCCTAAAATTAGCACTCATTTCAGTCATCTCAAGCCTTATTGATACATTTTTACTAAGATTGACCTGGAGAGAGCCCTCTCCTATTCTGGTAGGGCTAGCTACCAGACTGAGCGTGGTTTGGTGTTACCCTGAATCTGGCTTTCCTTCAGCCTAAGGTGGATTTAGGCTATAACATAGTGGCGGCCATACTAGGGAAAGAATGGTTTGCTTGTTGGTGTTATTTGTTTTATAAGCTACAGACGGAGCCTGAAGTTAGCTAGGTAGCCTTCGAAACGCTCTTGCTTTGCATTAGCGAAAGTAGATAAACGCTGCTTCAGTCGATCTCCGGTCTAGCTTGTGAACGTGGCACTTCACTTGTGGATTGTCTTACCCCAGTACATGTATCAAGTTCAAATATGATGGTTGATGGTGGACAACGATCAGACATAAGTAGGCTGAAATCATTCACCTGGCGACTTCATTCACTGAAAAATCCAGAAATCAATCCTTCATGGTGATTCCACTACAGGAAGATCAGTAGCTTTAAGATCTTTGTTTTAAGATGGAACGGGTTGCAAGAAGATATGCTCCCATGAGCCGAGATCACATCCCAGGTTTTCCAAATAAAATGCCCAAGGTGGATTGGCTTCATAATTTGCCTATGTTCAGAAATGTGGAAGGTAATGACGCTGCTCTTCATCTGGTGAAATTTCACATTCATGTGCATAAATTAAAGATCGATTTTCCTGAAGACTATTTGATGAAAATGTTTATGGCTACTCTGGAAGATGAAGCCTGATCTTGGTATGGAATTTTTCCACCTGCTTCTATTTATTGTCTAAAGGATTTTCATACAATATTCTTTGAAAGGTATAAAGAATCTTGTCCATCCTTAATATTAGTGCAGAATTGTTGTGAACACGTTAGTAGTTTCATTGAAGATCTTGAGAATTTTTATGGGGATAATGAATTGATGGACAGAGAAATCATGGAAGCATTGTATGAAAATTCGTTTCAGTAGCACACAGAAATCTTAGAGGATACTTATCAAGATCAGCAAGTTGAAGATTTCCATATTACTGAAAATGATGAAAGAAGGAGTTTTATTTCAGATCTGGTTGAAATAAAGGATGATACGCAGGAAAATGATGTTCCAATCTCAGATAGTGATGACAATAAATCAGATCGAGAAATAAATTGTGATGAGGAAAAACATGTTGTTTCGGATCTCATTAAAGAGAGTTGTATTGTTGAGGCTACCTCAAATGAAGAAAACAGAGTTACAGACCTAAAATCTCTCATCCCACCAGAACTAGATCTTCACGAGGAGGTAGTTCACTCCCTCTATGAAAAACAAGATGAGATCTTCGCTCAAGTAAGTGAAAAAATTTCCTTGGATGAATCGTTGGTAGATGATAGAAATGTCATGTTTGGGTTTCAAGAATCATCTGAAGTTTCTTTTCTCATGATTGATGAATGTAATGAGAAACATGATAATCTGGTTGTCATATCATATGAAGATTACCTACAATATATTTAGGCTACAGAAGCTCAGATCATTCAGGACTGCCATTCAGATTATTCTTCATATGTCTCATGTTTTGAAATGTTTTTCCAAGAGGAGATCTGCTCATCTACTTGTTCATAATTTTTTGAGGACCAGGAACATACTTTTACTGAAGTACATTATGAAGAAAGGTCAGAATCAAAAGAAAAAGACACCTTGTTTATTCAGCAGGAGGTAAATCTTCATGTTTTTCAGGATCCACTTGCAAATATTTTGCAGTCAGCAGTGAAGGTGATTATTGCAGTATTTAGTGATGAAGGAGATCATGGTCAATTATGTTTTTGGATGCCCGGTTACCAGTATCTATTGTTGACCAGAAGATCTGATCAGGAAAATCAATCAAGAAGGCATCTACTTGATTGGTTACATTGGAAGGCTCACTACACATGATTGTACAGATTCCATCAGTAGGCAGTTGGATGTCATCATGATTTGAAGCCCTCAAATATCGATGGACTGCTGCCATTAAAAAGCTTTGTAAGTACTTGTTTTAGTTAAGTAAGTCATGATTCATTTACGAGTCAATTTTCAGTCTTGTTATTGAGTCAGTTTCAGTCAAAGTTTCAGTCAAACAAATTCATTCAACAGTCTTGAGTTGTTTTGTCAAAATAATGGACTCCATAGCCCAATGGATGAAGGCACTGCCTACTGTCCCAGAGATCTGCCGTTCTTGGCACCTCCTAGGAGTTACCATCCCCATTGGAGCCAATGTTAGAGTCGGTCATTACATCACTCCGTCAGAGATAATTTCTCTTATTGCATTTCCATTTTTAGGTGTCTCATGCCGCTCATTCATCTGCATTCCGTTAGGGGCATGCCATTATCTGACGGAAGGGTCTCTTCACGAGTTTCCCTCATGTTTTTACCTACTGGGTTTGGTCAAAATTTATCAAAAGTTCATTAAAGTTTATTTCAGTCATTTACAGTCATAGATGGTCTTGCAGTCAAAAAAGAGTCTTTCAGTCATTAGGTCTAGGCTTTGGTCTTCAGAATGTCAAATAATTCCCGCAGGCCATGAGGATTTCTTCAATAATTTTTCATTTCAAGATTTTCATCATCAATAATGCTCAAGGATGTTTCTTCTTCAAAACTCTGTTTTGAAGAAGAAATCGTCAAATTTGTTTTTGTAATAAATCTATATTTTAAAGTTTTTCCGCCATGAAGTACTTCAAATGCAGACTCTGGTCATACTTTGTCGAAGTTCAATGCCATCATCCCTGCAAAAGATCAACCAAGAAAACATCATTTCAAGCCAAAAAAAAATCAAAAGGAAATTTGAAAAACAGAGTTATATGAAAAGTGAAGAAATGTCAATTTTGAAACATTACAAAGTGGGTGCTGCTAGAGAAAATCAAATCCATGACTTTATATGAATGTTCCATGTTTATCAATGTTATTTGCATTAAAGAGGTTGATTGAAGAAAGCCAACTCCAAAGTGTGAGAAGGCTGGCTTTGAAATTTTCGAAATACCATTGTGTTTAAGTCTGTAGCCTACTGGGGCTGCGCAACGCATTGGCGTTTTCCCACGGTGTATTTTTCCTCTGGCGTCAGCATCAAAAGGACGCGGCTTCTGGAACCCTCAGAAAAATTCATCTCCGCTCCATAAAAAATAAAATCGATTCAACTCATTTTTCTCCAAGTAAGTTTGACAAAGCCTGTTCAGTGATTTTAGTCATGTGTGGTGTGGTTTAGAGGCAAAAAAATTAGAGTGTGGTTGGTGAAAAAACAAACCCTATATCCATGTCAAAATTTTCTCTCTTAGGGTTTGAAAATAAGTGTTGAAGTTTAACTTTTGGTGCTAAATGCTCTTGCTTCATTACTCATTTGTGTTCCCATAACTGTCATACTGTTATCATCATCCCTTCTCCTATTCCCGCTGTCCCATATCCTTTATACCCTTTGTTCCTATGTTTTCATCCTCAAACCTACTACTTTCTATCACTTCCCTTCCTTCATATCATTGATAAAATCCTAATTCCCAAAACATTCAAGGACTGTTTTGACATCCTTGACTTCATCTAACTTAAGTATATCTTGTCATTTCACTCCTATCCCTAAAAACTATATTTCCTATCACTATCTCCCACTCCCATATCACTTATAAAATCTCCCAATCTCGAATTTCTCCAAAGTTGTCAAGTGACTGTCCTTCCATTCCAATTTCACTTGACAGTCCATTATGTCTATTAAACGTGATATTTCCTCACAACCTCATTTCATACTTGGTACATATTTGGTATTGAAAGACAAACTCTTGTTTCACCACATATATATCAACATATACTTGTTATACACATTATAAAGCACCATGTCAGAGACAGATTCATCATATGAGCAAGAATATGAGCAGGACAGTGATTCAACCACCGAGCTTAATGTACCGAGAAGGCCTCATAAAAGTGGTAAGCACGTCAGAGAAGAGCCCACTTCCTTGACTCAGTTGCAGGCATGCCCGCTTGCAATGGCATGCTTTCAACAACATTCATGTTTTCAGTATTGTGAGATGATTGCTCAGATTCAACACCATCAGGAGTTGGTTCGCTTATTTTTCCTACATTTGCGTGATGGTCACGTAAACCTTGCTGGAGTGAACTTCACCTTGACACCAGAAACCATTTTTGAGGCAACCGGGATACCAAACATAGGTGAGGAGTGGAATAAGAGACAGCAGCTGGATAGAGCATATTATGAACCTTACATCAGGCCTGGTTATATGAGGCAGCTCAACAGGGTGTTTCCTTTCAGATTCTTGAAGGAGTCCTATGCGCCATTAATGAAGCTCATCATTAGATACTTCAGTTGCGAGGGTAGATTCTCACGCCTTTATGCATACCACATACGATTGTTGATGCATTTCACAAGAGTGAGACTGATGAATATTCCATACTTCATGTGCTGAAACATAGAGTGGATGACTACCCTTGTGCAGAAGAAGACTCCAGAGCAGCAACATAACATCATTTATCATTATGCGCTCATCAAGATGATTGTGGTACATCAGCTCGGATTGCAGGGCATTGCATGGGAGGAATTCATTTCTCGTGACTTCTTTACAGCCCCTCGGCCTCCTCCAAAGATTGTTCACGATGCAGGTGAGCCTTTGCATCAGTTTGAGGTTCCTGAGACAGATCCTATCAGTGTTCCAGTGTGTGTTACCTATCAGAGAGGTACCATAGCCTTATTTGCAGCAGTACGACGAGTACTATCTCCACCCGGGGTGGAAGGGGTCTCGTTATCTTCGACAGCAGCATGAGTACTATCTCCACATGTCGTGGAAGGGGTATTTCCTTCTACATCAGCACAGGTACAGGACAAAGGCAAGAAGCCTATGCAGGATGACAGCCCCTCAAGAGGCCAAGATACTGATTTTATATTGATCGATGTTGATTCGAGCTCTCCCAGCTCAAACCTAAAGGAAATCATCCAGGAGCAGAAAGCTGAGATCGACACACTTACTGAGAAATTGTAGAGAGCTCAGTGGGTTATAAATTACTTGGAGCAGTGGAATAAATAATTGGAGGATCAGCACACACTCATGGAGCTGCAGAGAATCCGCGAAGACCGTGAATTGGCCCGAAAGAGACCAGGTGACATGACACCATTTGAGCGAGAGAATTGCCTTACGAGAGTCAACATTCATCTGGAGAAGCTCTTGGCGAAGGCCAATAGGGACAAATACATGCTCAGACATATGAAGAACCACTATTGGGCCCGCACACACGTTTGTAGAGCTAGGATGAAGATTCTGAAGGCGAGGTTGAGAAGAGCACTGAAACGGTGAAAAAGGCCTGATCCACTCCAAATCTTGGCCAAATATTCCTTGGCTGAGCATGGGACATGATGGGAGACATTCACTCCAAATTTCAGCAAATTTGGAGTAAATTTTGTCATTTTTGAAAATTTTGGTTGCAAAACAGGTTTTTCTGCCCGACGCGTTGCGCCACTCGACGCGCGCTTACATTTGAAAGATATTCTGGAGGAAAAATTTACATTTTTGGATTTTTTATGGTAAATTATGCATGCTCAATAATGGATGAAATATTTTATCAAGTTCTGGGTGGTTTTAAGGGTCAAAAACACTCCAAAAATGACCTTTCTGCCACCTTTTGCACCAGTAGGGACCAGTCTTGGGAGATTGCAGTTTTCGAGGGGCAAATGAAATCCAAATTGAAAAATTCGACTTGGGTTGGATATCGGACAGACAGGGCTTTCCAACGAGCTATCATGAGCTCAGTTTGGACTTCAGGAAGTGCCCCAAAAATAGGCTCAAAGCGGCGCGGCGCATTGAGTTTTCTGGCGCGGCGCATAGAGGATTTTGGTCCAATTTTTTTTTTTCAGCTCAGAAATTCGGCCAGTTTGACTAGTTTCACTTATTGATGTAATTATTGATCTATATTGATGTAATTTTGTGGCTATGATGTAAATTTGGCATATTTTTACTTGTTCTAGAGGATTCATTCACTAAAAAGTGAAAATTAAATGAATGCATGAGTTTCCTAGCATATAGAGGCAAGTTGTTTGGCTGCCTAAATTTCAGTTCCACATTTAGAATTGGTTGAAACAGCTCCTAGAAGGATGAGCTCGACCCCTAGAGGCATGGGAAGGGGTTAGGATGGTCTATATATTATATTTTCTGAGACATTTTCAGGATTGGACTCTCGGGAATAGTTTGGCACCTCATTGTATATTCATTTCAGATTTATGGCAAAGGAAAGACCAGAGTTTTGCAGCACTTGTTGGGATCCTTGTGGCTCTGAGTTTTGATGATGTTTTTATTCATGTATATGTAAGTTTCATTGATTTTTATGTATTCCATTTCCCTTCTCTTTTCTTCTGAATTAAACAAATGAGTAACTAAGGTAGAATTCATTAGTTTGCTGGTGCTCTGCCTTAAAATTTTGTTTAGTTTTATATGTTTTCCTCAGTTTGAAGAGGATCCTTGCTCCCTCTATCCCTCTTCAGCTTCTCAGCAGTATTTTCTATCCGTTTCATTGAATCTAAGACATCAAATTCATTGCCTTCCCTGCCCCAACTTGAACTCTGCAAGAAATTGGCCTCATTCCCAAGCCCAAAATTGCCTTTCCATTTTTCCAACAAAAACCCTTAAAAAATAATTTCAAACTCCTTGATTAATATACCTAGCCTAAAATTAGCACTCATTTAAGTCATCTCAAGCCTTATTGATAAATTTTTACTGATATTGACCCAGAGAGAGCCCTCTCCTGTTCTGGTAGGGCTAGCTACCAGACTGAGCGTGGTTTGGTGTTACCCTGAATCTTGCCTTCCTTCAGCCTAAGGTGGATTTAGGCAATAAGATAGTCAAAATAATCTTCCATCCTATCTACATGGTGTTGGGATGTGGTAGACTCTTTTGTAGTGAAGTGTGGGATCTTTGATTGGTAATCGTTGGGTAAGGGCACTAGGGGCTGAGGTAAAACCAGAGCTGCGTACCAGGCTGCCATGATGATGTTCTGGTGAGGAAAGGGCTAGCTTGAGTAGCTAGTATGTGTATGATAGGGATAATAGGACTAGCAGAAGTCTGTTGTGCAGATATAGGGTGGTAGAGCCCCAAGTTTTGAATGAAGTGAATATCAGGAGGTGTATATGGAAGGGTCTCTCTGTCCCTAATTTGTTGACCACTATGAGGTGGTGAACCGGAAAGCTCAAAGTCTGGATAGTCTAGAACACTGAATGACCAGTTCTTAGTAATATTTTTGGTAGGTCTAGGTTGAAAGGTGGGACTAATAGAGGTGTAAGGTCTTCTGGTGCAGATTTAGCTCTATGGACGTGGCTGGAAATAGTTGGTCTTTTAGGCATAGGAGATCTCTTGAGGATACTCTCAGGGTTTTCAACTATTCCATGTGGGTTTGGGTTGGGGTAAGCTCTTGTGTGAATGGTTCTTGAAGCCATAATGTTGTTTTCCAACAAAGCAGCTTAACCCTACTTGTTACTTCTATTGTGGCTGATGTTTTTATGGAGGTTGGTCTCCCAGTGGAGTCTTATGTGAACCAAGATAATCAGCAGGCCTACTGATCACCAGTGGAGTCTTTTAATCATTTAGGAACTATGGAGTCACCAGGTGGAAGTTTTAGGATGTTTCAAGAGGGTATACTATCCACCACAGTGTTTCTGTAATGTCCTTTTTAGGGAATTCCTTAAAACACAACAAGCTCTAGCCAGAGATGGACTGGGAGGGAATTTACCAGATATTTCACCTTTGAAAGAGGATGAGATCTGGAGGTTGTCTGGCCCTTTCCAGACTCTGCCTAAGAGTGTGGGGGAAAACACACCAAGTGGTATTGAGGTTTATTTGTGAATAGGAGTGTTTGACTGCCAACTTGAATAGAGATTGTGGGTTTCTGAGGCTCTTGGGATGTAGTAAGATGGAAAATACTTAGAAGTTCCTGAGTGGAGTCTCCATTATGTTGGTGTTCCCATGTTTTGGTCAGATTGGCAAGACCAAAAGATGAGACAACATCAGAACCACTTTCAGCCCCCAGGATCTAGCCCTCCTGGGTCCAGAGAGGGATCTCTCTATATGAGAAATTTTTTTATGTCTTTAAAGCTCAAAGTTAAGATGTTAGGCTAGTTATAGGCACGAGGTTTGTTTGTTTGATTGTTTGTTTGGTTTTTGGGAATCAGGAAAGCAGGGTTTCAGTATGATAAAAGGATGAGCAAGGAGGATTTTAAGCAAAGGAGGGATGATTCAGAGAACATCAGGACCATTGGGCAATGGAGTTAGGAAAGGTTTTACTTGCTATTCAATATGCAGGCTTTCAGTTAGGGTAGTCATCTAAAGCATTGGATCTTAAAGATGATAGTGTGGCATTAAATGGTAAGAGAGAAGGTGAAAGCAAGGAAACCTCCAATGTGACCTTTCAGCAATCAGATCTAGGGACAGGACATGCCATTGAACAACCTGTGATCTAAGACTTAAAAGGTTAACTCTTCAAACAAAGGAACATTAAATATTTGGAACACAAATTTGAACACCTGAGATCAGAGAGAGACTTTGAACTCTCAATGCTTCGGCATCCAGCTCAAGGGAACTTAGAGAGGTTCAATTAATTGAAAAGGATCCTAGTGAGATAGAGACAGAGTTCTAGACTCCCGATATCCCAATCCATTCGATTAAAGCCTAACAAGAACATCTAAGAACAATTTCATTAATTCATACATCAGCTAGCATCATATGGAACCACTACACTCGTTAAATTAGCTTGAAATCAATCCTCAGATAACACATAAAGCAGAAAACATTGAAGGCAAGGAGAGTAGAAACATAGGGTAATGACCTAAAATGGAAAACATAGACAAAGACAGAAAAACATCACCGCGACTTTAAATCAGGATCCAAAGAAATGTGCTTGTCATATTAAAGAGAAACACTAGTCAAGTACAACATTACCAATATCTTGATATTCAATTTGAGAACATCTTCCTCGGCCTATCTTACAACTTTACACAGAGAACATGTCTCAAAAGGAACAGCTTGAAATTCACAGATAGCCGATCAACAACCCTTACAATGAGTTTCTTCATGAATTTTATAGTTGAAAAGAGGTTGAGGAGGTAGGTGGAAAACTAAATGTAGCATTAAAACTCAGAAGAGGAAGAAGGCCGAGGCCCCATTCTGTTTTAAATTCTGGGCATTTGTTTCTGGTACTCTTTGGATGAAAGAGTGGTCTTCGTCAAGCTGCAATTTACTCCAGGTATGCCTTTGATGTACTTGCTGTAATACCTCTGGAGAATTCTGATGAACTGAACAATGGAAAATCAATGATTTCAGGTCTGCCATACTGTGTAACAAATGCTTCTGATAGCATAGGACTGTTTTCAGGGCTGGAAAACTTCCCGTTGACACAATGTAGACTGAAACAGTAATGAGTATTGTGTCCTTTCTTAGGGGGAGACATTCTGCTGATGTGAAACCTTGATGATATCCTTTTCTGCACACTAGACCTCCCATGTGGTTCATGAGGTCTTGGATTTGGTACTTTGCCTTTAAATTATTAGATTAAGGCTCAAGACCTTCAATTACAGGCCTTAAACTCTCTGCTTCCTCACTGATACTCTTTGTCGCTCCATGATTGCCTCTGTCTGCGAAATCTGCACTTTAATAGCTCTGGACAGGTCTTATAGAGTTTAGCTCTGTTATTTTCCGAAATCTTTCTGTAGAGTCCTTCCCAAACATTTTCCTGCAGCATTAGCCTCAGACAATGGCCTTCTCTGTGCATAATGTCACTGGAACAGTGACTGCGAACAGTGGAGGCTTTCACCACCTGAAACCTTGCAAAACATGAAAACAAGCTAAGAAATTCCATGCATGGGGTGCGACGCTGTGGATTACTGCGAAAATGGCGACGTGAACACGTGGAAAGTTGACGTGGCGGGACAGGGTCAATGGCGGGGTGTGAATTAAATCTAGACCGTCCGATCTTAGGAGGAAATCAACGGTAGAAAACATATCGGAGGGCAATGGATTGTGGGCCAGGGGTACTGTTTGCCTTGGTTATCGCCTGAGCATCTTTGGGGCGCGATGGCCGTTGGATGGCCCGCCCCAGATCGAATGGTTTACAACAATATCGTGCCTGATCTGTGGACGAACGTTAATGCACTATGGGGGGCGGTTTTCAATAGTGCGCGGAGCCACGCGTCATGCAGTGAGTGGAATTGCTGCCAAACAAAATCACTACCCACCCTCCAAAGGCGGTGCGATGGAAACTGGTGGTTTGTAACAGGGACGTGATTGCGGGGGCCACCAGGGCGGATGAAATGTGGACCGTTGATCTGTAGGTCAGATCGACAGTTGTGACATGGTCGCAGGGGCGAACAGGAACATGAGAGTACTTGCGATGGCTGTTGGATAGCCGGTAAATCAACGGTCAACAGCATTCCCAATATCCAAGCGCGCTAAGCGCTTTTTGGGCTAGCCCCTAGCTTTAGCACTGGGTCATGTGAGGGGAAACGGTTCTGGCGCTGAACCGAAAGGGGCTAAACCTGGAATGTGAGGAATATGGGTTTTTTGGCCCTTTTTTAATGAAATTCCAGGCCAAAAGGGATAACGATAGAGGGAAAAAGGGGTTATTTTACCAAACAAAGGGTATTTGAATGGTTTAAGAGAGGATTTGGGATGATTTGGAGGAATTGAGGGCAGGAAAAGGAGAGGAAAACAAAGGCTTTTAAATTAGGAATAGCAGTGAAGATTTTTTAAAGGGCCGAGGCACAGGGAGGCTTCAAGGATGATGTGTCTTCAGGGGAGATGCATTCCTTGAAGGTTCAGAAACATTTTAGCCCCCTGTTTGTTTGTCAAAAAATTCATAGGGGACTAACAATTCCAAAGGCCTATTGAGCATAGATATCAGTATTTGGTTCTAAAATGCCTCCTAAAAAGATTTCAACAGCCATTCAGCTCTCAGAGTACTCTATTATGACTCATGAAGATGAATAATTGCAACATGATACATCAAAATTACAAGAGCAAGTGCACCAAATTTCTCCCTTGCAAAGAGCAACAAAAATTGAAACGGAAGTTTTGAAGAAAGGCGTGGAAGTGAAGATGGATGGTTTGAAGAATAATATGGATGGTTTGAAGAAAGGCGTGGAAGCTAAGATGGATGGCATGGAAGCTGGCATGGAAGCTAAGATGGATGACATGGAAGAAAAAATGAAAAACAACATGGAAAACATGAAGAATGATCTAAAATAAGACATGGAAGGTTTGAAAAAGTTGATACAAGAAATTTTTCATAATGGTGAAAACATAGTAGAGGAAAATCATGATGAGAACAAAACAAATGTTAATCGTGATTTCATAGACTCTAATGTTGGATGGAAGAACCATCATATTCCAAAGATGTATATGAGGAATTTTAATGGCAAGGATCACATAACATGTATACTACAAATGGAGCAATATTTCGATCTCAATAATGTTCAAAACAGACAAATGGTACTCATCGCAACTTTACATTTAGAAAAAAATACATCTGTATGGTATTGATGGATTTTCTCTCATAAAAAAATTGTCACTTGGTCAATTTTTATGGAGGAAATGATAGAAAATTATGAGGATACAAAGAGAAACACCTTATTTAGCCAATTGATAAATCTCAAACAAAAGGGTTCAGTGGGGGAGCACATTGAGGAATTCCAAAAATTGAATATAAGGGTAACTAATATTCCAGAGGAACACAGGATTGATGTCTTCATAGCGACTTTAAAGGATAACATCCAACATGAATTTTGCATTTGGGAACCTTCGTTGGAGAAGGCATTCAGGTTGGAAAGAAAAATTGAATGTAAAAGTATGGTGACAAGGAAGCCCACCAGTCACATATATAAAGATGGAAGTGTTGCTACTACTAGACTTCCACAACCTACATGGTTGACACCACAAAAATTTGAAGAAAAAAGAGAAAAAGGGCTTTGCTACAGTTGTGACAGAAAATACACTAAAGGTCATAAGTGTGCTGAAAAGATATTATTTTACATAGATTGTGAAGAGGAAGAAGTAAATGAACAAGAAATTTCAAAAGAAGAGGATGTGCACCAGGAACCAACCCTAGAAGAAGAAGAAATGAGTCCAACCATATTGTGTAATGCATTGGCATGAATTACCACTCCTCAAACTTTCAAGATAGAAGGACATATCAAGAAGCACAGGTATGCCAAGCTTAATGTAGCAGAAAGCACTATAGAGTCCATCATGTTTGGATTATTTCAGGCTAAGGAAATTAGTAAAGGAAAAGAGACATCAATTGGCATTTATTTATGAAAATAAAGGAAAATATGAGAAACATAAGGTGGAAAGACATAGATTTACATTGCAGACAAATTGAAGGGAAAATGAAGGAAAAAGAAGAATTTAGAGGCCTTAATGGTAAAAAGGCTTATGAGGATCAGTTTACAACTTTTTTTAGTTTTGGCTTGATCTCTCATAATTTTTCACACTTAGAGCATTCTTGGAGAACCTTTGGCATACATTGGATTTGGATAAATAATGAAAAGGGAAGGAAAGGAAAGAAAAGGAAAGCAAGCAGAAGGTTGGATCAACAGCTTCAGTGAGAATATTTTGCAGATAATAGATTGTGTGTGTTATTTCCTAGCTTAGGTTTGAATGCATAGTACATGCATCTGTTTATTTTATTCATTTTTTGTCATTGGCATGGGTTTTTTTGAGTTTGACTGTAGTTTCATCCTTACCTTGTGATTTCTTGGATAACCATCATGTGATGGGATTCATTTCTTGGTTTAGCTTTGGATTTCTCGAAGATTTTGGAACTGAGTGAGGTGGTCACAAGAAAACATCCAAGGGTTGGGAGTGGAGATGGATTTCTATGAGAATACATCGATAAGTTGGTGGTGACAGGAAAATTTCTCATGTATGGTGAAGGAATTCTGAGACATCCAACCTTGTTTTTTCATTGTGATCTCTTGGCCAGTTTTGGCAAGATAGCGATAGTTTAAGGGTCGAGCTGGTTTAACCCATGGATTCCCTTGTTTTTTTATATCTTTATTTATTCCATGATATCCCAAATTCCTGCTTGGAATATGGAACATGGGTGATTGGCTGAAAGAAATATTTCGTTCAACTCAATCAATGGTCGGGTGGTACATGGAATTCCCTAACTTGGTTGGATTTTGTATCTGTTAATCAACGTTATTTTATATTTTACTATTCATCAGTATTTTTAATGGTTATTTTTTTTATTTTATGGTTGTTATATCATGGTTAATATCCTTGTTATATGTTGGTTATAAGCATGATTTAAGATATGTACTAGCTATGAATCTAGTTATGTTTGATAAGTTGATGAATGGTTTATGAAAGCATGGGCTAACAAGTGTTGTTGCAGCTACTTGAGAGGGAATTTTACCTTCTCAGTGATTCTCAACTTAAGTATAGATATTTACACTTAGATATGCATTCATGACCCATAGCTTACATGCTTTCCATGTGTTTGAAGAAATGTTTTTCATGGAATAGGCATGTCCTGGGTTAGTTCTTGTTAAATTTTTGTATGAAAATTTTTGTAATTATGTCATTTCTCATTCTGAGAAGTTACGGGAAGTTTTGGGTAGTGGTCTCGAGTTTTTCCTTAAACGTGGCTTAGATATCGAGATCGCACCCTCTAAACTAGAGATTTTGGGTTATAAATGCATGGAGGCAGTGTTGTGCATTCAGTTGGAGGCATATAACCATACCCAGGTCTTGTCATGCATGCGGTTAGAGGTTAATTTATGAGAAACGTAGCCCCAACTGAGGGTTTGGTCACCTAGGGTGGTCCTTTGACCCCCTAAGTGTCTTGAAGCCCTGAGGGATGTTAGTATTTGTTTAGTTTTTTGGCCCCACTTCCATAACTGGAGCTTGGAGGTCAGGTCATGTTGTAATGATACTCTACTTCAAATTTACATGGAAGGTGTTGGGGTTCTTATGTTTTGGCAGATTTGGCAATACCAAAAGATAAGACAACATCAAACCACTTTGGGGCCCTAGGATCTAGCCCTCCTGGACCCGGAGAGGGATCTCTCCAATAAAACAAAGAATGATATATCTTTGAAAGCTTAGATTGAGATATTAGGCTAGGTATGAAGCACAAAAGGGGGGTTTAAATGGTTTGGTTGGTTGGTTTTTGGGTTATTCATGGGATCATGGACTAAGAAAGTAATGAGAGGAAGGGACAAAGCAGCAGGATGTCTTCAGCAAAGAGGATAGGTCAAGAAAATGCCATCCATTGGGCTATGGATTCGTGAAAGGATAATTACATGCAACAACTAGCCAAGGCTTTCAGAGGGCAAGTCATCTACACTAAAGGATATTTTAGATTAGATGGTGGGATTGGAACATTAAGGAAAGAAGGTGAAAGAAGGGACAACCAATTTTCTATCTATAGATCAGGTCAGAGGTCATTTAACTTCAGACCTGCTTGTACATACTCAAAGGCAGCTCTCAAAGAGGGACAAAGGGGAAGCTTATAGATCGGACCAGAGGTCATTTAACTCCAGGTCAACTTTAGCATGCTCCAAGGGAAAACAGAGATAAGTTTAACGGAGAGATCTTAGAAAGGCCAGCGTGGTTGCACAAGGATCCTAGTGGATAGGGCTAACTCTAATTCCCAGTGTTCCCAAATCTTCCAGATTAAACCCAACAAGAACATCTAAGAACTGATCCATTAAATTCATACATCAGATAGCAGGCAATAACATCCACTACACCGGTTAAATTGACTGAAATCAATCCTTAGATAACACATTTCAGAAGAGAAACATAAATGGCAAGGAGAGCAGGAGCATAGGGTACCTAACAAGGGTAAATCCTATTCCAAACTTCTGATGCAAGCCAGTAGAACATGAAATAGCATGTAAATGAAATAAACAGAGTTAGAAAAACATCACCAATAGTAATAGACCAGGATCCTATGAAATGTGCTTGATTAATGATGCAAAACCAGTCAAATACATCAGAGCTCAATGGCTGAAATACAATCCAAATTTCTCCTCCCAACCTACTACATAATAAATACTTTGCTACTCCCTCCCAAGACTGTTCTAACAGTCAAACATGAATCCCTCTAACTCCAACAGCAACAACTGGACCACAACAACCCAGCAACAACCTTTTCAATTCGTTCTTCGGAATTATTATAGGAGAATGAGAATAAAAGAGGTAGATACAAATTAAATGAGTCTCATTAAGACAGAATGGTGGAGGAGGCCGAGCCCATTCTAGTTAATGGCGTTTTTCTGTACTCTGTAGACTGTTTGGAAGCGTCTGTCAGGTCAAGATTGACCTCTGATATGTTCTTTAAGTCCTTATGGCGGTCTGGAACTCTGCACTTCTTTATGGATCGGGTTAACTGGTTTTAAGTCAGCGGGCCTCTCCATACCTCCATAAATGTTGACCAGCCAATTTTTAATGAAGCTCTGTCAGTGCAATTAACTTCTTATGGGCTCGAGGCAGCATGGAGACTATTGTGAGAAGGTGTACCTCTGGAGAAGACACATTCTGTTGTTAGGTAGCATAGTTATGACATGCTGGTGTGCTCATTAGTCTTCAAGCTGAACCTTGAGTCCTCGAACACAGGATTATAATTGTTAATCTTCTATTGTGTGCGAAAACCCTTCCAAAATCCGTCTCTACTGTCTCCTTTGGCTGCTAAATTGGCCTCTCCGTGATACCTGCACAGTGAAATAGACCTGTTATGAACACAGGCAATGGTGGCAGAGACAATGTTTCGGAGGCCCGTGGGAGCGGTGGTGGAAATAATGGAGAAGGCAGCAAAAATGGTTATAGTGTAAAGCCCAAATGTTTGACCTTTGGCCAAAATACAAAGAAAAAAGGGCTAAGACATACGAAATGGAAATGAAATGGTGGGACCCAACCATGGCGGGGGGGCGATTCATTAAAGTTTAATGAAAAATGCGAAGGTTTGATTATAGGGGGGGAAACAAAGAAAAGCAGTGAAAATGCAACGAAATACGATGGAAGGATCGTACAAGGTGGGACCCAAATCGCAATCTCAAATCGGGAGCGGAAGGCAATCGTAATCGGAGGGGGCCAAGGGTGACGCACAATAGATCTTTCGATTGTGATTGGGAAGGAAAAACGATAGCCGTTAGATCGACGGAGAGATGGACGGATAAGAACGAATCGGGCAATCACAATCGGAGGATGGACAGGGGTGTCACATTTCAAAGTTCTGATTGCGATCGGTGGAGGGGGCGTGATTGAGCGCTGACCGTTGGATCCGGAGATCATATCAATGTCTATCGCTCAATCGGAGGGAGAGTTTGATCGAAGCGATCGAGAGAAGAGTTGTGATCGGGTCAATCGGGGCGATGGTGCGATCAGCGCTGAGTCGTCGGATCTGGCTGAGGGATGGATGGCTGAGATGAAATCGGGATGCGGCGGGATCGGAAATTGGAAGACGAGACTTGCGATCAATCGGAGATCGGAGGGAAAGGCTCGTGATTGATCGAAAGGGAAAGCATAAGTGTTGCGATTTGAACAGTCTTCGTGATTGCAATTGGCATGCGGCGGGGGTTAATATATAATACAGAACTTTATAATAAAGTTCTATAATATGTAAAGCGGGGATGGAAGAGGGGAAGTAGATAAGACATAAATCACGTATGTATTAAAGTGATTAATAATGCGATTTATGATCGAAAAAGGGGGAAAAAGGGTTAGACCTTACTATAAGGTAGGAAAGTGGGTTTTGCGGCCTGTAAATGGATTTTAAAGCCTATAAAGGGTAACGATGAGGGAGAAAAGGGGATTTTGGGAAAACGAAGGGTAGAGGAAGAATTTAAAGGGGATTTTGGGGGGAATTGAAAGGTAATAAGGGAAATAGAAGGGGAGAAAAAGGAAGACCAAGTAGAAGCTAAGTGGGGGGTGAAATCAGAGGGAAAAAGGGCCTTTTGGGCATTCTTCTTCACAACAGAGGGTATTTTATGATGGAAATCATCAGAGGGGATTTTCACAAAGGAAAAAAGGCACAAAGAGGCTTCAAGGATGATGTGTTTGCAAGGGAAATGCATTCCTTGAAGGCTCAAAAACATTTTAGTCCCCTGTTTGCTTGTCAAAAATTTATGGGGGGCTAACAGTGGCTCCACATGGGGATGGCTTCTTCTTGAAGGAGTCAAGAATCCAGAGAATGATCTTTGGTGTAGGTCATATGCCTGCTGCTTGGCACATCCCTTTCTTCCTTTGCTCAGCTGCCCTTAACCATGAAGAAATTAAATCAACAGTAACATTCTCCCATACGGCTACCTACCCACACTAAAGTCCTAACATTTTTCTTCTTGGTGCACTTGGACTTGCAGACCCTTTACATCATCAATTTTTACAAACAGGAAAATAAGCCTATTTTACTTCTACCCTTATTACTCCATGAGACCAGATTATATTGTTGATCTCATAGCTTCTCCACCTAATCTAAGACAAAAATTGAAAACATTCAAGCCAGGGTTAGACTGTCTGGCTTGCTAGACTTTGCAGAAATCAAAAACAACTAACTACATGCTCATGGTCTGAGCTTTATTTTAGGCTTCCTACCTTCCCTACTCTACTGGAAATCTCTGATGTTTTAGGTGATATGATAATGCCAATGCAGCCAGTCAAGCAATATCAAGAAAGGACATGAGCACTGACTGCCTGTGAGAGATAACCACAAGGTGCTCTGCATGTGGTTCTTCAAAGTTGTGGTCACCATCAGTAGTGACCATTCCTGATGAATCTGGCCCGTGCTGGAGATTATTTCTGGAGTATTTGAGCAAGTCAGGGCCTCCATGTACTCTGCTACAGGATCGACGAATGCATGATGTCCCAACTCCTTCTTTATGCCTTCCCTGATTAGTAGGTTGTCTACGTCCTGGGCAACTTTGATTTCTGCGTTTTTCATTGCGTCTTCAAAGCGGCTCTTGAGAACCAGATCATCTTCTTCTTGCACATCGAACAGCAGCAAAATCTCTTCATTTTTAGGGGGTGGGAGACTTTCCAAGAATGCTCTCAGGTCTCTGAACTCGTATGATATCTCCTATGAGTTCGAAAGTTCGAGCTCAGCTTCATATCTCTCAACCACCAAATCTAAAAAAAATTTCTTAAGCACGGGCTGATTATCGAGAGGTAAGCTGAGAGGGACAATTTTTGGAAGGTCCTCCCATTCAATTTCTGCCAGTACACTCGCTATTCCACACCGAAACTCTGCCATGAGGTTTGGATGTATTTCTGTAAATTGTTCAGAGTCTTCCATAAGTGAAGTGACTGGAATTTTAGCACGGATGATGTTGTACTGTGACATGGTCTCCCAGTGGAGTCACGTGTGAAAACACAGATAATTATTGGCCTACTGATCACCTATGGAGTCTTCTTATCATTCAGGAATTGTGGAGTCGCCAGGTGGATGATCTACAACTTATTTTCCACCACAGTGGTTTACCAAATCAAGGTTGATTGGTCTAGTTCCCCAGTGGAGTCGCCATTATGTTGGGGTTCCTATGTTTTGGCAGATTTGGCAATACCAAAAGATAAGACAACATCAAACCACTTTGGGGCCCTAGGATCTAGCCCTCTTGGACCTGGAGAAGGATCTCTCCAACAAAACAAAGAATGATATATCTTTGAAAGCTCAGATTGAGATATTAGGCTAGGTATGAAGCACAAAAGGGGGGTTTAAATGGTTTGGTTGGTTGGTTGTTGGGTTAGTCATGGGATCATGGACTGAGAAAGTAATGAGAGGAAGGGAAAAAGAAGCAGGATGTCTTCAGCAAAGAGGATAGGTCAAGAAAATTCCATCCATTGGGCTATGGAGTCATGAAAGGAGAATTACATGCAACAACTAGCCAAGGCTTTCAGAGGGAAAGTCATCTACACTAAAGGATCTTTAAGATTAGATGGTGGGATTGGAACATCAAGGAAAGAAGGTGAAAGAAGGAAAGAAAACCAATTTTCTATCTATAGATCAGGTCAAAGGTCATTTAACTCTAGACCTGCTTGGACATACTCAAAGGCAGCTCTCAAAGAGGGAAAAAGGGGCAGCTTATAGATCGGACTAGAGGTCATTTAACTCCGGGTCAGCTTTAGCATGCTCCAAGGGAAAACAGACATAATTTTAATGGAGAGACCTTAGAAAGGCCAGCGTGGTTGCACAATGATCCTAGTGGATAGGGCTAACTCTAATTCCCAGTGTTCCCTTATATTCCAGCTTAAACCCAACAAGAACATCTAA
Organism: Pinus albicaulis; assembly: GCA_034641835.2. Taxonomy (NCBI): domain Eukaryota; kingdom Viridiplantae; phylum Streptophyta; class Pinopsida; order Pinales; family Pinaceae; genus Pinus; species Pinus albicaulis. The sequence goes on from CM076571.1 coordinate 889,994,789, forward strand.
GAACTAATCCATTCAATTCATACATCAAAGAGCAGGCAATAACATCCACTACACCGGTTAAATTGACTGAAATCAATCCTTAGATAACACTTTTCAGAAGAGAAACATAAATGGCAAGGAGAGCAGGAGCATAGGGTACCTAACAAGGGTAAATCCTATGCCAAACTTCTGATGCAAGCCAGTAGAACATGAAACAACATGTAAATGAAATAAACAGAGTTAGAAAAACATCACCAATAGTAATAGACCAGGATCCTGTGAAATGTGCTTGATTAATGATGCAAAACCAGTCATATACATCAGAGCTCAATGGTTGAAATACAATCCAAATTTCTCCTCCCAACCTACTACATAATAACTACTCTGCTACTCCCTCCCAAGACTGTTCTAACAGTCAAACATGAATCCCTCTAACTCCAACAGCAACAACTGGACCACAACAACCCAACAACAACCTTTTCAATTCGTTCTTCGGAATTCTTATAGGAGAATGAGAATAAAAGGGGTAGATACAAATTAAATGAGTCTCATTAAGACACAATGGTGGAGGAGGCTAAGCCCATTCTGCTTAATGGCGTTTTCCTGGACTCTGCAGACTTTTTGGAAGCATCTGTCAGGTCAAGATTGACCTTTGATATGTTCTTTAAGTCCTTACGGCGGTCTGGAACTCTGCACTGCTTTCTGGATTGGGTTAATTGGTTTTAAGTCCATAGGCCTCTCCATACCTCCATAAATGTTGATGAGCCAGTCTTTAATGAAGCTCTGTCAAAGCAATTAACTACTTATGGGCTCGAGGCGGCATGGAGACTGCTGTGAGAAGGTGTACCTCTGGAGAAGACACATTCTGCTATTAGGTAGCACAGTTATGACTTGCTGGTGCACTCATTAGTCTTCAAGCTGAACCTTGAGTCCTTGAACACGGGATTATAATTGTTAATCTTCAATTATGCGTGAAAACCCTTCCAAAATCCGTCTCTGCTGTCTCGTTTGGCCGCTAAATTGGCCTCTCCGTGATATCTACACAGTGAAATAAACTTGTTACGAACCCGGGCAATGGTGGCGAAGACAATGTTTCGCAGGCCCGTGGGAGCGGTGGTGGAGTGGTGGAAAAAATGGAGAAGGCAGTATAAATGGTTATAGTGTAAAGCCCAAAGGTTTGACCTTTGGCCGAAATACAAAGAAAAAAGGGCTAAAACATAGGAAATGGAAATGAAATGGTGGGACCCGACCATGGCGGGGGGGTGCGATTCATTAAAGTTTAATGAAAAATGTGAAGGTTTGATTATAGGGGGGAAAGCAAAGAAAAGCGGTGAAAATGCAACGAAATACGATGGAAGGATCGTACGAGGTGGGACCCAAATAGCAATTGCAAATCGGGAGCAGAAGGAAATCGCAATCAGAGGGGGCCAGGGGTGACGCACAACAGATCTTCCAATTGCGATTGGGAAGGACAAGTGATAGCCGTTAGATCGACGGAGAGATGGATGGCTAAGAACGAATCAGGCAGTCGCAATCGGAGGAGGGACAGGGGCGTCACATTTCAAAGTTCCGATTGCGATCGGTGGAGGGCGTACGATTGAGCGATGTCCGTTGGATCCGGACATCAGATCAACGGAGATCGTTCAATCGGAGGGAGAGTTTGATTGGATCGATCGAGAGAAGAGTTGCGATCAGGTCAATCGGGGCGATGGTGCGATCAGCGCTCAGTCGTCGGATCTGGCAGAGGGACGGACGGCTGAGATGAAATCGGGATGCGGCGAGATCGGAAATCGGAAGACGGGACTTGCAATAAATCGGAGATCGGAGGGAAAGGCTCGCGATTGATCGGAAGGGAAGGCATAAGTGTTGCGATTTGAACAGTCTTCGCGATTGCGATTGGCATGCGGCGGGGGTTAATATATAATACAGAACTTTATAATAAAGTTCTATAATATGTAAAGCGGTGATGGAAGAGGGGAAGTGGTTAAGACATAAATCACGTATGTATTAAAGTGATTAATAATGTGATTTATGATCGGAAAAGGGGGAAAAATGGTTAGACCTTACTATAAGGTAGGAAAGTGGGTTTTGTGGCCTGTAAATGGATTTTAAAGCCTATAAAGGGTAACGATGAGGGAGAAAAGGGGATTTTGGGAAAACGAAGGGTAGAGGAAGAATTTAAAGGGCATTTTGTGGAGAATTGAAAGGTATGAAGGGAAATAGAAGGGGAGACAAAGGGAGACCAAGTAGAAGCTAAGTGGGGGGTGAAATTAGAGGGAAAAAGGGCCTTTTGGGCATTCTTCTTCACAACAGAGGGTCTTTTATGATGGAAATCATCAGAGGGGATTTTGACAAAGGACAAAAGGCACAAAGAGGCTTCAAGGATGATGTGTTTGCAAGGGAAATGCATTCCTTGAAGTCTCAAAAACATTTTAGCCCCATGTTTGCTTGTCAAAAATTTATGGGGGGCTAACAGAAGGATAGTAAAAGTGGGTAAATGTGGGGTGGCTTCATTACAATAATGTTCAGAAGCCAGATTTGAAGTAGGACAAAGGCAAAAAAAACATTCATGCAAGCATAAAAGTGCAAGTTAATTAAAGAGTAAAGAACTAACATATCAGTCCAAAATACTCTAAAATCATAATTGAATTTATGATTTTGTGTGTGTGAATAGGTTGTTGGTGACATGAGATGCATACTTTTAGTATTCATCAAGGGTAAATCTGAGATCAATTTTTGTGTCTAGAAAGTTTTTGAGAATGCAAAGAATGATTTGGTGAATGGTTCTTTGATGTATTTAGTAAGATGGCTTTATGGTTAAATCAGAAAACTAGTAAGGATTGATATTTATGGTGTGTTAGGTGTTTTTTTCAGTGATAAAGTATTGTTGAAGGTGTTTTATTACATTTTTGGTGAGTGGTTGAGGTGAGAAAGTTATTTGTTTACAAAATAAAGTGGACTATTTATCTGAGTCTGAAAATGGATGAAATATGGATCAAGATGGCTAGGAAATGGTAGCTTGAATTCCAGGGACAGTATTCCTTTTTGTAATGGTTTATAGATGAGTAGGGGTAGTAGTCCCTTTTATTGAAAATTTATAAATGGGTAGGGGTAGTACTCCCTTTCAATAGTAGTTTAGAAATGTATTTTAGAAGAAGTTGATAAACCTACAAGTGGAATGTTCTAGAGCATTGATATAATAGTAAGCTAAAGCTTATATTTATCAAAGAAATTAAAACAAGATAGATGTCTTATAGATATATATATATTTCAAATGTGTATAATAATGGTTATGATGTTATGTTTTACATGATTGAGTGATGATTTTTATTATATGTGTTAGTGTCAGCCTTTGCAGCTTTCTTTCAGTGATCAAACATGCTCTTACAAAGTGATTTTAAGGTGTCAAGGTCAAATTTTGTCATTTCAATGAGTCTTCAAGCAAAATTTGGTCACTAGGCATTAGGTCTAGGGTTTGTTTTCACGCTTTTCAAAGTTGTCCAAATGTCGGTCCATGTCACCATTCAGCTGAGTGTACCATCATTCAGAGGGTTTTCATCATCATGTCAAGTTCCATTGGGTCATTTTACAGCTTGTTCATGCTTCAGTGGTGTCTAGGTAAGGTCCATTTCCCTCTCTTCTTGGGTTTTGGAGGTAATTTCTCTTGGATGGTCAAATCATCGAAAAAACTTGTATCCTGATGTTCACTCACCTTCCCCTATCCTTAAAATACTTTATTAAACACTTCCCATCACTGAGATCCCCCAAATTCCTCAGTTTTCACAAACCCTAGTTTCTTGCCACAACTTGGCAATTTTCTAGGCTAGGCCTATGTTTTTCCCTTTTGGACCCCTTCCCCTAACTCAATCTCTGAGATTCCACTTTCCCCTACTTCCTAACATCCTTCCCTACTTCCCAAAATTTCCCCAAGAATTTAGAAGCCCCTTATCCCCTTCATTTCGCTTCATTTCCACAAAATCCCTTGTTTCACACATCGGGATAGGTTTCACGCAAATGATGTTTCAGAGCAATAAAAGATGAATTTTGGAAAACTGAGAGAGGTTTTTGTACAAAACATGTCAAGGAAGAAAAATGTCCTTCACTTTTTACACAGGTATAATGGTTTTGGAGAAATGTCAAGAATACCATTGCCTCAGGAGAATTGCTGCACCCGCAGGAAGTAGTGTTGGGAGATTTAATTTTTGATGGGGCAAATGAACTCCAAATTGAAAAATTCTACTTGGGTTGGAAGTTATACTCCAATAGCTTTCCAACGAGCTATCACACGCTCAATTTGGACACCGGGAAGGCCTCCAAAAGCTTCCTGTAAAATGCACTATGTAGCGCGCTACTCACAAGAGGCGTGCTACTCACAGAGGAGGCGCACTACTCACAAGAGGCGCGCTACTCATATAGCTCAGGTGCGCTACTCATATAGATTTTTGGCTGATTTTTCATTTTCCAGCTCAAGATTTCGGCCAGTTGGACCAGTTTTTATTGTGGATGTAATTTTTGAGTTGTCTTGATGTAATTTTGTGTCTGTAATGTAACTTTGACTCACTTTTACCTATTCTAGAAGATTTACTCCCAAAAAAGTGAAAATCAAGTCAAAGAATCAGTTTCCTTCCTTTTAGAGGCAATTTGTTTGGATGCCTAGATTCTAGCTCCTTGTTTAGAATTAGTTGGAACTGCTCCTAGAAGGAGGAATTCGACCCCTAGAGGCATGGGAAGGGGTTAGGATGCTCTATATGATGTAATTTCTCAATCCTTTTCAGAGGTTGGATAGGTTGGACTCTTGGGAAGATTTTGGCACACTATTGTACATATTTTTCATATTTTGGCTAAGGAAAGATCAGAGGTTTTGCAGCACTTGTTGGGATTCTTGTGGCTTTCAGTTCTTGATGGTGTTTTCTCTCATTTTATTGTAAGTTCTTTCATGTTTAATTTATGCCATTCCCTTCTTATGCTTCTGAAACTAAATGAATGAGTAAATGAGGTTGAATCCATTGTTTCCAGTGCTCTGCCTTTAAATTTGTTTAGTTTTACATGTTTTCGTCAGTTTGGAGAGGATCCATGGTCTTCCTTGCCCTCTTCAGCTCCTTTTCATTCTGATCCATCCATACTCATAATCAAAAGCATCAAGACTATTTCCTACCTCGCCCCAACTCGAATTCTGCAAAAATCTGGCCTTATCCCCGGACCCAAAATTGTTTTTCCCATTTTTCAACAAAAAACCCAAAAAATCAAAATCAAACTTTCCTATCTCTTTACTAGCCTAAAATCAGTATTCGTTATAAGTCATCTCAGCCCCTTTGAAGACATTTTGCCCAGATAGACCCGGAGAGAGCCCTCTCATGTCCTCGTAGGGCTAGCTACGAGGCTGAGCGTGGTTTGATGTAGCCTTGAGTTTTACCTTATTTCAGCCTAAGGTAGATTTGAGCGCTAACATAGTGGCGACCATACTGGGGAAAACATGGTTCGCTTGTGGGTGTTATGTGTTATATAAGCTACAGACAGAGTCTGAAGTCACACCAAGTAGCCTTCGAACTGCTCTTGCTTTGCGAGTGCATAGTAGATAAACACTGCTTCAGTCGATCTCCAGTCTAGCTTGTAATCGTAACACTTAACTTATAAATTTCCCTAGTACATGTATCAAGTTCAGATCTGATCTTTGATGGTGGACAACGATCAGACATAAGAAGGCTGAAATCATTCACCTGGTGACTCCAATTCAAAGTCTGGAGGACTGACTCTTTCTCTGAGAAAATGGAAGGATCTTACACAAAGTTCAGGTATCTAAAGTGGAATGGTATTCAGGATCTAATCTACTTTCTTGTAAATTACTTCTTCTCTGGTCTTGAACCTGTCCTGAAGGTTATTCAGAATTTGTTGTATGATAAAGGTGATCAAAATCTTCACTCAACCCATTCAAAAAGTGTAAATGTTGAGTTTCCCTTTGATCCTGGCCTCCTTACTTTTCCCACATCTTATGATGACTCTCTTCAGAGTGATGAGCCTAAAGAAAACAAAATTGATCCCGTAGCTCTTGTATATACTCCTACACCTTTCATAGTCCCAGATCGGTACAAACCTCTTGTTTTACCTTCTGTTCTTCATGCTTTTCCTGCAAATTATGACCTATATCTACCAAGATTTGACGGTGAATGTAACAATGTCAACGCTGAGCAACATGTGCAGAATGTTGAGACTTTTCTGGATTTTTTCGAAGTTGATGATGAAGATGTTAGTATTAGGCTTTTTTCTCTTTCTTTGCAAGGCCAAGTGAAGAGTTGGTTCAAAGCCCTGCCTGATGTGAGCATCTCAAATTTCCAGCAATTTGTCACAGTTTTCCTCGACAGGTGGATGATCGGACAGAACTTTTTGTTGATTATAGAGGAGTATAACCAGCTGAAAAGATTGCCAGGAGAGACAGTACAACAATTTTCTGCTAGATTTAACCAAATTTATTATTCGATGCCAGTTGATATAAGACCTTCTCCTAGATCCGCTCTCTTGCACTACCCGGGTGCCTTTGATCCAGAAATGGAGTTTCAGCTGAGAGAAAAGAATATTGCAACACTTCACGAGATGCAGAACAAGGCAGTGAATGTAGAGGCTCGTTTGCTGATTTTGAGGGCAAGGTTGAAGGAAGAAGAAAAGAAGAATGTTTCAGAGCAGCTGACACCTTCAGAGGAAAAAATTGATCTTTTTGTAAATGCAGTAGAAGAGATGGTGCGGAAAATGACTGCAAAAAATGAAAATGACATTCAAGAACAAGTGGCTGACCCAAAACATTTTGTTTCTGATCCCAGTTGTCATAGTGATTGTTTTATAGATCATTGTGAAGAAGAGAGAGCTGTTGATATGATGTGTATGTTTGATGATGTGTTTTATACCGATGAATTGCCTCAGTTTGATCAGTATGATGATGATTATGTTCTCCAAACAGAAGCTAATCTTGCAGACAAATCAGTAGATAGTTTGTACGAGGAGGAAGTTCACTTTCAGCAGCTCGAGTACAATGATCAACCGATGCATATCAGCTATGGCAATGATGAGGAAAGTGCAGAAAATTTTGATGTAAGTGAAGGATCTTTGCCTTTTTGTTTTGATTCATTTCAGTTCATTAGAGATAACTTCCATGCAATCAGAAATCAAACGTCAACAAGTCTTGATCTGGATCGTCTTGAGGGCAACGAAAACTTCTCATATTCAGACTTGCAGCCCCCAAAATTCATTGATTGTCAAGTTGCAGATGAGGACTTGGAAGCTATGACATATGATCAAATGATACAAGGTGACTCCATACCATTCTGTTTTGAATCATTTCAGTTTTTGAGAGAAAAATTGCATAGTAAATCTTCAAATGAGCAGCCTGTAAGAAATTAGCAATCTCTCAGTGTTGATGTTGAGGATGAGACAGATAATGAAATTCTTGAGCAGTCTGTAGCATCAGATTTGTAGCCACCAAATGAAATTGAAGGTCAGATTACAGATGAATGTGTGGAAGATGAAATACATGATTTGATGATGCAGGAAAATTCTATACCCTTTTGTTTCGAAACATTTCAGTTTATAAGGCAGAATCTTCGTAATATATCTCAAGGGAAAGATGAACAGCCAGTAGGATGTCATACAGTTTCAAGGGATACAGTGCAGCAGTCTTCTCAAGTTTTTGATGATCCTATTGCTCGTGTGTTGGATGATGTTTGCTGTAAAAATTCTTCTTCATTAGCTAACCATGTGCCGAAAAATAATGTTGATGATAATCTTATTCAAAAGTTGCCTTCGTTGTCTTGTTTAACAGATTTTTCATTACAAAGCCCATATCAAGATTTGCAGTCATATGAGGAGATTGAGAAGGAAAATTTTGTTATGTTTGTAATCAGCAACAGTGTTTGGTTATTCACGAAATTCAGGATCTTTTTGGCAGCTTGCTGCAATCACAAAAGAAAGACAGCACAGAGGTGAGGAAGATCCTAATGTCTAGCTATGGAGATTTCCCAAATCAGAGCTATGTTTATGAAGATCCTTTCGTAGTATTCTTGAAGTCATCCAGTCAATTCATGCTTTGCACGTTTATCAGCAGTCAGCTTGAGTTCAAATTTCCATGGGAGTTTCCTTTCGATTCTTTCATTTTCCTGCGCATCAGTAAGCATGTGGGAAGAAATCAAACAGCAGCCAGCATGCTTACATGGTTGCATTGGCTGTTCCATTTCACTTGATCAGGTGGTGAAAAGTACAAATAGAGTAGGTTGGATGAATAAGCTCTACTTTGAGTATCTTTTTCAGTTTTTCAGTTGTGTTTAAGTATCAAGTCAGTTCTTAGTTGAGTGAGAGTCAATTTCTGTCGTCAAGTCATCAGTTTTGAGTCATGCATTTCAGTTTGAGTTTTTGATTCCATTGCCCAATGGATAAGGCACTGGTATGCTCTCCCAAAGATCTGTCATTCTTGGCACCTCCAAGGAGCTACCATCCCCATTGGAGCCAATGTTAGTGTCAGCCTTTGCAGCTTTCCTTCAGTGATCAAACATGCTCTTACAAAGTGATTTTAAGGTGTCAAGGTCAAATTTTGTCATTTCAATGAGTCTTCAAGCAAAATTTGGTCACTAGGCATTAGGTCTAGGGTTTGTTTTCACGCTTTTCAAAGTTTTCAAAATGTCGGTCCATGTCACCATTCAGCTGAGTGTACCATCATTCAGAGGGTTTTCATCATCATCTCAAGTTCCATTGGGTCATTTTACAGCTTGTTCATGCTTCAGTTGTGCCTAAGTAAGGTCCATTTCCCTCTCTTCTTGGGTTTTGGAGGTAATTTCTCTTGGATGGTCAAATCATCGAAAAAAATTGTATCCTGACATTCACTCACCTTCCCCTATCCTTAAAATACTTTATTAAACACTTCCCATCACTGAGATCCCCCAAATTCCTCATTTTTCACAAACCCTAGTTTCTTGCCACAACTTGGCAATTTTCTAGGCTAGGCCTGTGTTTTGCCCTTTTGGACCCCTTCCCCTCACTCAATCTCTGAGATTCCACTTTCCCCTGCTTCCTAACATCCCTCCCTACTTTTCAAAATTTCCCCAAGAATTTATAAGCCCCTTATCCCCTTCATTTCGCTTCATTTCGACAAAATCCCTTGTTTCACACATCGGGATAGGTTTCACTAAAATGATGTTTTAGAGCAATAAAAGATGAATTTTGGAAAACGGAGAGAGGTTTTTGTACACAACATTCCAAGGAAGAAAAACCTCTTTCACTTTTTACACATGTATAATGGTTTTGGAGAAATGTCAAGAATACCGTTGCCTCAGGAGAATTGATGCACCAGCAGGAAGTAGTGTTGGGATATTTGATTTTTGACAGAGTAAATGAACTCCAAATTGAAATATTATACTTGGGTTGGAAATTAGACTCCAATATCTTTCCAACGAGCTATCACACGCTCAATTTGGACACCGGGAAGGCCTCCAAAAGCTTCCTGTAAAATGCACTATGTAGCGCGCTACTCACAAGAGGCGCGCTACTCACAGAGGAGGCGCGCTACTCACAAGAGGCACGCTACTCATATAGCTCAGGCATGCTACTCATATAGATTTTTGGCTGATTTTTCATTTTCCAGCTGAAGATTTCGGCCAGTTGGACTAGTTTTGATTGTGGATGTAATTTTTGAGTTGTCTTGATGTAATTTTGTGTTTGTAATGTAACTTTGACTCACTTTTACCTATTCTAGAATATTTACTCCCAAAAAAGTGAAAATCAAGTCAAAGAATCAGTTTTCTTCCTTTTAGAGGCAAGTTGTTTGGATGCCTAGATTCTAGCTCCTTGTTTAGAATTAGTTGGAACTGCTCCTAGAAGGAGGAATTCGACCCCTAGAGGCATGGGAAGGGGTTAGGATGCTCTATATGATGTAATTTCTCAATCCTTTTCAGAGGTTGGATAGGTTGGACTCTTGGGAAAACTTTGGCACACTATTGTACATATTTTCATATTTTGGCTAAGGAAAGATGAGAGGTTTTGCAGCACCTGTTGGGATTCTTGTGGCTTTCAGTTCTTGATGGTGTTTTCTCTCAGTTTATTGTAATTTCTTTCATGTTTAATGTATGCCATTCCCTTCTTATGCTTCTGAAACTAAATGAATGAGTAAATGAGGTTGAATCCATTGTTTCCAGTGCTCTGCCTTTAAATTTGTTTAGTTCTACATGTTTTCGCCAGTTTGGAGAGGATCCATGTTCTCTCTTGCCCTCTTCAGCTCCTTGTCATTCTAATCCATCCATACACCTGATCAAAAGCATCAAGACTACTGCCTACCTCGCCCCAACTCGAATTCTGCAAAGATCTGGCCTTATCCCCGGACCCAAAATTGTTTTTCCCATTTTTTCAACAAAAACCCAAAAAATCAAAATCAAAATTTCCTATCTCTTTACTAGCCTAAAATCAGTATTCGTTATAAGTCATCTCAGCCCCTTTGAAGACCTTTTGCCGAGATAGACCTGGAGAGAGCCCTCTCCTGTCCTCGTAGGGCTAGTTACGAGGCTGAGCGTGGTTTGATGTAGCCTTGAGTTTTACCTTATTTCAGCCTAAGGTATATTTGAGCGCTAACAATATGAATGTTTGCTAAAGTGATTGAAATGTGTAAATTATCAACAGTTGTGTAATTTTGTCACACTACCGATTCACCCGCCCACACCCCCCCCCCCCCCACCCCCCCCTCTACGTAGTGCCCTATTTTTTGTTGTTTATAAAAATTGGTATCAAAGAAATCTAGGTTCCTTCAAAATCATTTTAATAGTTGGAATGAAGATTAGGGATCATGGAGAACCATGAATGGATTACCTTAGTTGGACTTCAATTTTTGAATGGGTAAAATTATACAACCTAGAAGGTAAGAATGAGAATCTACTTACAAGTTCTTGTTTTGCAAGTATGTTTATCTATGGAGAATGGATTAATAGATAATAAGTTTGGTGATCAAGCTAGGAAGGAAATATTGAGATGGTTTTACAATTACGGTCTTGAGAAAGTAATATTTTGAGATAATTCCAAGAAGATATGGCATAAATTGTAGACCATTTATGAGAAAGGAACTCTAACCACTAATGATTTATAGAGGTTTTCCCTGGAGAATCAAGAAAACAATGACCATCCTATTAATAAACACTTAGAGGATTAATAATAAATGAAACATACAAGTATGATGTTTTTATGTTTTTATTGTAGAAAAATATGTCATTTATCTTCAAGCTACTCATTTTAAAGCACTAATGAAAGAGAGAGTTTCTCATATAGAAGTAGTGAAGAAGGAAATGCATTGATAAAATTGAAGATCTAGATAATCCTCAACAAGAAAATGGGTCCACCTCTAGTAAAGAGAAACATAGGATATCCCATGTGTCAATAGAATAATTTGTAGAGTCAGCAAGAGAACGAATTTTTGAACAATTTGTGAGTCAAATAGACACTAGTGAGGAATCTAGTAGCTCCTCTATTGAGTTGGAATATATTGAAGAAAAGATATATTTGGAAAGGCAGCCCATAATATCCATTGAGGAGATAAAGTATCTAAGAGCCATTAATATGGAGTTGGAAATAGAGAATCGAGGCAACCATAGTACCCCTCTGGTCGAGACAATATTGAAAGGTGAAAATGGCTCAACAAAACATTAAAGGGATTCATCAACCTTATTAAAAGAAGAAAAATTAGTGTGAAATTTATATAAAATAAAACACAATAACAAATAGATCATAAATATTCTAGAAATGAAGACAATGGTATGAAACCCCTCAACACGCAAGGCACTTTTCCTCAAAATGTAAAAATAATAAAAAAAAGTTTTAATAATATAGGTGGAATTATCTTTTTTAACAGCAACGAAGAGTTTCTCAGAGGAATTTTAACAACCATGCACAAAGAGTCTTTTCCCCTCAAAGGAAAAATTATCAAAGGCTCAAAAGAACTAGGAGTGAGTATTAGTCCAAGAGAATGGATGAGAATAAGCTTTGGTAAGAACAATAAATCCTATGCCCCTTTTTCCAATCATGTTGAATGTTACATGTATGGAAAAGATGGAAAGAAAATGGCTACGTGTAAACTTGGAAATAATTCACCTCCTTTCCAAAACTAGTGAAATAGAGGTATGGGTCATGTTCAGAGACATCAAGGACAATTGTGTAGGAGTTATCACAACAATAATAAAAGAGGTAGGTCAAATGGTGCATGGTTGCAACAGAGACCAATGTTTGTCTTTGAAAATTATCAGTAGAGAATAAGCATATCAAAGCTTGAAATTATTGTGGTTGATATCTCTTATATAAGTTGGAAAAAACAATGGCTTAAATTATATAAAAGAAGCAAGAACATCCTAGTCAGTTATCCAATGAAATATAGGAATAAATAAAGCACATATCGTGATAAAAACGAACAAAAATGGTTTGTATGGATAAACTATGGTAGGAAGTCACTCAGTGAAGAAAGACTACCAGATCAATGTAGGAAATGATCTCATGGTGTTGACCGAAGAAAAATAATCATATACAAGTTTGGAAGAAAAAGGGATATATTCTAATCAAGGTGAGTAGATCTCGTGTTCCTCTTCATTGAAAAGAAGAGCTTGGATTCGAGAGAAACCATAAGGGATAGATGAAAGGAGCAGAAAGGAAAACACCTAATATTGAATTTTAAGGTCAACAAAAATATGCCTCATTTTTTTTCTTTAATTGATAAATATGAATGATAATGGTGTTGTTGAGTATTGTGTTAGATTCCAAAGGACTCAAATAATATGTATTTTGGGTAGTTCAATGATATCATCTAACGGGATTGATAGACTGAGTATAGATGGTGATGATAAAATAAGGATGATGATTCATTTACTACAGAATTTTCCTTGGTTTGTGCAAATATGTTTACAAACTCCTAATGAAAAATAGTGAGCATTACCACATGGGGATTATATCCAAGTTAATATTTGTGTATCGACTTACTCAATTAAGAATTTGTATCAGTTGTTTGCTACTAAATGATAAGCATGGAAGACATAGGTTGATAGTGTTGTTGCTGAAAATTAATGGTGTTTGAATGAATGGTGATTGTTGTGATGCTTTCAAAATGTTACAATTAGTAATTTGTATCGTAATTCATATTTTTTTATAGAACAAATATTGAAGAAAATAGCATAATAAAAGGGGGAGAATACTTAATAGAAAAACATTCAACAATAGGTATCAATGGTATTAATTAAGAAATTGGTATCATTTGTCTCAAAGGTATTTAAAATTGGCATTAAAATTTTGGTAAGAGTATGGTATTCATATTGTTAGTATAAGATTGGCAGTCCAAGTGTTGTTTAAAGAGTCCTAATTTATATGCTTTTGTTCTCATTGAGTTAAATTTAATATGGTGATTATACATTTGCCATTAGAAGTATGTCTAGTAAATTATATGTTGAGTTGTTGTTGTAAGCATGCATTGGTGAGAGTGCCTCTATTTTATTCATCTAATCATTTCTAAGTGGTATAATTTTTTTTTATTAGTTGAAAATTTGATGGTATTAGTCATTCATAGGATAGATTGATGTTATTTCTAGAGGTAAAATGCATGTATCAAGGAACATACACTATTAATAATGTAATCCTGGCAGAGAATCAGACAAATAGACATAATGTTTCTTGTCACTCAGTTGTACAAGTATGTGATTGTTTCGCAAGAGATCCCTCTTGATTAATTGAGGTATATATTGGGATTAGTTCCTCTTGACTCCCTCCACTAGATCTTCCATAAGAGGAAGAATGGAAACCAATAAGTATTCATCATATCAAGATGTAGTTGTCAGGTCCACAAGATCAAGAAGATAACTGGGGACCTTGATGACAGGGGGAGCATGTTGGTATCTTTTCCATTAATTTCAAAAGGGGAGTAGTATTAGTGATAAAAAAAAATGGGGAGAAACATCCAAAAGAGGAGAATAGAAAAGGAGAAATGAGTGGTACACCTTCACTTTGATCATGGTGTTGATTTTTTTTAATCATGGTGTTTCCATCAATGCCAAAGGGGGAGAATGTTAGAAATGTGTTGTAATTGAAGGAAAAGGCAAAGAAGATGAAGGAAAAATTAGATATTATTTCAATATGAATGAAGACAATATAAAAGCATGATAAAGGAAAATATGGAGATAATGCACTGAATTTAAATCAATTTTTATCTCATCATACTAGCTCAAGAGGACTTGGAACCCACTCAGATGGATAAAGCTCTTAACTATATTTCTAGTGGTATATAGAAGTATGATAAAGGCCTCTTTAATAACAATTTATTGTCATTTAATTCTTACAAACCACAAAAGTATAAGTTGCAGAGTTAATATTGGTGAAGGATTGATTTGCAGCAAGTTAAGTTTGGTGTTTTTTCCAAACAGGGCAGAAGGTTTTAGCGGAGCGACTAAAAAATGAGCCGAGTGAATGTGGCTAACATCAAAGTGAAACAATGTATTTCTATCAGTCAAAGGTGGAGCCCCTTATAATAACGATATCGATAGTAGTGTCCTTGGATGATTTAAAGTGCACAAAAATGAGAGCGCCTAATATGACACAAGCCCGAAAGGATGTCAACGACAGGAAGGAAATTTGATCAGTGTAAGTTAAAAAGTAGGTTGTCCCTAGAGCCACATCAACCCAAGAGGACTTCCCCATAAGAAACAAAGGTGTGTGCATAAGGTTGAAGTCAAAATGACGTAGGGTCGAGAGATGTGGCATGAGGAGAAGCTTTACACCAATAAAAAAGGTTAGGACCCTTTAAGTTATTTATTAAAGAAATCAACACAAAAATAGGCACGAGAACCCATTTATCTCTCCTCACTAGAGGATGTGTGGCAGTATTTTACTGGTTCGAGATGTCATCATCATGATGTCAAACCTGAGGACAAGTGGCTGCATCTTTAGCACTTTTGGGTGGCCCAATCATTAGAGAATTTTTGAGGTAAAAAATGGGTCTCAAAACAATAATGTACAAGAAAAATAATTTTCTTAATAACCATTAGGATTCAATATGATGATGTCAATCATGGAAGATGATCACCATTTTTGGAGTAAAAAGGTAAAATGATAAAAAAATAATAAAATAAAATAACTACTTTTTCAACTTGTATTTTCAACTTATCCCCCTCTAATATTACTCAAATTTTGAGCGGGATTACTTGTTGGATGCAGAATTTATTTTTTCATGAAAGGAGTACCCATGTTCCATACTTTTGATGGACACTACTATAGAAAAAATGTAAAATATTGCTTGAAAAAAGGTTATTTTTGTTAGCACAGTTATTAGCTAATTTATGAGTCCATTTTAATTTTTTTGTTTTTAGGATTAAACTTTGAAAATTTCAAATTTTTTTTTTGTCGCTACGGAAATTTCCAGTAGTGCCTGTTTTAGCCTTCTCAGACACTCTATTATACTCATTTTTCTATATGTTTTTCTTTTATTCTGATGCTGCCGAAAATTTCGGTAACATCATCTGTTTTTAAAAATAAACGAAAAACTACATCCACTTTTTGTTAAGCCACATGTTGTAGTGTAAATACATTTCAAATCTCTTTTAAATGATTTATATATTGTGATAGGAGTCATATGCAGTCAGTTTAGTTTAAGTCAAGTCATGGTATACGTGTAATGCTTCAGTGATAACGCCCAGTAATAAACCCAACCATTAATATCGTTCTGCCTATCAGCCAAGTCAGCTAATCTCATGTCAAGGTATGTATTTTCTGAATAGACGAGATCTCGGAGCATCAGACTTAATGCACTCACTGTTTTATTGGCCACATAGCAGCGCTGCTGGAAATTTCGGCTAATAATCAACAAGACAACGAAGGTGACTTCCAGTCATAGATCCGCTTGCCTCAAGCCATCTGTAGCATTCCATTTGAAGTTATGCAACCAAATGAAGCTGATAATGGCTGTTGCATGGTGCACACTATGGTCAAGAATATTTTCCATAATGAAAATTGATTTGCATGGTGTGATGAACCATGTTTTTTTTTTTTTAAACCATCGAAAAAGAAGGATAATTATCACTTGAGAGTCTAGATGTTGGAGATCGAATTTCATAGAGTTGCAGTTTGAGGAGGAGTCTAGATTTCAGATAGGATTTCAGAGGAAAACACAAGTAATAATCGTAAAGTGAAGCTCTTCTATCTCTGCCACTTATCAGTTTTAGAGATGGAGTCATTAATTTCTGAATATGACTAAAATAGGAGGAAAAATAAAATGAAATGAGCCATAGGGTGCAGACCTAGTGGATGAAAATTTTAAGGTCAGAAGCCTGTTTATCCAGGAAATGTGGTATTCTATGTGTACTAGGTTAGGAGTCTCTTAATTAGGAGTATCTTAATAGTTTGCAAATTATTTTAATGAACACGAAACCACAATCTATTGTCTCGCATTGTAGGTTTCATAAGACTCAATTTCTGAGGAATTTAACCTTCCAAAAGAAGGAGAGAGGTGGTCTAAAGGTAAATTTATCACTGGAGGATACCTCAATGGTTTCCTCAAGGATGCACACAGAAATATAGACTAGGCCAACGGAATTCCAAGCAGCTATCTAAAAAATGAATGAGCAAAAATTGTTAAACCTATCAAGATAAGCCTCACTTTGGGAAGGAGGTATAAAATTTTGTTTCTTTATCATATGAGGTTTATTTTTCATGTTGCAAGTATGAAGACCTTAAATTTTCCATACTTCTTGCTGAAGAGTCTGAAAAATATGTTAGCAAGAATCCAAACTCACATTGTTGTTTTAAAATATATCTTTTATCATCAATCTCTCATCAAGATTCTAGTTGAAGAAGAGTTAAAGAAACTAAATAAAACCTGGTACCATTTCTTGTTTTATAGGGTAGGCTAACCTACACCTACACCGCAAATTTCAAAAAACACCCTCAGCATGCAAAAAGAACCAAGAGGAATGCCAAAAATTAAAATACCTATAAGGCAAACAACAAGAAAAGAAAAGGTTTTTGTAGTCAAGGCTGAGAGAAAATTAGAGAAAGGAGAGAGCTCCTCAGTAAATAAGCCCATCTATGAAAATGGTACCTCCCATTCCTCCTTTTCCTAATCTCTACACCAGAGCTCAAAGAGGAAGGTGTGCAACTACAAAGAAATCTAAAGTGTAGATGCTACCGGAAATTCCGGAAGCGGGTATTCAATAGAATATTCAAAAAGAGTATCAACCTACAAAATCTGATGAAAAAATTCTTAAGGATGTTGGATATGAGATTAGTAGTAAGAAGAAGAAGAAGAAGCCAAACCTCTTGCTGGTACCGAAAAAAGGCACACCAGATACATCAACAAGTTTAGGCTTAAGTCCAAGGCTCTACACAATCCAAGCTTAATGACAGAGTTCATTGATATAGAAGGTAAATCTGAATGGTCAAAGACAGAAATATCCATGAATAAAAACAAAAACAAAACCCCTTCAGAGCAGCACTAAGAGCCCTCAAAGAGGAGAAGTATACAAAAGAGTTCTAAGGAGGAGAAGGTCGATGTCAAGGAAGCAACCACAAGAACAATCATATGAAAATTAACTGCTGACAGCAAGAAAAACTTGGATAAGCTTGTTGAAGTTTTAGCCCACATGGAAGGAAGGTAAAAAGGTTTTTGATACAAACAATTTTTTTCTTATCAATCAAAATTTTGAACATCATATTAGATGTCAAAGAATATAACTCTACACAGGTTTTTTAGCAATTTTTGTGCATTTTTGAAAAATAAATAGAGATCTACTGGAAATTTCGTTAGCATTCTAGTTTTTGTGTAGTTATAGGTTTTTTCCAGAATTTCTAGTAGCGTCTGTTTTAACTAAATTTTGACACCTGTCAGCAAATTTTTCGAGCCAGTTAAGGAAGGATAAGGACCCATAACAAAATGGATATAAAAATTTATGGTGAAAGGTGGTTATGAGGTTGTTGGAGGTCTTATTAAATGAAGATAGATGGTTATTTATATATCCAAGACACAAGGAGATAAATCAGTAGAAAAAGGGGTAGCATGATAGCACACTCAGCAATTCAACCCCGATTTCTACTCTTCTTTCTTCTACATATGTCCTTTTAGTTAGATTTCGATGGGATATCATTGTAATGTCTTGTGACACCTATGTAATGATAAGAGTAGTGTTTTATTATCTCTATAAGATATGGAGTTGGTGCCTCTCTTTCTATATATACCATTTTTAATACCATTTCCAAATTGGATGTTGGTCTACCTAAAGAATGAATATAATAAAGAAAAGCCTTTTTTACTTCATGCTGGAGGATTTTGTGACACAAGAACCATCTAATGTATGGTGTGTCTTATTTATTTGTTAATTTATTGTAATTATGAAATTTAATAGTTAGTAAGGAGTGAGTGAGAAACTATTAAAGTATTTAATAGTAAATTATCTGCTTTCAGCTTTATGCAAATCATATATGTGTTGTAGAACATGTTAGTGAATATTTCATAAAGGATTTGTGGGATAATTTATACATGTGATTTACTTTCTGAATGTTGTTTACTTTGCATAAACAGAGTTTGTGTAAAGATCCATCATTATAGTTGTGTTCCTGATTTAGGATATGAGTATTTCCTATAATATGTACCAACTATCCATATTCCTCATTTGTTACACTCTGCTTCCTATAATATCAATTTACCCATACAATTTATACTTGACATACCTCTCCAAATGCATGAAAGTCTTAAAGAATATAAAATCCATTTTAAAATACTTGAGAAGCCATCCCACCACTCAAAAAACTCTTTAAAAATTGAAATGAACTATAATGTGTAAGGCTTACTCCTTTTGCAGTCAAGTAGTGACTCTTTGCACTATCATCTTTGGCGTCGTTTCAAGGGAGGTGAATTGAATTTTATCCCTGGGTGAATAAAAAATTTATGTCTGGTTCTGAGGTGTATAGTTCCAACTATCTTTTTAGACTGCTTTACACCTGGTGACTCCATTGTTGAAGTTTTCACTCCTATAAGGATTAGAACTAGGGCTAACCCATATTCCCCTTTGAGAATCCTAGTTTATGACCCCGAAAAGATAATCAAGAAAAAATAATAAATGAAATTTTGTCGCCTCTACTACTATTTTATCAAAGTTTGTCCCAACGAAAACCCTACAAACTTATCCCCTACTTTTGCAGAAAATCTTGTACCGCCCTTGTTTTCCAATCAATAAACAGTCTCTACATCACAAGTTGGTGCTTCATCATCTGATGTTCACAATACACCAACTATTATTACACAATTCCCAACAACTAACACCATAGTAGGTCCAACCCACCCCCTATCTGAATGGATGAAATTGTTGCTGCAAGGTATGCCCCTTTTCTTTTACCTCAGCCTATGAATGCATTACCTGCAGGTTATTATCTCAAGTACATACCTAATTTTAGTGGTGAGGGAGAGGAAAAAACTGAAGAACACCTTGCTAATTTTTATGCATATGCTAACAATCTGAATATTGAGCATGAAGATGTATGGATGAGAGTTTTTTTTTAGAGTCTTGAGGGTGATGCTAGAAAATGGTTTAGATCTTTGACAGCTAGTAGCATCACTGGAATTGAAACCCTAGATGATACATTTTTAAGGAAATGAGGTGATAAGAAAGATTTTATGTATTATAACACTGAATTTGGTGCAATAAAAATAAAATAAGGAGAATCAGTTTCTGATTTATCTAAGAGATTCAATAAGACGTATAGTAAAATACCTACTGAAATCAAGCCTACTGAAGCTTCAGCCAAAATCACTTATGTTGGTGCCTTTGATCCTGATTTTTGTTTATTATTGAGAGAAATAAGATCTATAACAGTAACACAAATGCAGGACAATGCAATGGAGGTAGAATCTAATGTGTTAGCAGCTAATAGACTCAGAGGAGGGGTTGAGAGAGAGAAAAGAAAGCAAAAAGCTGAAGTTTCAACATCAGGAACTTCAGACATAGATCCTAAGTTAGATGAGCTGACCAAAATGGTAAATTCATTGACTATTGAGATTTCCAAGTCAATATGGAAGAAATACTAGCTACTACTATAAATGTTTCATTTGATCAGCCTAATAAGAAAAAATTTATAAGACCTATTGCTCCTAAAATTTTGCAGTGAGAAAGGAGAGATGCAGATGATAAAAAAGTGCAGCCTCCTTTGCATAATGCTATATTTGAAGACGAAGAGGAAATTGAAGGGTTGGAGAAAGATACTGATATCAATTTTCTAAGAGATAAAGAAGGGTTGATTCATCTTACAAAAGCGTAGTATGAATATTTCATGTCATATACTTAGAATACTGAAGATAGTTCTAATCATTCCATAATTGCAGCTAATCACCAAAGTAGATATAATCTCATATCAAAGAAGATTGGTGATAATACAAAGCATGTTGCACAACCTAACAAGAATAAGGACACAGTTAAAATCCGAGCAGAAAAACAAGTTGTTGAACCATGAAGACCAGAAATTCTGATAGCAGTCAATACTCCTTCACTTGAGGTAAAAATTTCTCACAAACTGCCCCCTTTTTTCAATTTTGAGAATGAGATACAAATGATAAATATTCTTGTTCCTCTTGTAGAGCTCATGAAAAATGATGATTTCAAAAAGAATTTTATGAAATCTCTTTAACCCATACCAACCGAAGTAGCTTCTGATTTTGTTAACCTTCAGGATGAAAAGCCCATTGTTATTTTAGTTCCATTGGTAGAAGACATAGATGTCTCTACTCATCCTTTCTATCTATCTATGAATATTCATGATAAGATCTTTCATAATTACTTAATGGACTCTGGATCCTCTGATAATTTAATTCCCAAGGTAGTTATGGATGAACTAGGTCTTGAAGTAACTAGATAATACCAAGATCTCTACTCCTTTAATTCCCAAAAGGTTGAATGCCTTGGTGTCATCAACTATATTGTAGTAAGCCTTTTTTAGTTACCCATGAGAGGGATGGTGATGGATATTGTTGTAGCTAACATTCCTCCTAGATTTGGCATGCTACTTTCTAGGTCATGGATTAGAAGGTTGGGAGGAACATTGCAAATGAATCTCACTTATGATATTGTCCCTGTTTTTGGAGGAGAACAAAGAAGACTTTAGAGAGAAGCTCAACTTACCTATATCATTAGTGACACCAAAGATCCCACTAATAATCCAATTTATGCTAGAACAACTGATGTTGGTTCAAGCATTTTATAGATGGATAATGATGTCCTATTTGCAGAAAATTTTCAAATTTTGAAGCTCGCTGAAAAAAAAATTAGTCATGAGGGTTCCCAACTATGGCATGTATTTTGATGGCTCATGTTCTAGAGAAGGAGCTGGTGCAGGAAAATTTCATTTCCCCTTTGAAAGAAAGCTCCACCTTTTCTTTCAAACTTGAATTTGAAGAAACTAACAATGTGGTTGAGTATGAAGCTCTGTTGATTGGTTTAAAAATAGCTAAGGACATGAATATCTCATAAATTTCTCTTTTTGGAGATGTTGAACTTATTATTTAGCAAACCAGAAATTTTTATCAAACTAAGAATCCTAGTCTCAGAGATTACTAAAATGAAATATGGATTATTGTAGAAGACTCATTCTTGGCCTTTAACATTTATTTTGTTCCAAGATAAAGTAATATTTTGACTAATTCACTTTCTATTTCAGCAAGCTCATTGAATATTCCAATACCTATGAAGCTGAAATATGAAATGGAAGTTAGGTTCAGTCCTAGCATTCCTGATAATGTCAAGCATTGGAATTTTTTTGAAGATGATCAGGATATTAGAATATTTATTGAAGTTTTTGAAGAGTTTGTTGTCCTAAACATTGATCGGGATGAATATTTCATGAAGGATGATGTTGATTTGCAAGATACTAAAAAACTACAAAAACAGATTGTTGATCAAACTATCATTCAGCTATCTACCATTCATATTACCAAGGGATTAATCCCACTTGAGAAGATATTTGATAACATTGATGTCTCATTCAAACCACAATTGGCTAAAACAAAATTAGAACTAGAAGATTTCAATTTGGGCATAAAAAAATAACCAAGGTATGTGAAGTTGTCAAAATATTTATCAGAAGAAAGAAAGGTTGAATACCATAATCTATTTTGTGAATTTGTTGATGTTTTTTCCTGGAAATATGAGGATCTTAAGACATATAATACAACTATAATTGAGCATAGAATACAATTAAAGGATGGTACTAAGCCATTCCGACAGAAATTAAGGAAAATCAATCCACTATTGTTACCAGTGATGGAGAAGGAAGTGAAGAAAATTTTGGATGCCCAAATCATCATTCCATTGAGATACTCAGATTGGGTTTCTAATCTAGTTCTAGATAGAAAGAAGAGTGGTGAAGTCAGACTATGTGTAGATTTCAGAAATATTAAGAAATGCTCCAAGAAAGATAATTATCCATTGCCAAAGATGGAGCATATTCTTCAAAAGGTAACTGGTTCAGACAAAATTTACATGTTAGGTGGTTTTTCTGGGTACAATAAAGTTTATGTTTGGTCAGAAGATCGAGAGAAGAAAACTTTCACTTCTCCTTGGGGAACATTCATGTATGCAAAGATGCCATTTGGGCTTATGAATGTCAGAGCTACTTTTCAGCGTGTTATGGACTTTGCATTCATTGGAGAAAATGACAAATTATTGGTCATTTATTTGGATGATATTATTGTTTTTTAGCTTCAGATCAAGAACACCTTTAGCACTAGAGAAAATTATTTGTTAAATGCAGAAAATATGGTATATCATTGAATCCAAAGAAGTCCCATTTTTCTCTCAAGGAAGGTAATATTTTGGGTCACATAGTTTTTAAAGCTGGAGTTAAAATTGATCCTAAAATAGTGATTGAAATTCAAGATTTAACACTTCTAAGATCCAAGAAAGAAGTTCAAGCTTTCCTTTGTAAAATCAATTTCTTAAGAAGGTTCATTCCAAATTTTGCTGAAGTGTTGAAGCATATTACTTGCATGATAAAGAAGGACAAAGAAGTCAAGTGGACAATTGAATCTATAAATTTATTTGATTTGATCAGAAAATCAGTCATTGAAGCACCTCAGTTGGTAAGTCCTGAATACTCAAAACCTTTCTTGATCTTCCCATTTTCCTCTAAATATACCATTGTTGATGTTTTGTTACAAAAATATTTAGAAAATAAGGAATCTCCCATAGCATTTTTCAGCAGAGCTCTTAGAGACGCAGAATTGAAGTATGAAATGTTGGAAAAGCATGCCTATGAATTAATGAAAGATCTGACATATTTTAGAGTTTATATTCCACATGCTCAAGTTATTACCTATGTACCTTCATATGTTGTTAGAGAGATATTCGTTTAGCCTGATATTCAAGGAAACAAATTTGGTGACTAAAGTTCTTGAGTTTGATTTAGAGATAAATCCTACTAAACTAATCAAAGGTCAAGGATTAGCCAAACTACTAGATGAAGAAAATTGTAAATTTTTTGGCTTGAATTTCATGGATGAAAACTATGAAGGGCATATTTATGAACCTATAAACAACATAACAGTGGATGTAAAGCTTTCTGAATGCAACTGGTATAA
The DNA here is from genome assembly GCA_034641835.2 of Pinus albicaulis. NCBI lineage: Eukaryota > Viridiplantae > Streptophyta > Pinopsida > Pinales > Pinaceae > Pinus > Pinus albicaulis. Next base: position 890,018,367 of record CM076571.1, read on the forward strand.
GGATATCATCTATTTTTTGTAACATTTTAAGCCTCCTCCAAATTATGATAAAATTAGAGTAAGATCTTTAAAGCTGAAAACTGTTAAATTCGACATTAAAGAAAATTTATTATATTGGAAAGATCTTATAGGAGTTTTGTAGAGATGCATTGATCTAGATGAGTCTAATAAATTTATTTTTGACATTCATAGTAGTGTGTGTGTAGGTCATCATTATTTGAGAACTAACGCATACAAAATACTAAGAGCTAGCTATTTTTGGCCTAGCTTGTTTTCTGATGTATGTGCTGAGGTGAGAGCATGTGAAAAATGTCAGAAGGTCACTAGTAAGAAACATTTGAATTCTTTTCCTCTCAAGCCCATAGTCTTTTTTGCACCTTTTCAGCAATGGGGGTTAGATTTCATTAGAGAAATTCATCCACTTTCAAGTGGACAACATCGTTGGATTATTGTTACCACTGATTACTTCACCAAAGGGGTTGAAGCAATAGCTACCAGGAATGCTACTCATAAAATCATCATTAATTTTTTGGAGGGAATCATAACTAGATTTCGATGTCCATCAAGGTTAGTAGTAGATAATGAAGCTTATTTTAAGGCTACTCTATTGGTAAATTTATGGGAAGGTTATGGCATTCGGCTCACTCACTCCACAGCTTACTATCCCCAAGGGAATGGTTTAGCTAAATCATCAAACAAAATTTTGGTAAGAATCATCACCAAACTGTTGAAGAAAAAGAATAAACCCTGGCATTCAAAACTAAAGTTTTCTTTATGGGCTGACAGGGTGACCATCAAAAATTCTATTCATACATCACCTTTTCAAATGGTTTATGGAACTCATGTTGTTTTTCCAGTTCAATTGGCCATTAATGTAGCTAAATTTATGCAAGATCATGGAGTTGAGCCAAATGACATGACCAAGAGAATTTATCAGATCATAGAAGTGCAACACAAGAGAGAACAACAATATGATTTGGTGAGAAAAGATCAAGAAGCTGTAAAGAAAGTTTTTTATAGAGGAACTAAAAAATAAGATTTTTAGATTCGATATATGGTGTTGAAATGGGATGCATAGCGTCAAGATCCAGGTAAGTATTCCTAATTTGATGCTTTATGGCTTGGTCCTTTCAAAATCTCAAATATTCTGCAGAACAATACTTTTGAGTTGAAACATATTGATGGGAAAAAACTGTTTGGAGGCCCATTCCATGGGAGCTTTCTCAAAAAATTCTTTTACTAAGGCTCTTGGTGGCCGAAGCTCACTGTAAATACTAGTGTGTTTCATAATAAGACTCCATAGCCTAATGACAAGGCACTGAAACTACAAAATATTCTTAAATCCTCACAGGGGGAGATCTATCCCCTGTGGAGCCAATGTTAGCACAGTTCTTTGCTAAGTCATGAGTCAATTTTAAATTATTATTTTTAGGATTAAAATTTGGAATTTTCAAAAACAAATTGATTGCTACCAAAATTTCCAGTAGTGCTTTTTTTATCATTTTCAAACAGTTTGTTATACTCTTTTTTCTGTCTGTTTTTCTTTTATTTCGATGCTATTGGAAATTCCGGTAACATCCTCTTTTTTTAAAAATAAATGAAAAAGTGCATTCGCCTTTTGTCAAGCCACATGTTGTAGTGTAAATTCATTTCAAATATTTTTTAAATGATTTATATCTTGTGATAGGAGTCATACGTGGTCATTTTAGTTTAATTCAAGTCATGGTATACATGTAATACTTAGGTGTTAACCCACAGTAATAAACCCAACCATTAATCTCGTCATGTCTGTCACCCAAGTTAGTTAATCTCATGTCAAGGTATGTATTTTTGGAATGGAGGAGATGGTGGATCATCAAACTTAATGCACAGACAATTTGGGTGGTCGCATAGCAGCACTGCCGAAATTTTCAGCCAATAATGAGCAAGACAACGGAGGTGACTGTGAGTCACAAATCTGTTTGCCTCAAGCCATCTATAGTGTTCCATACAAATTTACGTAGTCAAATGAATATGATAATGGCCATCACATGGTGCACACTTTGATCAAGAATATTTTCCGTAATGAAAATTGATTTGCATGGGGTGATGACCCATGGTTGTTGTTTTAAAACCATAGAAAAAGCATAAGCATTATCAGTTGAGAATCTAGTTATTGGAGATCGAATTGCATAGAGTTTCTGTTTGAGGAGGATTCTAGATTTTAGATAGGATTTCAGAGGAAAACACAAGCAACATTTGTAAGTTGAATATCTTCTAGCTCCACCGCCTATCAGTTTCAGAGAAAAATTCATTAATTTCTAAAGATGACTAAAAGTGGAGGTAAAATAAAATGAATTGACCCACAGGGTGCAGACATAGTGGATGAAAATTCAAGGGTGAGAAGCTTTTTTATCTAGGCAGGGTGGTATTCTCTGTGCAGTAGGTTAGGAAGCTCTCTTTTAGGAGTATCTCAAGAGTTTTCAAACTCTTTTAATGCACAAGAAGCCATATTCTATGATGTCACATTGCAGGTATCAGAAGACTCAATTTCTAAGGTATTTAACCTTCCACAGGAAGGAGAGAGGTGGTTTAAAGGTCAGGTTATCACTGGAGGAGCCCTCAATAGTTTCCTCAAGGATTCACACAAAGATCCAAATTGGGCCAAGGGAATTCCAAGCAGTTATCTCAAAAATGACTAGGCAAAAGCTGTTAAAATTATCAAGATATACCTCACTTGTGAAAGGAGGTATAAAATTGTGTTTCTTTATGATATGATGTTTCATTTTCATGTTGCAGGTGTGAAGACCTTAATTCTTCCATACTTCTTGTTGAGAGTCTGACAAAGATGTCAGCAAGGATCCCAGCTCACATTGTTTTTTCATAATATAGCTTGTATCATCAAGCTCTCATTATGGTCCTAGTTGAAGAAGAGTTAAGGCAAAGAAATAAAACATGGGACCATTTCTTGTTTTATAGGGCTGGCCAACCTACACCTACACCTCCAGTTTCACAACAACACCCTCCGCCTACAAAAATAACCAAGAGGAAGGAAAAAAAGGAAAATGTATATATAAGGCCAAGAAAAAAAAACGTTTCTGTAGTCAAGGCCGAGAGAAAATTGGATAAAGGAGACAACTCCTAAGAAAATAAACCCAATTCTATGAAAATGGTACTCCCCATTCCTCCTTTTCCTAATGTCTACACTAGAGCTCGAAGAGGAAGGTTTGCAACTGCAGAGAAATCTAAAGCGTAGATGCTATCGGAAATTATAGAAGCAGATATTCAGGAGACTATGAATAAAGAGTATCAGCCTAAAAAATCTAATGAATAACTCCTTAATGATTTTGGATATGAGATCAGTACTAAGAAGAAGAAAGAAGAAGCCAAACCTACTACTGGTACCAGAAAAAGGCATACTAGAGACAAAAACAAGTTTAGGCTTAAGTCCAAGGATCTACACAATCCAAGCTTAATGATAGAGGTTTTTGATATAGAAGGTAAATATGAAGGGTCAAAGATAGAAAAATCCATGAAGAAAAAGAAAAATAAAACCCCTTCAGAGGAGCACTCAGAGCCCTAAAAGAGGAGAAAGATACAAAAGGGTTCTAAGGAGAAGAAGACCACTTTCAAGGGATCAGCCACAAGAAAAACTAGATCAAAATCCGCTGCTAACAACAAGACAGACTTGGATGAGCTTGTTGAAGCTGCAACCCAGATTGAAGGAAGGTAAACAGGTTTTTTATACAAATTCCTTTTTGCTTGTCAATCACAATTTTGAACAACATCTTAGATGTCAAATAATATAAGTTTGCACATGTTTTTCAACATTTTATGTGTATTTTTTAAAAATAAATAGAGTGCTACTTGAAATTCCAGTAGCATTCCAGTTTTTGTGCAGCTACAGCTTTTTCCATAATCTCCGGTAGCGTCTGTTTTAACTGAATTTAGACACCTGCCAGCAAATTTTCCGAGCTAGTTAAGGAAGGATAAGGACCCATAACCAAATGTACATAACAAGTGATGATGAAAGGTGGTTATGAGGTTGTTGGAGGTCTTATTAAATTAATATACATGGTTATTTAAATACCCAAGACAGAAGGAGACAAATCAGTAGAAAAAGGGGCAACATGACAGCACACTCAACAGTTCAGCCCAAATTTCTTCTCGTCTTTCTTCTACAACTGTCCTTTAAATTAGATTTCGATGGGATATGGTTGTAATGTCTTTTGAGACCTATGTAATCATAGGAGTAGTGTTTCCTTATTTTTAGAAGAGATGGAATTGGTACCTCTCTTTCTATATATACCATTTCTAAATACCATTTCCAGGTTGGATGTTGGTCTACTTGAAGACAAAATATAATAAAGAAAAGCCTTTTTAACATCATGCTAGAGGATTTTGTCACTCAAGAACCATATAACATATGGTGTGTCTTCTTTATTTGTTAATTTATTCTAATTATGAGTTGCAACAGTTAGTAAGGTGTGAGTGAGAAACTATTAAAGGATTTAATAGTAAATTATCTTCTTTCAAATTTATGCAAATCATATATTTGTTGTAGAACATGTTAGTGAAGATTTCATAAAGTATTTTTGGGATGCTTTATACATGCAATCTACTTTTTGAATGTTGTTTACTTTGCATAAACAGAGCTTGTGTAAAGATCCATCATTATAGTTGTGTGACTGATTTAGGATATGAATATTTCCTAGAATAGGTACCAGCTATCCATCTTCTTGTAATATTCCTAATGAGCTCTCAACTAGTTGGAATATTAATTTTTTCTTTTGTCATTTAGATAGATGAATAAGAGAGTAGGGAGACCCATAAATCTCCTTAGTAGGAATAAACCCAGTTCTAGTGTGAATGTGGATCATATTATTAGCTGGATAAAGCACTCTTAGATGTGAATAGAGTTTGAAGAATGTGGATGGAGTTAAGTTTGACCAAATCAACAATGCTGGTATGGAGGTAGTGGAGATTTATTGAGGGACAATGGAGTGTTAGTGGGAGGAAGTCTCCATGAGATTAGAATATTTAATGAGTGGGACCAAGGGTGAGGAGGCTCAAAAAGAATATAAGAAAGGGGATGGAAGCCATAGAAGGAATTCTAAATTTGTCTTGGTATTTTATGACTTTCTGAATGCTTCAGCTATTTAGCGGATTCTGTTGTGTGTTTTAGCACAAGGGTGTTTCTGAGAGGAAATCCCACCCTAATCCTTAGGGTACTTCGAGTGCCCACTCAAGATAGGTTCATTGAGCTTCTTTTTCACCATCTGGCATCAGGCCAAGCTTCAGCCATTATCCACGGTGTAGTCTCCTCCACGATTTTTTTTTTTTGTAGGGTAGCAACTGTGGAGGATTGAGAGACCCAGTTCCTAAGATTTCTTTCCAGTGAGGGGGGAAACCCTTCATCTGTGAGGCTAGCAAGGAAGATACTTAAGAAATATTTCACCATCCAACATAAGGCCAAGCCAAAACCATTACGGACAGTGTAGTCTCGTTCAGAAACTGCTTTATTTTGCAGGGAAATTACAGTGGAGGGCTTAGTGCCCAAGTTTGTGAGTTATATTTCCAGTGATGGGAGCAACCCTTCATCTAGGATATCTATTGGAGGAGTATCAAATATTTATATACTATATTAGCCACCTCCTAGCAGTTATCCAGTTGTAATGCATTATTTAGTACTACGGCTACATTTTGGCATTTTTGCATTTTCTGTATTTCTGGAAACCCTTTCTGGGTTGTCTTTGAATTGTGCTAGGAGGCCTAGATCTCTTATCCCGACATTTTCTAAGCACTATATCAGCGTATCCTTGTACTTTCATTTATAGTAGCAGTTATCCCCAACAAAAATTGTGTTGTCTTAGCTTCTGACATTCTTATATAGTATATTTTCCTCATGTTTCATGTACTAGGTTCTTAGAGGCTTGTTTTGCCTAGTTTGAGTGCCTTTTTCCTCAAGATTTTGTACACATTTTCTGATATAATTTTTAATATAATGACTTCATGATCTGCTCTCATTTGATGTGTTGATATTTCACTGCAATTTCCAATTATATGTTCTATATTCCTGCTTTTCCTAATTTCGAATATTACAGTGGTATCAGAGCATAATCTTAGCCCAGCCTGTGTTGTGCAACAACTATGTCATCAGAAGAAGAAGAGCCTCTCCCAGAAATGGTGAAGCGGTATCTTAATAGAAACTGGGGATATGATTATACAGACCCCAAAGGAGACAAAGGAAAAACTCCAATATCAGGAGAGATGGATGAAAAGGAATTTCCCAAGCTTCTTCTCCAAACCATGCAGGATATTTCCCGAGAAATCAAGGAGATGAGGATGGAGAGACATAAAGAATCCCCTAGAGGGTTTCTACATGGATAAAGCTCTAGCATTTCACATCACTGGTATGATCAACCAGTGAAGCAACAATTTTCCCCAACGCTCCACTATTCCTACGTTCCTAGTCGTGAGAAATGGAGGTGGGTGACCCCAAGAACAAGAGACTCTTGAAGACTATTTTTCTAGAGTATGAGTCTCAATCTCAGAGATTCAAATATAATCTAAACTTTCAGGAGTTTTTTCAGATCAAGGAAAATAGGAGACCCTAAAACAAAAACAGAAGTGTAGAGTACATGCATAACAATGATCTACAATGTACTATGGGTAGATTTTTTCTGCCTGCTTTTGATGGGTCATCCAAGTGCAAATCCAAGTCTTGGGTGGAGAAACTAGACATATATTTTCAGTTAAATGAAGTAACAAATATTGAAGCCATTAAGATAGAAGCGTAAAACCTTGATGGTAAGGCACATGATTAGTGGTCTCATGGTCATTGTACATTAGGGCATGCCAATGTGACTGCATATTAAAATTTCCCCCGAAGGTTAGTAGAGAGGTTTGATTGAAGAGATCTAGAGGCATTTTTTATTTAGCTAGCCAACCTCAAGAAGTCACATAATCTAGAGACATATATCTCTGAATTTCTAAAACGTTCTATCATGGTTCCAGACTTATCTGCAACTAGGAGAGTTTATATGTTCATTGATGGGCTAGCAGAGCCTTTCCATGGGTTGGTTAAATCCACTAAACCAATTACTCTCCAAGATGCTATTGAGAGGGCTAGAGATTTACAAGATGCTTTTCCAAGAACAAGAGCTCCATTTTAGCAAAGGCCACCCTTTAAGTCAAAAGGGAAATATGTGAAGGCTCTTCCCCCAAAGGAGAACCAGAATAAATGGCCTCTTAGTGATTATGTTCAGAGAGACTTGAGGAGAAGGAAGTTATGCTTCACATGCCAAGAACCATGGGCACTGGGGCATCAATATGCTACAAGGAAGGCACACTGTATATAGGTATTCTCTGATAGTGAGGGGAGGAAGAAGAGGAGCCAGAAGGACATAACAACGTTGTGATAGCTGGGGAGGATCCACGACCACCAAGAGGTGGAAATGGGGCATTTTCTCCAGTTGGAAGGGCCCTTTCTTCTTTGCAAGGAGAAAACAAGTATTTGACTTTGAGATTTTGAGGTGCCATTTCGAAGCAACAAGTATCGATGTTGATTGAAAATGGGGCTACCCACAATTATATTGATGCTCAATTATTATAGAGGAGAGAAATACCCACTGATGATTTTGAGGGATTCTCAGTGTTGGCTCCAGGAGCCCGAACCATGCAGTGTATGAAGTATGTTCCAACATTATTGGTAACATTGAGGACATATACTTTGATTGAACACTTATTTGTGGTTGAAATTTCTCACACCAATGTAATATTGGGTGTGTATTGGTTGATTACAATGGGGAAAGTCACCCTAGATTGGGAGAGTTTGTCGATGGAATGGGTAGATAAGAAGAGTGGTAACCATCAGATGATCAGGGGCATTCACACTTATCCACCTCAGGTAGCATCTTCACATAAGATGGTGCGTAATTTGCATAGTGGGAGAAAGGACACATCAGTCCACTCAGATATGCAATTGACTCTGAACCATGATGTTGTATTATTTGGAGGCATTCCACCAAGAAGGGCCCCAGACTGGGATTTGGTTAAAGAATTCTCACAACTAGTTGCACCATTCATAGCCCTGGCTAAGATGGAAGCCTTGGGTGAGTCTATCACAACGCAGAGAGTCTTTGGTAGGCTTAAGGAGGGGATGGATATTCTCCCAGTATCGGTATTACCAGCTCTCACCAAGCATCTTGCGCTGATAGGAGATTCTTCAAGAATGGATGATGGCACAATCATGGTGCAAGGGACCTACTCCATGGCCTTTGAGAGTCGGAAGATACTTCCAAATATGAATGAGTCTTCTATATATCATAGAGGTTTGTTGGAATTCATGCATACATTGGCCAAACTCAGGAAGTTTTTGATGGGAAATAGCTTCCAAGTGAGGACTAACCTCCATAAACTTCAACCCTTACTTGAGCATAAGCAGCTGTAAGGGAGGCATAAAAATCAGGATAGCAGTATTCCCACATGTGGATTTGGCATTGAGCATGTCAAATGATGGAGCAGTAAGGTGAAAGGTTCCTTATCACAAAGGTGAGCAGCACTGTCATTGTTGAGTATAGATCCATGAGTTCTAGCTATTGATGGAGTATTCCAAGAATCACTTCACATGTGAAGTGTTTTATGGACAAGTGATAGATTAGAGGTATAATGTGATGGGTGGAGTCATCTATTAGCAAGATTAGATCTTCTTTACTAGAGACTCTAAGCTCAAGAAGAATATTATACATGCAGCACATGACTCACTCCTTTCTGGTCACCAAGATTTCATTGGGACATATCATACCATTGGGGAGATATTCTCATGGGAGGGTCTCAAAGGGAATGTGCTCCATCATATCAGGAGATGTATGGTTCACTTGAAGAATGAGGAGGAAAACAACCACCCTGCAAGGTTGTTGCAACCACTTCCCTTTCTGGTAGAGAAATGGGAGAGCTCTTTCATGGACCTCTTCACTAGCTTGCCAATAGTACATGGTAAGGGTTGTTTCCTTGTACTTATTGATCAACTAACCAAGTATTTGCATTCCTTTTCCATTCCGTTACAGTACCTTGATCCACAAGAGGGCAAGCCTCTCTTTAGAATTCATGGTCTTCTTGGAGCCACAATCAATGATGTGAATGGAAACTTCCTAGGAGGATTTGGGGAGATGATATCCTATTTTGGGTGTACTTAGTTGACACCAAACCTCAGTTACTATCCCTAGGTAGATGAGAAGAGAAGGGAAGCAAGAAAGTGGCTGGGAAGCTACTTTCCACATTATGTTTCGGGGCAACAAGGATAAAAACTTTTTTGGTTCCACTTGAGGGACTATTATCACCCTCTGGTATTTCATATGGCAGTCAATGCATCTCTAATTTTGATTCCATATGTTGACGATGTTTTATTAATTATTGTTGGAATGGTTGGAGGAATGGCACATGGATTGGAGTTGTTCATTCGGAGTAAGATATCCAACATTTTTCATGTCCCATGTCTCAATGAGGACATTAGACAACATATAGTTGCCTCCATGGATCTCTTACTTCCTTATGATGTGATCCATTTGGCTAACTTTGACACTTGCGAGGAGTAGCTAAGGGGCTGATTGATTGGAGAACATCTGATTCAGTGGAGGAGCTTATCAGATGTGGGTGCCAACAGGGAAAGAGAAGAGGTTTTGCAGCATTCATCCTTATAGTTGCTTGAGGACAAGAAACATTTGTGAGGGGAGTACTGTAATATTCATAATTAGCTTTCAGCTAGTTGGAATATTAATTTTTTCTTCCTTCATTTAGATAAATGAATAGGAGGGTAGGGAGACCCATAAATATCCATTGTAGGAATAAAACCACTTCTAGTGTGAATGTGGATCATATTATCACCTATATAAAGTACTCTTAGATGTGAATATAGGTTGAAGCATGTGGATGGAGTAAAGTTTGACCAAATCAACAACACTAATATGGGGGTAGTGAAGAGTTATTGAGGGACATAATAGTGTTAGTGGGAGGAAGTCTCCATGAGAGTAGCATCTTTAATGAGTGGGACCAAGGGTGAGGAGGCTCACAAAGCATATAAGCAAGGGGATGGCAGCCATAGAAGGCATTCCAAATATTTTTTATGTCTTTTTCTCTTATGACTTTCTGCATTCTTCAGTTGTTTAGCAGAGTCTGTTGTGCTGTTTAGGACAAGGGTGTTTCCGAGGGGAAATACCACCCTCATCCTTGGGGAACTTCGAGTGCCCACTCAGGAGAGGTTCATTGAACTTATTTTTCACCATCTGACATCAGGACAAGCTTCATCCATTATCCATAGTGCAGTCTCCTCTACGATTGTGTTGTTTTGCAGGGCAACAATACTGGAAGGCTGAGAGACCCAATTTCTGAGCTTGCTTTCCAGTGAGGGGAGAAACCCTTCATCCAGGAGGCTAGAAAGGAATCTCATTGATCATTATTTCACCATATGGCATCAGGCCAAGAAGTAACCATCACCTATAGCACAGTCTCCTTCAAAAATTGCGTTATTTTATAGGGAAGTTACAGTGGAGGGCTTACTGCCTAAGTTTGTGAGTTAGATTTACAGTGAGGGGAGCAACCCTTCATCTGAGATATCTATTGGTGGATTATAATACATTTCTATACCATATTATCCACATCCTAGCAGTTATCGAGTTGCACAGCATTATTCATCCCTAGTGCTGCATTTTGGCGTTTTCGCATTTTCTGTATTTCTAGAAACCCTTTCTGTGTTGTCTTGGAATTGGGCTTGAGGACCTAGATCTCTAATCCTGGAATTTTCTAAGAACTATATCAGCAGATCCATGTACTTTCATTTACAACAACAGTTATCCCTATCAAAAACTGTGTTGTCTTAGATTTTGGCATTCTTATATAGCAAATGTTCATTATGTTTCATGTATTGGGTTCTTAGAGGCTTTTTTTTCCTAGCTTGAGTGCCTTTTTCCTCAATATTTCGTACACATTTTCTGCTATAATTTTTAATATAATGGCTTCATGATCTGCTCTCATTTTATGTGCTGATATTTCACTGCAATTTCGAGTTATATGTTTTATATTCTTTCTTTTCCTAATTTGGAATATGACACTTCTTCATTTGTTACACTCTGCTCCCTATACTACCAATTTACTCATAAAATTTATACTTGCCACAACTTGCCAAATGCATGAAAGTATTAAATAATATAAAAATCATTTCAAAATCTTTGAGAAGCCATCCCACCACTAAAAAAACCCTTTAAAATTTTAAATGAACTATGATGTGTAAGGCTTACTCCTTTTGCAGTCAAGGAGTGACTCCATGCACTAACAATTGCAATCATGTTTTTTCATATATATTTACATTTGTCATGTAGTAGGGTCCATTTAATGCATGCAACATGGGCACTCGTATGAAAAATTATATTATACATCTAACAAGTTCTCGTGCTAAAAAATTGAGTAAAATCGTACGGTGATAAGTTAAAATTACAAGTTGAAAAAGTAGTTTTTTCTTTTTCCCCTCCAAAACATGATGATGTAATCTAATATTATTTTATTATTTCCATTATTATTTTATAATATTCCTTAGGAGGCCCATTTTACACCTCAAAATTTCTCTAATGGGGAAAAATATGAGTGACACCTGTCACCACCCATATGGAACCATGTGGCATTTGTGATGTGAGAATGATATCTACCTAGAAGGTCTTCCTAGGAAGGCTTTAAAACTGTAGCAAGTGGAGACTCTTGGTTGATTTAGAATAGAGAAAATGTGGCAGTTTTTAGAGGCAAATCACCCCACCCACCATTGATTAGCTCATGAGTGCGACATTGGTTCCCACTTAGATACCTCATCCCAGTCTGTTGACCCTAGAATATTTTGAGTTCAAAGTAGAAACATCTCTCTAAGTTGACTGACCACTGTGAAACAGTGACATATGATGTTGGAGCCAAGAAGCAACAAAAATACACCTCGGACATGTCACTCAGAGGCGCCGCCTCAGAATAAAGTTAAAGGTGTATCAATGGATTCTCTGAGATGAAAATGATCCATGACACATTGTCATGTGCTGGGTGGAGCGAAGGGACCAATGAACAAGGTGCACATAGAGGAGAATACAGGGCCCACAAGACATGTAATCTAGGAAGGGATACCTTGGAGGTTTTTGTGAATGTTCACAACAGAAATAAGGCTGGGGGCTTAAGCCAAATCACTAGGAATTGGTTCAGAGCACATATTGCGACTAAGAGAGCGTATTTTCTCAATGTTAAATTAATCCCTTGGGGCCTAAATCGCAAGACGATAGGGGGAAGGATATATGTTATGTGTAAAGCACTCGAGCTCATAGAGTTATGTATGTGACAATGTTTTTTATAAAGATCTTGGGGCTATGTTAAAGAGTTAAAATAATGAAAGGGTCTACAACTTTGAAATTTTTGGCTAAGTCCTTCGAGCACATGGTTGGATGATTCGGCAGCGTAAAGGAAATTTCGGGTTATTTTGAATAGTTATTGCATGAACGTGTTGGCAACTAATTTTGGCATCTATGCCATATAAATAGTCCAACACTAAAATTAATATAAAGAAGCATGAATGAGATGGAAACTAAGATATACAAATAGATATATTAAGAGGAATATTTAGTATCTAAGCTAAACTTTTAGAGAAGCCAAAATTAGAAAATCACTTCTAAATTATGAAAAAATCTAGAGTAGTAAAATTGATCAATTAATCTCAGTTTTTCTTCCAAAAATAGAAAAGGAGAATTATAATACATGGAGAACATGTTCATAGGACATATTTGCAACAAGATAAAGGAAAAAAATAAATATTCATGCAAGCATAAAAGTGTCAATTAAGTAAAGAGAAAAGAACCAAAAATATCATTCTAAATTCCTTTAAATACATAATCAAATTTGTGAGTTTGTCTGTGTGAAGAGGTTATTGGTGCAATGAGATGAATAATGTTAGTATGAATTAATGGTGAATCAAAGATCAATTTTGGTGCTTGAAAGGTGTTTGAGAATGAAAAGAATGAATTGGTGAATGGTGCTTTGTTGTATTTAACAAATATGGTTTTATGGTGAAATTAGAAAACTTGTAAGGATTGATGCTACAAGTGTGTTTGGTGACTTTTTCAATGATCAAAGATTGTTGAAGGTGTTTTATGGTGACTGTGGTAATTGGTTTTGATGATAAAGTTATTTTTTTATCAAAGAAAGTGGAAAATAGATGAAAGATGGATCAGCATGGCTAGCAAGTGGTAGCTTTCATTCTAGGGGTAGTATTCCCTTTCAGTAGTGGTTGACAAATGACCAAGGGAAGTTGTGCCTTTCAGTGAAAATAGATAAACGAGCAGTGGAAGTTTTCGCTTTCAGCAGTAATTGATAAACGAGTAGGGGTAGAATTTCCTTTTAGTAGTAGCTGATAGATTTGCAAGTGGAATCTTGTGGGGAAGTGATGTAATAGCAAGTTGAAGCATGTATTTTCCAAAGAAATAAAAAGAATGTCTTATATATATGTTGCACATGTGTATAATAATGGTTATGATGTTACACTTTACAATATTGAGTTATGATGTTGATCATATGAGAATTTTCTTAAGTGATTGAAAAGTGTAAATTGTCAAGAGCTGTATAATTTGGTCACACTATTAATTCACCCCCCATCCTAGTAGTGTCTTGGTTTCAATTTTTTCTAACATATCATCCGTAACAATATGAGATTCTCTCTAGCCTCAAGCAATACAAACAGGTCTAGGGTAGCTTATTCAATTTTGCTCGAAGTATTCTTCTATTGTTAATCCATAATTATAGATCTTGATGAAAAACCCTTATGGTTATGGAATATCATAAGGTAGATACTATGATTGGCTCTTTGGTGTAAACTATATCGGACTACTTATTCTTGCATCACTTTACATAACCATAGAATTATGAAAATATGGAATAAAAATATCATGTTACATTTATTAATTAATACAAACAAAGTGATTTGACTTTATGCATTTATTCAAAAATACACATACCATCCCATCAAAGATATGTAGCTATTCACTATCCATTATTACACATATCATTTATTTAGCATTCCATAATTCATTTGAAATAATACAAAACTATCTCGAAATTTTAGATAACCAATTGCGTCCATGGAATAGTACAATAATACATCATTAAATCATAATTTTATCTCAAAACATTAAAATTCTAAATAGGTATATACAATCAATGAAATTTATTAATCCCTGCCACTAAAAATATGTGTTAAACAAGGTTAAAAATGCAATAGCCTATATTGTCATATAGCACAATTGTTTTAGAAGCCATAGAAAATCTTAGCATATCATTAAAATAAGATATTCATATAGATGTATACATTCTAATTTATGAAAAGATATGATTATTACATATGCATTAAGATCCCTATAAGGTACATGACTCTTTTACATGGATAGTCCCTAATAGCATTTCAAGAATATATGAAACATCACAATACATTCTCAATGCTAATATGAGCTTCATAAGAACTGAAATTTTTGTACAAAACGACAAGCATTTAGAAGAGGGATTTGAGAAAATAGAAATTTCGCATCCAACTATTTATCAATAATTATTGTGGGAGATGTCGACCAATTTCCACTAGTAATGGACAAACTTTTACATGTAAGAGAAACTCCAAAAAAATGTTTATTTATAAATTTTATCAATCTAAATAATTTAGGAACATTCTTCTATGAAAAGGGAAACGATGACACCCAAATCTATTTCAACCATATATTGATAAGAATTCATAGTGCTACTCCAATAATAGAGGACTATAACCTCCTCAAGTTTAGAACTAAAAAATACTTATCCATAGTAGGCATTAAATATTTGACACATAAATGCATGTATTCACAACAAACATTCTTGCTTGTAATCATAAAAAACACATTTTCCAATTATTAAATAGGTTAATCAGACATTGTGTGACTAAATTCCTTATTTGTGTAAAAATATTAAAGGAGGAATACCACTAGCTAGAAAACCAATTATTGCTATGTAGGGAAACCAATTATGCTCTCTTGTAATTTGAGGGTCCAATCATGATTAGCAAATGAATATCTCTAAGTAGTTATGTACATTTAATGCACTCATGGTATTCGGCCTCCAATTTTGTAAACATATGTTGTTGTGGCATTCAATATATGTATTGGGCCTCAATGGGGCCAAACCTTACCAAACCACATACTAATTCCACCCATAAAATAAGGTAAGAAGAAACAAATTCCCCCAAAGACAACTTGGGCATTGACTATCCATAATTCCAAGGCTTACCATTAACAAGTTCAACCATTGACATAGGTAGCATTGAATGTTAAGGTTTGACCTCCATAATAATATCACATGTCACAACTACAGCAAGCAATGCAAATCATACCACCATTCTATTTGAATGCTATGTATAAATGAAAACCACCATTGTATTTGAGTGCTATGTACAAATGAAAAACACCATTCTATTTGAATGCTATGTAGAAATGAAAACCACCATTCTATTTGAATGCTATGTAGAAATGAAAACTGCCATTCTATTTGAATGTTATGTAGAAATGAAAAGAAACACATTTATTTCACTCCAAAATAAATATGTTTATATTCTTTCTCATTTGTAAAAATAAAGTTTGGAACCTCAACTCCTCTCTCAAATGCTTTTATTTTTGTGATAATGAAAAAAAAAAGTTAGCCCCAATCTAGATTCAACCTAATAAAATAAATAAATAAATATGAAAAAATAATACTATAATTTATTTTAAAGTAATTTTATTATATAAAATATTTAAGTAATTCTATACCTTTTTATCAAAATATTTAATAATATGAAAATCATTAATATTATACTTTATTCATACTCCAAATTGCTTATATATATATATATATAAAAGAAACAAAAGTAGCGTTAAGAATCTCACTTTCAATATTTCCTTCGATTTCTCGCAAGAAGAGAATTGGTTGTGACATGAAAGGTGAGAAGGGCAACTAAGTTATTTATTTGCGTAGGTTCCTTACCATAATCCAATATCTTTTTCTCCGACCGGCCAATAATATTTGGAGATTCCCCACTTTAATAAACGTTTGAGAAGAATTGAGTGGGCACCAAAAGTTGAGCACAAGAATGTAAACTTGATTTGTGGGGCTATGTACGAATGAATATGTCCAAAGATATGCATATATCCAAATTCATTGATAATGGAAGGATATATTATTTTGAAATTGTTCAATTATCTTTGATAGTTTTAGTTCAAGCCGTGTCGGAAAGCAATAATGGCGTGAAAATATAATAATTTTTTAATATAATAATGTAAATTATTATAATAGAATATATGAAATAATATATAAAAAAATGCATATCTGAAAGATTAATTATTATAATATAAAATATGAAATAATATATAAAAAAATTTATATAGAAAATAAGTTAATATGAAAAATATATATTTTTTTTGGGGTTCCGAAGAGATTATCCATTTCCAATAACAAGATCTGTCCTTGATCATTCTTTTCAATTCCTTTTAATTTCAAAAGTAAATTTAATTAAAAAAATAATATATAAATAGATAATATTTTTTAATATGATATAAAATATAAACTATAAAATAAGAATATGAATTATAAAATTTCCACATACATATATTCATATTCTCAAAAATCTTAACTTAAGAATAAACAAATACTTTTTAATAATAGATTATATCATTCTCATATATATATATATATATATATATAAAAGATTTGATAATGAAATGTTATAGAAGGGTGTTTCAAAGATGTATGTGGTGGTGTTATTATATTTAATGATACAAATAAAATCTTTCTCATTTCTGTGATCAATATTATTTTTATTGTGAGGACCTATTATGATCATGACAAGTAGTTAAGAATTTTAGAAGATTTTTTTTTTTTAATGAGAAAAAAGACCTTTTATATTTATATAAAATAATTTTTATCACTGTTGCATCATATGATCTCATAATATCTGAATTTCTCCACAAAACAGCAAAAATTTCCAGCTATATTCAAAAATATAAATGCATCTAAGTAAATATGCTCTTAAGCCGATATAATTACATGGATCTTCCAATATTCTTATGTAAAAATGCTTCTATGTATCTACAATACTAGTTTTCGGGCCAAATCATCCTATCCGTTGCAAAAAAAGGGTCACCATTTATATAACTTTTAGAGAATGTGACGGTCCCTTTCTACCATCCCAAATTTCCCAACAAATGAGAAGACCTTCTACTGCATCCAAGGAATCTTTCGATAGAAAGTCTGCCTCCTCGTTTGACTCCCTGAAAATATGTTTAGCTTTATGTTTCAGAGCCTTTGATTGGAAAGCTCTTCTCATCCTTTCTTTCCACCATGTAAGGCCCACTACATGTAACTTAGACCTGCCCATAAACCAATCCACTATAACCAAAGAATCTCCCATCAACTTTAGATTCTAGATACCTTCGCGAAAAGCAATAAAAAGAGATGCCCAAAGCGCAATAAGCTCTTCCTTTGTGTTTGTATGAACGTTGATCCTCAACATCCATCTGATTCTTTTTTCTTTGTGAGGTAGATGACCCCACCTTCTCCACTACTCCTTCCCCTCTGTTGAGACACCCCATCAAATAAAAAACATAACTCCGATCCCAAGGATATGGGTTGACCACTTCGCCTTCTCCTTCGGATGACCTGTGCATCCAAGCAGAAATTTCCAAAACCCTCGATGCTAGCCATACCTTTTTTGATCCAATAAAATTCCCTTGATCGAATACCAAGTCATTTCTGAATAACCAAATGTACCAAGCCACCCAGAAAGGCATGGCTTTGTTTGAAGGGGAAACCTTCATCCAATGGCTTATACCTGCCTCCATATCAACATCAGGCCAGCTAAAATTCAACTGTAATTTTGATAAGATCACATCCCAAATATTCAGTGACACACAACATGAAAACATTAAGTGAGAAATGGATTCCTCCACTTGCGTGCACAAAATACAAATACTCGGTCCATTAAAGCCTCTAAGTTTCAAATTTTCTCGGGTCAGAATTTTTCGAGCAAGAAGTAGCCAGCCAAAGTAGCATATTTTCAAGGGGAGATTTAGTCTCCAGATCGTAGATTTCCACCAAAAAGTCACAGGCCTCCAGCATCCCCAAGCATATGCCTCTCGAACGGTGATCTCACCTATCTTTTTATTCCACACCCAGCAAAGTAAGTCTTCGTGACATGATAAAAATAGTCCTGCTCTCTTCAAGTCACCTATGAATGCATTCCATTCTGCTTCCAACGGACTTATAGCACCAACATGCTCTGCATTTACCCAACTGTTCTCTAGGATTTCTCGGCCCTTTTCAAAGATCTGGAAAAGCATATGATATATGTTTCCATTTATACATTCCACTAGTTGTTTCGATAAGAAAGAGCCAGCTCCAAGACCAAAGATACATTCCACACCAATTCGTACCAAGGTGCCCTTACTAGGCTTCCATGCAAGCCAATCCACAAGAAAAAGGTATGCCGAGAGCAAACTATGCCAAATAAAAGAAGCTCTCTGTGTAAGACCTGCCGAGCTCCTCAACCAAACCAAAACTGGAACACCCTTCAAATATTTTCGACGTATAACCACTCCCCACAGTCCTAAATCATATAATTCCCTCCATAAATATTTCACAAGCATGGCTCGATTAAATAAGGGAATATGCATAATTCCCCATGCCCCATAAGTCACAGGCCTAGCAAGATATTCCCACGAGCATAAATGTACCCCTTCCATCGGATTTGCCCCAGTCCACAAAAAGGAAAATATTCTCCTTCTCAAACCATCCAAGAGAGAAACATGGATTTTGAAAACAGTCATCCAAAAGACTGGTAATGCATCCAAAATAGATCTGATCAAAACCAAACGGCCTCCCAATGAGAGCCATCCATTTGTCCAGTGAGAATTCCTTCTTTCAAATTTTGTGAACAACCACCTCCAATCCTTATTTACATAAGAGTCTGGCTTTAGAAATACTCCCAGGTATTTAAACCCATCCCTTCCCCAGATTCCTTAAGGAATGGCAGACTCAAGCCTTCCATAATCAAAATGAACAACAGTGGTGACATCGGGCAGCCCTGATGAAGGCCCCTTGAATTTTTGAAAAAATCCAAAGGACTCCCATTGACTAACACAACAAAATAAGCTGTGGTAATACAACTCATTATCCAATTTACTATATGAAGACTTAAGCCTACCTGTAACAAGGCAAGTCTCATGAAATCATAATTAACGCAATCGTAAGCCTTCCTTAGATCCAATTTCAAGGCAAGAGCCTTTTGCTTCTTCCTCTTTATACTGTGAAGAGCTTCCTGTGCTAATCCTATTACATCCATGATCTTCCGCCCCTTCAAAAAACGAAATTGATGTCCATAAAAAGCCTTTGAGAAAAAAGGTTTTAGTCGGTTTGCAATTATCTTAGTGATAATATTATATACCAAATTGCATAATGCAATAGGTTTGTATTCTTCGAAGCTCCCTGGATGATCACACTTTGATATAAGTGCAATAAAAATTGAGTTTAAGCCACTACAGACAGAAGCAGAAGTTCTAGATTCCTCAACACCTCCCATATCTCCTTACCCATATTAAAAAAAATAAAAAATTTATATTGCAAGATAGACATAACTTTTATAGTTGACATAATTAAATTCATCAAAATTAAATCATATATATATATATATATAGATTACTTAATTAAAATCATCATAATTAAATCATATATATATATATATATATATATATATATATATATATATATATAATAATTTTTTATATGATAACATCTATATAGTCTAAATTTTTCTATACAAATATCTTCAAATGAATACACATTTCAAAATCAATTACAATTACAATTATAGCATTGAAAAAAAATAAAAAAAATTACTATACAATTCATACAAATTAACAAATCTTTAAATATAAAATTAAAAACAAAAAACTCTTCTTTCAAATTCTAATCAATCAAATATAACAAATTTAGAATAGTAACATCTTAAAATTCTAGTCACTCAAATATAAAATTTAGAATTATAATATCTTTAAACACATCCAACAACCATTTATAAGATGCATTCCCAAAACTATACTCTACTATACTCTTCATTGGAGCAAAAGTTTTCCTATGAAAACATGGCTAGTTATCAATGGATCAAACTTTTTCCAAAAAAAACAAAACATGGTTGGTTATCATTGGATCAAACTTTTTCCAAAAATAACATGGTTATATAAAATTTAGAATTATAATATCTTTAAACACATCCAACAACCATTTATAACATACATTCCCAAAACTATCCTCTTCATTGAAGCAAAAGTTTTCCCATGAAACATGGCTAGTTATCAATGAATCAAACTTTTTCCAAAAAAGCAAACATGGTTGGGATCAAACTTTTTCCCAAAAAAACATGGTTATATAAAATTTAAAATTATAATATCTTTAAACACATCCAACAACCATTTATAACATACATTCCCAAAACTATCCTCTTCATTGCAGCAAAAGTTTTCCTATGAAAACATGGCCAGTTATCAATGCATCAAACTTTTTCCATAAAAACAAAACATGGTTGGTTATCGTTGGATAAAACTTTTTCCAAAAAAATCATGGTTAGGTTACGATTAAGTATCTTATATATTAAAGTAAGATTAAACAATAAAGTTAAAGTTAAAATACAATGAAGTTGACATCACATAAAGAGCCGTAACGAGGAAAGCTCCTCTCAAGTGTCGCTTTGCTCGTAGGAGCCGTAATGGGATGGCCTACTCGCTGCACACAACTTGTACCCTCCTCCATGCTGTGGATTGTTGTTATAGATCGTATTTACTTAATTTCCAACTTTGTGTGTTGTTCGACACGTTGGCAGCGGCACACACCGAATGAATTTGTTCCGGGCATATGTCATTGTCGACATGAAGATACCATACGCCCACATTGCCCTCTCTGCGCTCCACCCGTCACCTAGGGGAGGCGACGAGAGTGCGACACAGCGCCGCATGCAACTCAAATTTAATTGAAGCGCCAAACTGAGGAATGCTTTATTTGTTTTTCGGTAGATGCAGATGCAAAGGCTTCGTGGGTTCCTTCTCCACCATACTCACTTGTCCACGTCATCATAGAATACTTTTGTCAATCTCGAACCTGATTCCTGTCCTGTTTCCTTGGGGTTCGCCCTTATAAGATACCATAACAAGGAACGATTGTTGTGTGTGTGCAATTTGTTTCTAGAATTGTGGAGCAATTTGCATTGCTATGTTTATGGTGGAAGTTCCATTGATTTTCTTCTCAGAGCCTGGTCACTGTTAATTGAATTCATGGTTATTGCCAGTCGCAGAACCTGTGCATTCCTCCGGAATGCCCTTCATTTCCGCAGAGATTCGACCTTTAAACCGCATACCTTCTTTGGTGGCC
Source organism: Pinus albicaulis (assembly GCA_034641835.2). NCBI lineage: Eukaryota > Viridiplantae > Streptophyta > Pinopsida > Pinales > Pinaceae > Pinus > Pinus albicaulis. Next base: position 890,039,829 of record CM076571.1, read on the forward strand.
ATCCTTCCCCTTTACTTTGGAGGCGGGAACACACGAAAGTGAGCCATTCTCAGTTTCAGTCCCAGCTTTTCCCTCCCTCCCAACTATTCTTCCACTGGCAGGAACAGTTGCAGTATTTGAACGCTCGCCCTCCTGCGGCGCAGATATCCGCGGAGGACGGCAGGAGATTGCTGAGAATCGTACGGTTGGAGGGTGTCAAAAAATCACTAGAGCGGATTCACGTCGACTGCATTTCATATGAGGAGCTGCTGCGAGTTTCCATGGAGTCGATGGAGGGGACTTCAGAGGAAGAAGCGAGAGAAATAGCAAAACTACTTGACGAATCGGGACATATTTTCATATTAAACAACACTGTTTTTCTTCGTCCTTATAAGGTATATTTAGATCTAGTGATTCATAGTTTAGATTAAAAAATTTGAGATTAATCTGAATAAGTAGAGGTTTGGAATTATCTAATAACATAACCTTATAATTAATCTAAAATTAATCTATGTATAATATATCTAATTCAAACTAATCTACCAATAATATATCTAATTCAGCCTTTATGTACGATATCAGGGGCTCAAAATTCACTGATTTAGGGATTTTGTTTGTGGTTTCACTGATATTCTTTATACTTTGGCGTGGTTTCAGATAGCAAGAGCTTTCGAAAAGATCCTGCCTACGCCCCTGCCAGCGAAGAGCGATCCTTATAAGGAAGAGCTGGAGAGACTGGAGAAAGAGAAAAGAGAAATTGATCAGAAAGCGGGGAGTCATGCCATGACTGAATTACGTTTGGGGTTGGGATGTTTTGGCCTTCAGACAGTGGGGTTAATGAGGCTGACATTCTGGGAACTGTCATGGGATGTGATGGAGCCCGTATGCTTCTTTCTTACATCAATTTACTTCATGGCTGGATATATATTTTTCCTCAAAACATCTACAAATCCTTCATTCGACAGCTTCTTCAACCTTCGCTTCGGTGCCACGCAGAGAAGACTGATGAAGAAGAGGAATTTTGACATACAACGCTTTAGAGAACTTCGGAGGTTATCCACGCCTGGGTTGAAGCCCTCTTATTGTCGCAGGCGTGACTGTAACTGTGATGATCTCTAAGATCTCTAACTCTGTATTTTTCTTCGCATTTTGATGCTGACAAACGTGAGCAAGATCTTGAATGAATCAAGATCCATGACATAATTTGTGCCAAAACGGAGTAGTTATAAATATATTTGTTATATTTAACGATAAGTTCGTTCTTCGCTGAATCATGATTCAAATACTTCTATTCCTTAAAGATAGTTTTACAATCTATTTTTCAAAAAGATTTATTATAGGAGAAGTCAAACGCGTTACTCTTGAATCCAAATGCCGAGTTAATGCACAAAGGATCCGGCTTCTCTGACCACTAACTACTTAACTTTGGTTTTAACTTTGTGTATAGTTTTAAAGTTTGAAGAAATGAATCTTGAATTGAATTAGGATGTATTTGCAAATAAATTGATGTTTTAATTGGAATGGGGAAGTTTAAATGACGTGTAATTTTTTTTATTTTTATTTTTAATCTTTTTAAATTTTTAATAGGAAAATTGAATTTAAAAGTAAATAAAAATTATTTTTTATAAGGTTGATCTAATTTATATTTTATAAATAATTTTAAAATTTTAAGATAAAGTTAAGTCTCGTTAGTATAATTAGTTGAGAATGGGCTTAGTCAGAAGGGCGACCCAAGATTAGACTTTACAGGATCAAACTTCAAGGAGGTCTTTGCATTGGTGCTAAAGGGAGGAGATAAGTTAAATTCAATTAGTTGTGTTGGTGTTGCCAAGGTTGGACCTTACAAGATCAAACTTCACGGAGGTTATAAACCCGATTAGTTGTGCTAGTGTGGCCAAGGCCGAATAGGATTCCATATAACTTTGACCACTTAAATACCCCTGAATCAAGATTTCTTAAACCAAAAAACAAACCTAATTTACTAATAAACTCATACCACTTAACAAATAAAAATATAAATTAAATAAAAATAAATAATTAAAAATAAATATATAATAAAAATATATACCAATTAAATCTAGTATTTTAATTAATATAATAAATTACTATACTTTAAAATTATTATTTGCTCTAACGTTAGCTTGAATTTAGATAAAAACTAGTTGAAAAAAATTATTTAACATATTCATAAGAAAATGATCATTTTAAATGAATTTTTTAAAAGTAAATGTAAATATAAATAATATTCTTTTAAGATAAATGTAAGTATAGATATTGTGCATCTAATATATATATATATATATATATATATATATATATATATATATATATATATATATATATATATATATATCAAAATTTATTATTTTTTATACCTAGCTTTCCGATTAAATAATAATATCTTTCCGACCAAATAATAATAGGCTTTCCTTGAGAATGAATTTGAACATATTCATTGGCAAATGAAACATATACCTATACCTTTGGATATCTTCATGCTCACGTGGTCACAAAAATCAACTTTACTTCTCGACTTTGGTGCCCACTCAACTATTTTGAAACGTGTTTATCAAAGTGGGGGATCTGGGTAAGTTGGCGTATTGGCGTGTGATAAGGACCGTACGCCAACAGACAACTTGTTTCGCTCCTCACCATTGGTATCACATCAATTCCGATTTCGTCACAAATCTAACGCAATAACATCTCGTCACCGACAAACTGCGATTCTCAACGCTTTATTTTCATTGGTGACTTTCTTTAAACATATTTAATGAGGCGAATGCTTTATCAAACAATTTTTGACATTTAATAAAACGTAAACGAACACATATCCGAAAAAAGTGTAAGGTAATATCGAATGGAAGTGTGGGTGGATATATAGTAGAAGATGAGATGGTGTAACTCTTTTGGTTAATTTAATGGGTATTTTTTCAATGTTTGAAAAACAACTGACATTTTGGGAGTCGTAAAATAAAAAAATGAAATGTGATATTCTATTTGCTGAATAAATTAAGTTAAATTTTTCTTTTTAATTTATTATATATATCTTGCAAAAATATTCACATAAGTATATATTGAATGCTGTAACACGATAAATTCACAACTTGATGTTGTAAAGTCGTATCTGTATGAAGCTGCTGACCTTTCTTAGAAAGCCATTTATATAAAAACTTTGGACCTATAAACTATAGGAGACTATAACTCGTTGTGTTATTATAGTAATATTTGGATTTCTACATAGTCGTTGTCCTCTTTTTTTGTTCTTATGCAATTAAGAAATTTAGTGACACCATGTCTAATTAGCATATTCGATTAATGGAACATGTATTTGTTATAATTACTTGCAAGAATGCTTGTGGCAAGGACATGTATTGATGGATTAAAGATTTTAAGATTTCCCATGATCGATAATTTGTTAGTGTTAGATTGAAGGAGGTTCTAATCCTATTTTGTTGAAGTAGCATTTGAATGTTAGTGGATATTTGGCTTAAATAAATTTGGGTGTCATAATCAACTTTTTGACAAATAAATGTTTTCAAATTGATTACGTCAATTAATCCACGTCTCCAGCAATAATTATTAATTCATGGGTGAAATTATTATTTTCTCAAAACCTCTATGGTAAATGACCATCATTTTACGCAAAATTTTTAGGTTTTATAAACTTCTCCTCATCAATGAAAATGTACTATATATTTTTCATATCTTTCTAGAAGAATATTAGTGACTATCTATGTAAAGGTTTCATGTAATTATAAGGACCCTATGACTTATGTAATTGTCATTACTTTTTCCTAGAGTAATATGTGTGCATCCAACTGTGTATCTTATTTCGGTGATATATTGTTGAGACTCTATAACACTTTTTACAAAATTGTGATATGGCATTATGGATATTATTTTTCTGATTGTGAATATAAAAGATATACCCAAATGTAGTTTTAGTTATTAGGTTTAATGATTTTTTATTTTTGTTGTTGTTGTTGTTGTTGTCAGTTACATATATGCAAACATAATTATTATTTAATGATGTCATATGAACTATGCCATATACATAATTTTGTTATCATTTTTTTTAATTAGTTTTGTATTAACTAAGTGTTGATTGAAAACTAAATTTCTTATTTCAAATGAATGATCAAAGGTTCAATAAATGAAATGTGTAATAATAGAGGGTGAATAGATGTATAATATTGATGGGAGCATATATGCATTGTTGAATAGATATAAAAAGTTGAATCATATTTGTCTTAATTGATAAATGTAACATGGAATTGTTATTACATATTGATATAGTTTTATGATTATCTAATATGATGCAAATGGTATATATTTTATATAATTTGGATAGAATTATAGTAATGATATGTACCTTATGGGAGCCTTTGAGTAATTTTATCGAATACATTTAATTATGGACTTAGGATAAAAAAAATCTTCAACCTAACTGATAATAACTACCTTAAATATGTGTATAATTATTTGGGAATAGTTAGATGATTAGGGCTAAACACCATATGAATGGTTAATGTTGAGTAAAGCCTCATAGTAGTGTTGTGATTTCAATCCATATTATAGTATTCCGTGTGATGTGATCTAGATTGGTTCATTGTATTATTTTTCATTCATATTGATGATTGTTAGAGTGTAGAATCACAGAAATCACCTTACAGGATGATATTTACTAACGGGTCCTAGCTTGGTGAGTTAAGGTTCTAAACCTTTCAAAGGCATTTTGAATCATTTCCTAATTTTTTAGAGAGTTCAAAAAATATTTCTTTCCTGAGACCCCATTGTGTCATTCTACACTTATACACCTTTCCAATGACACAAGAAAGACCTCAAACAAAGTTTGTATGCAAATTTTATGCCACTTGAAAGTTGAGCTTTGTATTTTTAACACCACGATTCGAGAGCATGCCACGTCAAGTCCATTATTAATGGAAAAGGGGATAACAATGTGACCATGATGAAAAATACTATAGAAGATTCAGTTTGTAATTCATATGAAGGGTTGAAAGGGTCAAATTTAATGGTTGCTAGTTATCAGGCTATGTTATAATCTTGTTATTAGGAGTTAAATGGGTTCAATTCTATTCTAATGCATTTTTTCTATAAGTGAGTATATTAGCTAAGAGTGAATAACGAGAGGGAATAATAGAGAGGGTTTGTGTCCTGTATAATCCCATGAGCCACAAGTCTCAATTTTTTGTTTTTGCACCATTTTTTCATTCAAACAAAGAGAGAGAAGAGCAACCTCACCTTCTAATTGGGTTTTCTCTTGAATGGGTTTCCTAGACCACATCTGGGTGTCTAATGGTTTTTGATTGATTATTTTTTATATTTTGTCTATATATCTCATTTTATATTTTGCATGCATAAGAAGAACATAGTAACTTAATAATAAATAAATGTAAGGAAAAAATACCGCTTATAGCATAGGTTTCGAATTTCAGTAAATATTTTATCAAATATGTTGTGAATTTTCCAATAGAGTATACATGGTAATTTATGAATCATGTTGGTATCAGAGCAGGTTTCCTTGGGTATATTATGGGGAGTTGTATATGATCCAAGTTGTTTCAGTAAAAGTCATAAATTGAGCTATGCAAAATGAATCTATAACTCTCTAAATCCAATAGTTGATAGATTCCTAAAGCTATGAAGAGTAGGCCGCAAATATCAATCGTAAAATGAAACTTATTATGGTGGTTTTGGAAAATAATATTGGAATTCGAGAAGATGGAGGTTCCAACACAAAGGTCAGATTGAAAGGAAAATTGACTGATCAAGAAGAACTAGAGAAGGAGGAAAAGAGAGAACCTAGAAAAGAAAAACCTAGTTTGAATTCCTTGAACCATTCATAACCCATGTTCAATATGGAAGTGAAAGTTGAAATCCAAACATATGAAGTTGAAATTAATGCTTTGATATTAAATAACTAGCTGCAATAGTTAAAAGTATATTTTATTGTTCATTACGTAGAGTAGGACTAGAAAATTTAGTCTTCCCATTTGAAACTAGAGAGTCATGCTTTGTGTTACACCATTGTTTGGTCATCTAACTTGCTACTATTAGATGGAACTAAGTACACCATATAACACCAATTTTACCCTAAGTAAAATTGCTTTCACTATGAAAATAACTTAGTAAACCACCTTTATTAAGTTGTTTATGGTCTAAATAGGAAACCCCATGAGGGAATATTAAATAAATCCACATTTTTTTTATTTTCCTCAAGGAATAATTAGTCAAACAATAGTTTAATTAATATTCCTGGTCATATTTAACCCAAAACAGGAAAATTAATTAGATAAATTATTATTTATCTTATTATTTTCTAGGAATAATTATTTAAAACTTATTAAAATAATATTCCTTGTTACATTTGACTAGATCAGTCATAAATAATTAAATAAATCATTATTTATTTGATTATTACTCAACCACATCCTTAAAATAATAAATAAATCATTTATTTATTTATTATTTACAAATAAAGGGATTTGACCCAAGTCAAATTCTTTTTCCCTCCAACAAATATAATAAAATATTCCATAAAAGTTGGATCTAGAATTGGTTAATAATATTTTAATTATGCACCAATATCTAGACTAACTCAATATTTTTTATAAATAGAAGGGTTTTTCCATTCACTCACTACCTTTTATTTCCTAAAGATCACTCTGGATCTATACTTTTGGTCTGACGTTGATCCACCATCATTGTCATATTTTGCTACCATTTTTCTTGTGAGCTCCCTTTCAGTGCCATTTTTATCTGGATTTTCTACACCATCAAGAGAGAAGGATTTTAGATCTGAAGTGCTGAGGACTTACAAGAACCCATCCCATTGAGGAGAACTGGTAACATCTTTCTATGTTCTCCTCCCAAGTGTCATAAATACAAAAAATTATTTAAAACAATCTTGTCTTGTCTATTGGTTGCATGGAGCAACTCTTTCTTTTATTTACTGCTTAATGTCTTTTAATGCATAGATCTATATTTTTGCAGCATTTATCTTGGTCAAATAATTGCAGATCTAAAGATATTAGCAGCCGTCTTTGTTGTTAGGGTTGTTTGTTATGCGCGGCTAAAGTGAACCTTTTTCGTACGCTTGCGATTAAGATTCACACTAACAATTTGCGACTACACAATGGTTTATAATTATGACATCTATTGTTTTTCAGATCCCTGCATATCCAGCCACTTCAAACCCTAGGATTTCTCTTCAACTTCTTGTTTTTATTTTCTTGATGTTGTTTTTAACCTATTAAACCCTAAAACATTGAAAATTATAACTTTCGCGTGTTTTCAGACCTATTGCATAGGTGACATGCATCAGCCGCAGCTGAGACGAAACATTATTTTTAAACCTGCTCCTGAGAGTGCTGGAAGTGCAAGTCAGACTTTTTGGGCCAAAGCCTGCGACCTCTGCAGAAAAATGTCAGAAACTGCGACCTGGACTTTTTGTGGGGATTTTTCTGAGATTTTTTTGGGTTTGTTTGGGCCTCTATTCAGGGTTGTCTGACCTCTGTCTCCACTCGTTTTGGACCTGCACTTGTTCTGTTTTACTCAAAAAAGTGGGGACCTAGCCCCCTTGGGCTTCAGTACCCTTCACCTTTTGTGGAAGAGTTTTAGCTGCTACAGGTTGTTTGAAATTTCAGAGTGTTCAGCCATTTTTCAGATCTCATCCCTTACCTTCACATCCACTTCAGATTGACTATTTCTGCATCTAAAATACCTCCTTTTAGTTTTGTTTGGGTTTTCCTCTAGGGTCCCCTCCGCTTCTCTCCAGGTTATAGCCTTTCACCACCTCATTTACAACAATTTTTCCTCTGATTTTTTATTGTTCGTCTGCACCTATTTCTAGCAGACCTGACCTTTAGATCATTGTCCCTCCCAACTTTACATCTATTGGCTATTTTAGTGTGTTTTGACTATATTTTTTCCCACCTACAGACTAGTTGTTGAGAGGCCTTCCTCTTTGGGTTTAGATTAATGCATGATTAGCTATTTATTTTCTATTATTTCAGTTTCATATACTATTATCTGCAGGTTTATTTACAATTATACAACACACTTTTTCTTTTTCTCTACAAACGTTTGGGTTTAAAAATTAAAATTTACACAATTTACACACACACCCTAAGTGAAGAAGAGCTTGGTTAACACCGCCAAGAAAGGAATTTAACATTGAAATAAATTGATCCTGCACCTCTCTGTCCTTGTTTCGACATTGTAATCAATTGATCCTGCACCTCTTCACCCTTGTTGGTATCTCTTCCCTTTGTGTCATGTTTTTGCCTTCACGATTGCACCACCAAGGTGTTTATCTCAGAGACTTCTTGGCCTTCATCCTCAGTTTCCGGTAGGAAGACTTACTCCTCCGTGTAGGATTCGAGTTAGTCCTCCACCGAGTCCACACTTCGACTCCCCTTTTGGTTCATTGGGATCTCTCTTTGGTTCTCCCCCTATCACCTTCACCATGTCTGGTTCAGGACCTAACACTGGTGGTAACCTTGGTCCTAATGCTGGGAATACTACTACTGGGATTGCAACAAGAACTACCCCCGCTGTGCCCTTGCTCCCCTATATAGCAGGCCTCAGTCTTCCCGATTTTAACCAGTTGATCAATGACCCTATACACCATGATGCTAGTTGGCCTGCTATGCCAACTAAGCTCCCTTCTGACATCCCCAATTTCGAAAGTCTTGCTGGAGAATATCCTACAAATCATGTTCGATCTTTCGACATGTGGTGTTCATCTAACTCCATTACCGATGACTCTGTCCGTCTTCGGTTGTTCCAACGTATGCTTACTTGTGAAGCTTCTAAGTGGTATGTTGATTAGGCCTCCTCCTCTCATACCACCTTTGCGACTCTTTCCCGAGATTTTATACCTTATTTCTAGCTTCCCCTTCGTTATGACACTGGTACCGAACTTTTGACTTCTTTCCGATAAATGTTTGTGACCCGCCTATTCGATGATGTCCAGGAATGGCGGAGAAGAAAGAGCCTATGTCGAGCCCCTACCTTCGAAGACCGTGTCTACATGGACTAGTTCATTAGATCTCTTTCTCCTGCTATAGGAAAATATGTCACATTGCATTTCCCTCAAACTGAAGAAGCTGCTCTCCAAATTGCATTAAAATATGACCTGATCTACACTAAGTCGAGTTATGTTTATACTGTTCTACTTGATCTTCCTAGACCCAGTGGTGCCAATGCACTGGGGGCATCTCATACTGTTGAAGGTATCATTGGAGCTCTCTCTCATCCATAAGCTTAGCCTCCCATGGGCTATGGCTTTCCTCAGGGAGGGGCCAACACCTCCTGCACTTTTCCCCCTCCCAGTAGCATGTATCCAAGATACGACATGCCTCCTCCTTTTTCCCAACCTCCTATTTACCACAATGTTACTCAACTTCCTTATTATCCGTATCCACAACCTGGTGCTCCAGCTCCTCAAGCATTAGCCCCTCCACCTCCCTTTCCTTCTCAACTCCCGCAAAAGTAGCCACCGCCCCTCCATGGTAGGTGTATGCACAACAGGGTGCGACTAATCCTCCTCCTTCCAAAAAGAAGAGGAAAGGTACTCAAAAAAAATCTTCCCCCAGTAATCCTAGACCTAATCCTCAAAATAATTCACCTAACACTGCTAACTAGCAACAAGGCACTCAGCCCAAGCAGGACAGGCTTGTTTGCACAAATGAGCATTGTTCTTGTTGTGGCATTTATGTTCATTACACTCACGATTTTCCTTTTGTACCACAGATGTGGCAAATGTGGGAGACTCAAGAAAAATTGCAAGGACAACAAGCCTCCCCTTCCATTCCTCCCAATGTTGTGCCTACTTAACCTGCTGTGTTTACTAATCCTTTTCCTCAGTAAGGATTTGTGGCTACTCAACCACCTCAAGGTCAGGTGGCCACTCAACCTCCTCCATCTGGTACCTCCAATCACCATATTCTCATGATGAACTCTGACCAACCTATAACCGTAGATATCAACCTTCAAACTCAGTCCCGTCAGTACATCAAGCCTCCCACTACATCTCTCCCCGAGCCCCCTTCTTCAGGTTCTACAGAGCCTCTTTCGACACCTAAAGGCCCTTTTCATATCCCTCAGCCTAAGGTGGAGGTTCATACTAATATCCCTAAGGGACCATTACACCGAAACGCTGCTTCTGGAAAAGTTTCACATTCGTATAGAATAGTAGATGATTTGGCACAATCTCCTGCTGCCATCTCAACGGTGGAACTTGTCCAGTCGTGCCCTTCACAACGAAAAGCTCTACTATCTTCCATGGGCGCTGTAGATCATTCAGATGATCGATTGATTGTCTTCGATGTTAACTGGTGAGAAAATCCTCCTCTCCCTACTTCCGTCACCTTCCAAATCCCAGTCAATATCTATAACGCCAACGTTTCGCGTTGTATCATTGATGAGGGGGCATCCACCTGCGTGATGTCCGCTTCAGTTTGGAAGAAACTTGGATCACCTGAGTTGGCCCCTTCTACGATCACTCTCCAAGCATGGGATGGCCACACCTCCCAACCCATTGGCTTGTTCCGCAATTGTCCTATTACTCTTGCGGGTAAGACTATTTGCATTGACGTAGAAGTGATTAATGCCCCCTTAGATTACAACATTCTATTGGGTCGTAGCTACACCTATGCGATGTCTGTTGTACCATCTGCGATTCACCAAAAAATGTCCTTTCCCCATAATGGAAAGATAGTCACCATTGACTAGTTGACATATTACGAACTGAAGTCTCAAACCTCCCCAGAGTCCATCATTTCTTTAGTGTTCAATAAGCAAACCATTGATCCCTTGACCAGTGTGTCACCCGAAGTCTACAAATACTCCTCTTTTCTTGGTACATTCCGTGGTCTTCCTCCTCCTCTCTCTAATCCCAACTCATTGAATGTTTGCATGATGCAATCATCTCGGGCTTCCCTTAAGCGGCCCGCTTCGGCTAGTTAGCAGCCTTGCCCTCCGCAACCTACTCCTAGTCCTTCGATTCAGCCTTCTCGACCCCCTCCTCCTGGCCCTTCACCTATAGCTGGTATGCACGAGCCTCTCCACCCTCCTGGAATGGTTCCTCCTGGCCTTAACCATATCGGAGCCGTCCCGCTTGGACATTACACCTCCGGTCAGATACAGTTCGTAGCTCCCCCTCCTGGAGTGTTTTCGGTACTTGTCATGGCTACCCTATATCTTCCTAACCTTCCTCTATGGATTCCCGTCTGGTAGCTCGATCCCCCAGCTACTACCCTACCTGGTCAACCCAAACCTTATCTTGCTTTGACCCTGGTTCAACCGGTCCCTATGATTTCTCTTGCTGCTACAGTGCCTCTGCCACCTCAACAGGAACCTTCTCCTGTTGCAACAACTTCGGCTAAAAAGGGAAAATCTTGCATGAGGGCATCTGAAGACAAGGTTGCCCTGACAAACCTTGCCCCTCCTTGGCCACCAAAGGGTACTATCCAGTGTGCTTTGTGTGATGTTTCCAGTCATGCCACCCATACTTGTCCGAAATTTCCTCGTCTCAAGCCCAAGGTTTATGTCGCATTCTCTAGTCTATGGTCCTAGAAACCTATGTTCCTTCCTCGATTACAGCCAAGAACACCAAGACTATTCACACTAACCACCCCTATACTTTTTGTAATCTCCATGGCCTTACACCCACCTCTATCCCTGCCTTGAGGACTTCTGCACCTCTCTAGCGGTAGTTTGCCAATTCGAGGCCAAGCGCATTGAGTCCACTACTCCCTTATTTGGGCGTTTTGCTTCAGAAAAACTAGAGGACACATCCACTCCCATAGACATTACCCCTTCGGATGTCGAAATGACAGAGTCTTCCGCCACTTTCCACTAACTTTCATCATCTATGAGATCCATGGTGGAAGACCCCCCTCAAACTCCCCTTTTATTTCGCTTGACCTCCTTTCAGCAATCCCCTTGGACTCAACATCAGTGGATCCCTTATCTTCTTGTATTTTTATCACCCTTGTGACGATGCGCATGTGAACCTCTCTTCTCGTGATGATGAGTCAGGTAGCTTCGCTGCGTTAGGTGGTATTTCTTCCACCAGTCACCCCATCTTCTATTATGATGACCAAATTATGGAAGTAGTCTCCACCCCTAAATTTATCTATCTCCCCTTACATCGAATCCATGCATTCGAACCACATACACCTTGTGGCCATTACATTGACCCCCAATGTTTGGGTAAGGGGGCACCCATATTTGAGAGACCAGGAGAAGCAATTCTCCACAACTCTCCTAGTGTATCTGGTTGTGTCGACTCTAGTACCTTTATTGTTCCTCATTTAGAAGAAACTCTAGTGTCATTAAAACTCTCTTATTCATAACTATATTTACACACTCCGCTCTCATTATAACCATACTTCTTATCGTCCTATCATTGATATGTGTACTCTGCTTCATTTACTGTCATATTGATCATTCCCTTGCCTTGCCGTCAGCACAACATCTTTCATATGCTTTATGGTCATGGAACCCCTCATCGTTCCTTCATCTTACATCAGCAACCTAGTCCCCTAGACATTGTTGTTGACCAACCTATGGATTTTCTAAGAGAGCACCAGTTCATTATCTCCAAATCCACTCTTTGGGATAGTGACACCATGTATGAAAACCAAAAAAATTAAGTCCATTTGCTTCATATATGAAGTACCCATAGAGATTGGTAATCCTCCATTCTGTAGGTTTTAACCCTGAACAGAAATTATCTACACACGAATCTTATAATAGAAAATAAACAATAGCGAGAGCATAAAACATAAAACAGATAAACACAGAGATTTTCCCCTGGATCCCAAATCGGGACGACCAGCTTGATTTTTCATTATATTCCTTTTAGTGTTACAACACACATATATATATACATGCCGAAGCATACATAAACCCCAATCCATAAACCCTGGATTAGAACATAACCGTAGTTCCCTTGACCGGATCTACAAAAATACCAGGGGCCGAAAACCATCGTGCCCCAATACCATGTGCAAAACCATGCACAAAACCATGGACGCGGACTACCCACCGGAAATTAAGGACCAAAATTTTTTTGCCGAGGCGCTGCCCCGGACCCCGACAGGGGGGGCTACTGCCCCCGCGCGTGCTTAGTCGTGGAAACAATATAACACATACCCGACACATTCCCTTTCTCGAACTGCATAACCATAACGAAAACAAATGGCACACAACATCATAAAATTGTTTTTAGATTCCCTCTTTCTAGATACATTTTGACATGACCATAACATGGCTAGGGGCACCTATGCCCCTCAACCATAAAAATCCCAGCTCTCAGCCAAAACAACACTGAGACCCCCTTTCTCTGACAGGTCGCACTTTTCAGGTCATTTCCTAGAATAGGTCGTAGTTTTCTACCCAGTACCTGCTACCCAGGTCGCAGAACAGAACCCAAAAAGTGTGACCTGGCATGTTCATGAGCTCTGGGTGCCTAAACTGAAATTTTGATCCCCTGAAATGAAAGAGTAGGGTTAGTCCTCTTACCTGCAACTGACAGATCTCAATTTCAACAGTCAGTTTGTCCGCTATGATCGCCGCAAGATTTAGGGCCTTCTCTCCTCTCTACATTCACCACAACAACACTTGCAAATGAGTGAATTTGGAGGGAAAATTCCTTATTAAAAGAGAAAAAAATGATTCTTCTTTCGCCTGCTGCGGCCAAACTGTAGCTTAGTTTGACAAATTGTTGGGCTGCTAGTTTGTCATTATTGTTATCAATTTTTAACACCTATTTTATCGATTTCTACCATTCTTTATCACGTCATTTATCATGGTTTATCATATAATTCCATTTTATAATTATTTATGCTCTTATGGATAAATATTATTTCTTCCCCTTTATTTTTAATAAATTGATGATTATTATGCATGATTTTACCAATGATGGTTTATTAATAAATATTTTGTAACGTCACTCACCATTTTAGCCTCCAAGATATTTTCCAGATTGTAGATTTGATCTCCATCTCATCATTAAATATTCCAACTCAGAAATTCGCTGGAATAAGAAGTGACAGTTTTTCATTGGATGTTTTGGGCAAATAGAGAAGAATCGGGAAAATCTAAAACATGGGTTTTGTCTAGAACAGACCGAATTAATTTTACAATTAGTAGTTTTCCCAAATTTGGTTTGTATTAAGAGAAATGGAAGGTTATCTGAAGACGATTTTCTCAGATTTGCTATTACAACTGTTTTCCAAATTATCTCAATTGCAATACCAAATTTGACCTGTTCCTGTTGAATGTTGATGGAACGATATTTTAGATATGATCTTGCTGATCAATTTGTTGTGAACAATCCAATTTTGTTATGGGAATAATTTTGTAATAATTTTTGTTGTAACTTCTCTCTACTTTCTATGTATTTAAATGAAAAACAGAGATCAAAGAATGGAATTAGAATTTGATTAGAATGGAATTATTAGAGGATTATTAGATTGGAGATGATAGGAGGACATAGCAAAAAGCGGGGAATGTAAATCAAACCGTATCATGTATTGTGTCGTGTATCTTTCATTTATGCATCATTTGTAATGAACAGAATGTAGTTCTGAAAGACAGATTTGTATTGTAATTGTTGCGATGATTAATACATAGTTTGCGTTGTTGTTCATTCGATTGTTCTGGAGTAACTAAGTAGTATTTGCTGGCGGCTAAGGGCTCTGTCTCTGGTGAATTTCGCTACTATTCTTTGTGCTATACCTTTCCATTTACTGCAAATATACTATGCTATTCTGCTTTACAGTGAATTTCTTTTGATGATTTAGATTTCTGCATTTATTCCTCTTCGTGCACATTTCCAATTTATTAGTTGTTTGTTAAATTGGTTTTGATTATTTAAAGTATAGATTTTTATTTATATTACTTCCTTCTGTCCCATTGTTTAGATCCAGTTGAAAGAGCTCGGTTATTACTACTGTGTTCTCGATTGGTGCTATTCTCATTTGAATTGCTTGCTGAAGATTGGATTATGGTTTTTCTCGAGATTAAGTCTTGATGCTTAGATGTATTATTTCCTTTAAAAGTTGCAGCTTGAGATTTATGATTGCATCCGCTTACTCTTGTATTGAATTTAATAGATTATCTTAAATCATTACTCTCTAGGTTTATAGCTTGCACATATTGTGTACACTCTTGAAACAAAAACACTTACCTAGGTTGATAATTAATGTGAGGCAATTAGGAGTTTTAAAAGACACCTTTTAGCACCCAAAATTTTGGCGTCGTTGCCGGGGAGAGTGTTACCATTTCACATAGATTGATGTATGTTTGATATTTGTTGCTGGGAAAGAATTGGGTATTAAAAACGGAAGGTAAAAAGTTACGTAACGAGCAAGTAAAGTGCTTGCTCCTCTACCCACTTTTCAGCACAATTGCATCAAAGTTGAAGTAGGTGTTTGATGTTTGTCTGCTATGAAAGAATTGGGTATTAAAAACAGAAGGTAAGAACCTGCGCAACGAGCAAGTAAAGCGCTTGCTCCTCCGCTCGCTTTTCAACAGAATTGCGTAGGAATTGAGGTAGGAATTTTAGAGGTAGAATTTTTGAAAAAAATCTTGTAATTCCACTCGAGTGGTAATGTAAGAACCACCCATTTCACTAACCAATTGACAAGAACATTTGAAGGAGGAACCTCAAAGAAATGGTAAGAAATGGTTCACATTGTAACTTTTGAATTCCCTATCAAAGGTCTAGGAGGAGTGACACAAATGCACATAATTCCCCCATCGTCTCTACCAAATTTTCATGGTTTGAAAAATGAAGATCCAGATACATTATTATTTGAGTTTGAAATACTTTGTAGAGGATATGATTATTGTACTAATGATCGAAGGTTGAAAGTGTTTCCTCTTATTCTAAAAGGAGTAGCTCTCCGATGGTTCATGAACCTTGGTGGGAATTGCATCCAAACTTGGGAGGACATGAAGAACGTATTCTTGAAGAAGTACCAAGACTATTGCAAGGCCGATGAAGATATTTTCAATATGATACAAGGGGAAGATGAAAGCTTGGAGGACTATGTGGAGCGATTTCGATACAACTTTCAAAAATCAAAGCATAAGTATTTGGAAAAAGAGATCTAAAAAACACTCCTACTCAAAGGAATCAAAGATGAATTTTTAGAACTCTTAAATCTGATAGGAAAAGGCGATGTTTTTCAGTTATCATATGATGATGTTTGTGAATTAGGCATAAGGTATTCAAGAGGAATCTCCAAGGCTGGTAACAATTCTAGAGAAGCTTCTTATTTCTTTTCCAAATCTACTACAAGAAGAGGAGACATAAGAGTTGAAACCAATGTTTTATTTGAAAATTTTAAATATGATTTTATTAGCTCTCTAAATTCACAATTGGATGTTTTACAGGTTCAGAAAAATCAAGAAATTGAAGAATTTTTTTTCCTCATTTTCAAAAGGAGCATCCCATAGATGCTGACTCTTCCTTATCTAGGATGGAAGTAGCATATCAAAAAGATGGGGAAGCTGCAACAATGTCAAAACCATGGAAATCGTGGCCTACATGTATGGTTCAAAACACTTCCCCTCCATTTTTTTACTTGTATAATCCATTATGGAATACTCATGTGTTAGGGAAGCAATGTCAATCTCGATATAACCCCCACCAATCTTGTCTACAAGTTTGGCATGGTTCCTCTTATGATTGCATGACTACTCTCCCTCATCTTGTAGCACAAACACATCCTCCATATTCTCCACCAGCTCTTCCACAACATCTTGCTTTCTTATCAAAATCATCCACTAAACACAATCAACTACATCATCAAAATGCTCCATTCCCTACACAGTTTCTTACTCAACTCATTCCACACCCTCACCATAATAAACCAGTACAACATGCTTACAGTGTTAAACTGCAAAATTTTCCCACCCTTCCCACCCATTCTATCTCACATGCACCATTGGAGAAAACTTATATTGAGATTCAGAATGTATCAAATCCAAAAATTGTAGAGGTTATGAAAGAAAACGAGGTTTCTTCTAGCCTGCAACAACAAGCCGTTTTAAACACTCAAGAAATTCATGATATGACAGCTATGGGAAATCAAGAAAGTAAGGGATACATTGAAGATTGGTTTCACTTGATTTGTTTGCAGCATCACTCCATACTTCAACAATTTTTGGCACCATATTTTCAAGGGAAGTTGGCTTCTTATACCTTACTATTTATTAACATGCATTTTTCAAATTTGGATATCTACATACTGGAGGCCTTATTTAGAAAATGGCTCCAATGGGAGTACTCTTATATGTAAGCGTATTCAATTTTCAAAGAAAAGTAGGTTAGTGTAGAAAATAAATAAATAAGGACATAAATAAATACATTTTTATTATTATGTAAAAATAATTGCTTTGTTGCAACACGCTGTGGAAATCAACATCGGTGATAAATATTTTAATTTATTTGTGTATGTAGATGTATTATATTGAAAATAATAGTTCTAAAAACACTCATATTCATTTTTATCACCAATATGGAAAAATTTCTTGAATATCATATTTTTTTGGCTTGCGGGCTTGATGAAATTTTTGAAAACAGAGTCGGGATAGTCATGTTTTGAGGGACCAAAAGTGAATATTAAAAAAACATGTTTCTATCCTAAGTATCCATTTATGTCTACTTTCTAACCCAATTTGAATCACTCCATTTGGATTTGAAACGAAAATGTTAGAACCAAAACATTGATAGGGCGTCTAGTAGGCAGCTCAAGAACAGAGTCGGGACAGTCATGTTTTGAGGGACCAAAAGTGAATATTTTAAAAAAATATTTCTATCTTAAGTAGTCCTTGATTTATAGTTTCCAACCCAATTTTAATCACTCCATTTGGATTTTAAACGAACACCTTAGAACCAAAAGATTGACAGGGTGTCTAATAGGCATCTCAAGAACAGAGTCGGGACAATCATGTTTTGAGGGACCAAAAGTGAATATTTTAAAAAAATGTTTCTATCCTAAGTATCTCTTGATGTCTACTTTCCAACCCAATTTTAATCACTCCATTTGGATTTGAAATGAAAAAGTTATAACCAAAACATTGATAGGGCGTCTAGTAGGCAGCTCAGGAACAGAGTTGGGATAGTGAGTTTTTGGAGATCTAAATGACTATATTTCTAAACCCGTTTCTATGGTATATTACTATATGAATATAGTTTATAATGCAATTTGAATCACTCAATTTTTATAGCGCATGAGAAAGATATGACCCAAATACTGACTGTTTATCCTAAATCAGCACTCTTAAAACACTGTTTTTCCAGCTGTTCATTAAAGTATTTGCCCATCAATTATTCTTGTCTTCAAAACCTGTTTCTATTGGAGATAAATAAATGAATCTACTTTCATTTCCATCTTGAATCAGCTTAATCTGTCATCAAACGAAAAAGGTATGCTTAAGATATCCATTGTTGGTCTAAGATGGGTAATCGAAAATGACTCCATTATGCAGGTTTTTCTAAGTAAAATTGACATATCATATAATTGAATTCTTAAAAAAACCTATTTCTATTAGTAATATATCTTTGAAGTAGCTCTCATTTGGCTTTTGAATCACTCAAATTGGATGAAAAAAGAAGAAGCTATGATTAAAACACTACAGGTTAGCATGGTTGGCCACTGCTCTCCCACAGGTAATAAATTAATTTTGTCTATGGATTTGTTTTATAGAGTAACTACTTGTTAGTTTTTTGCATAGTTCTTGGATTAGGGGAGCTTTATCACCTCTCTTTATCCATGATTTAATGCTTTATTGCAAGTAGACACTTGTTTTTTTGTAGGTTTTAGGAGAATAAAGAAGGTCAATTTATGGACGAGCGATTCTTGAAAGAAATTTTAATGAAACAAGGGAATTTCATCCAATTCATTACCTAACGGATTCATAACAGAAAAAATGAAGAATTGATTTCCATTCGAAGATTCATGTCACTCTACCAAAACATTTTTCCAAGAGATCATTTATTTTTCCATTGACAGATTGATATTCCCTTAGGAAATAACGTCATAGCTGTTGTAACTTAATTTATTTATATCCTGTTTTTAAATAAAGTGTTTTTTCTTTTATGATTTCTCTTATGTTTTTGTGTTTCAGGTGTTACTTCCTTCAAATTGTAGTTTCCGGTCCATTGACAATTGAACAATGAGGACCCCACCATGCAAGTTTCAGTTGCAGAAGGCAATTCTTCAGCAGCATCAATTTTGTAAAAAGTTACTTTTTCTTTAGATCTGTACATACAATCATTTTTTCTCTGTTTTTTCTATTATTCTTCTATTGTTTAGAGCAGGAGGGATGATTTTTTTTTTCTCTCTCTCTCTATTTTCTCTTGATGTTCCATATAGGGAACAACACTTTTTCGTGTGATTTTTCCTTGCTGTTCCATATAGGGAACAACACTTTTTGAGAGTTTTTGTTGTTTCCTTTTGGGAACAGCACTTTCCTGTGTTTTTGCTGTTCCCTTTTGGGAACAAAATTTTTTGCATTTTTGCTATTCCCTTTTGGGAACAACACTTTTCTGCATTTTTGTTGTTCCCTTTTGGGAACAACACTTTTTGCAATTTTGTTGTTCCCTTTTGGGAACAACACTTTCTGCGTTTTTTATATTCCCTTTTGAGGACAACACATTTTGCATTTTTGTTGTTCCCTCTTGGGAACAACAATTTTCTGCGTAAAAGAG
This sequence comes from Pinus albicaulis, assembly GCA_034641835.2. Lineage (NCBI taxonomy): Eukaryota > Viridiplantae > Streptophyta > Pinopsida > Pinales > Pinaceae > Pinus > Pinus albicaulis. Next base: position 890,059,564 of record CM076571.1, read on the forward strand.
AACAACACTTTTCTACATTTTTTATGTTCCCTTTTGGGAATGGTACTTTTTGCAATTTTGTTGTTTCCTTTTGGGAACAACACTTTTCTGTGTTTTTTCTATTCCCTTTTGGGAAAAACACTTTTTTCATTTTTGTTGTTCCCTTTGGGAACAACATTTTTTTGCATTTTTTTTGTTCCCTTTTGGGAACAACACTTTTCTACGTTTTTGCTGCTCCCTTTTCGGAACAACACTTTTTGCATTTTTGTTGTTCCCTTTCGGAATAACACTTTTCTGTGTTTTTGTTGTTCCCTTTTGGGAATAGTACTTTTTGCATTTTTGTTGTTCCCTTTTGGGAATAGTACTTTTTGCATTTTTGTTGTTCCCTTTTGGGAACAACACTTTTTCTGCGTTTTTACTGTTCCCTTTTGGGAACAACACTTTTTGCATTTTTGTTGTTCCCTTTTGGGAACAACATTTTTCTGTGTTTTTGATGTTTCCTTTTGGGAACAACACTTTTGTGTGTTTACTGTTCCAACTTTGGAATGACACTTTTTAATTTTCTTGTTCCATCTTCTAAACAACACTTTTTGGTTTTGTTATTCCATCTTTGGAACAACACTTTTTGGTTTTGCTGTTCCATCTTTGAAACAACACTTTTTGATTTTGCTGTTCCATCTTCGGAACAACACCTTTTGCATTTTTTTTGTTCCCTTTTGGGAACAACACTTTTCTGCTTTTCTGTTGTTCCGTTTTGGGAACAACACTTTTGTGTGTTTATTGTTCGAACTTTGGAACAACACTTTTTAATTTTCCTGTTTCATCTTTGGAACAACACTTTTTGGTTTTGTTGTTCCATATTCAGAACAACACTTTTTCATTTTGCTATTCCATCTTCAGAACAACACTTTTTGATTTTGTTGTTCCATCTTTGAAACAAAATTTTTTCTTCTTCAAAGTTTTGTGTTTTGTGAATAGTACTTCCTTCCTTTTATGAACTTATTCCTAGCTCATTTCAGCCTCAATTATTTTGATTTCTTTTATGGCTTGAGTACAGTACCTTCATGTGGACAAGAATTATGTATTCTATTGAAGCAGGTGAATATCATTAACATTATGATCTTTAACAGGACAACTTCTGGATGAGAGATTATTTTTAAGAAAAGGGACACAGTTATTTATATACTACTTTACTGCATCGTTTTCTGCTGTACATGATACTGATTGATCATCTTAATACCATGCTGGTTCCACCCTTCCTGGTTATAGTCTTCTCTATCTATAATAAATGAGATTATGGGTATATTTTTTTTATATTGACATGTTCAACTTCTTCCACAATCCTTAATCTTAAGAAGTACCGAGCCTCCCTCTTTTTATCATAAAACTGCGTAATCACAACAATTTTTTTTTTGCAGATGGAGGATAGGGGGTCTCATTACGAGCTAGCCTACCATGTTCATAAGGCTGTAATAAAGTGACATTCCCATTATGGCCACCACACCAGGGTTATGATCCATTGGATAGCCAAAATATCCTTGGAACAGGAGGTCTCATCATGAGGCAGCTTGATCACTTTTGCTACATCCCAGTGAATGGCAGTGTGGTTATCTGGTTACCACGCCAGCACAGTGATCTCTTCTGTAGAACAACACTGGAACTCTCCATTTATAAATTGAGGATCCTAGCTCATACGGGTTAAAAAGAAACCCTGTCGAGGCTATGGATGCCTGGTGGTAGCAGAAGCTCTTCTTATGGTATTGAAGTTATATCTTATCGTCAATTATTACTATAATACCCTTTTCTTATTCTTTTTTTTATCGGAGAATTTATTTCCTTAATTTTTCCCTGTTTTGAACCTTTACGCATGAGAATTTGTTTTCCGATCAATCACATCATTTTCAACTAGAATACTATAAAAAAAGCATCTTTTTGGCATATTGATGTCCTTTTTTTTCCGCATAACTTATCATCAATCCAAAGAATCCTATCTCTTATTCATAACTATCTTTACACACTCCGCTCTCATTATAACCATACCTCTTGCCGTCCTATCATTGATATGTGTACTCTGCTTCATTTACTGCCGTATTTATCATTCCCTTGCCTTGCCGTCAACACAACACCTTTCATATGCTTTATGGTCATGGAATCCCTTTTCCAATTGGAGGGGGGGAATGTATACATTATGGGATACCATGCGATATAATTACTGAACTCTGCCATAACTTGATGATTTGACAAAATATTAGTACTGCATTTATACAAAAGTTTTTCTGATTAAAATTTTTGCATGCATCTTATATGTTTCTATTCAAAACTAAAACTTTGGATTCAAGAAATTTGCATGCAAAATAGTGACTTGTTACAGGACAACAACAAGTATGGGGCGAATTCTATTCGCATCAAGGCCACATTATTTCCCCTAACAACAGAGGCTCGTGGAACTCACGAACACGCACAATTGTTCAGACATGATGTGCTTGCATGGCTTCCACATTTTGCATCACTTTCAGTACCCGCTCAACTTACATCAACTTCAACAAATTCCAGTCCATACATGTCATTCCACATTTTTTTTGGAGGTAAAACCTGAGGTAAAATAACATACTTTTCTGATTTATTACGAATTTAGGAAAATTTCATGCAAAATCCATTGAGCATTATTTATCATCATTCATTCGACATATTTACCACTTCCCATTCTTCAAAGACAAAATATTTCAGTTTGGGGGAGTGTTCCTTTCATTTATTTATTTATTATGACCATATTATTCATTCTCAACACCTCCCTTCTTCCATGTTGTTTTACACCAAGCATAGATTTCAACAGATTGTAGCAACCACCTCTATTTGTTTTCTAACATTGCATGAGGGCATGCTAATTCTTCAGTTTGGGGGAGGCATTGCTACACATGATGGATGTTTTCTACTTTCTTTCTCATTAAAGGCATACAATTTCATTTTTATACAGTGCAGAAATTGATTTGCATATATCTTTAAAACTATGAACTGAATTCTTGTGATTTCTGGATAACAAAGAGGTATCATTAAAATACATAAACCCAGATAATTTCATGCTAAATTAGTTCATAAAATTTTGAAAATCATGCACTATCACCTACAGCCATTTTGTTTATATCTCAAGATCCGTGCATCAAAACGATCTGATTTTTGGATCATAGAAGCATTAATATAGTAGAAATCTATTTTTTCAAAAAATGGTTAATGAGTTTTGTTGTTACTTATATCATATTTTGATGCAACTTCATATACATATAGTTGAACGTCAAATGTAAAAAATTTTACGCCTTCATCAAGATTTCTAAATTTGAATATTCATTATTTGAGGAAGAATTCATTTGTTCCATCCATTTTATGAGTTGGGATGAACAATTTTTGTATTATTGCTTGGTTAATAAAGAGGCTTTGGGTTGCATGAGGACATGAAATATATTGAGTTTGGGGGTATGTTGGGCCGATATTTTTTCATTATTACTATCACTTTTTAACACCTATTTCATCCATTTCTACCATTCTTTATCACGTCATTTATCATGGTTTATCATATAATTCCATTTTATAATTATTTATGCTCTTCTGGATAAATATTATTTCTTCTCCTTTATTTTTAATAAATTGATGATTATTATGCATGATTTTACCAATGATGGTTTATTAATAAATTTCTTGTAACATCACTCACCATTTTAGCCTCCAAGATATTTTCCAGAATGCAGATTTGATCTCCAACTCATCATTAATATTCCAACTCATAAATTCGGTGGAACAAGAAGTGACAGTTTTCCATTGGACGTTTTGGGCAAATGGAGAAGAATCTGGAAAATTCGAAACATGGGTTTTGTCCAAAACGGATCGAATTAATTTTACAATGAGAAATTTTCCCAAATTTGGTTCGTATTAAGAGAAATGGAAGGTTCTCTGAAGATGATTTTCTTAAATTCGTTGTTGCAGCCATTTTCCAAATTATCTCAGTTGCAATACCAAATTCGACCTGTTCCTATTGAATGTTGATGGAAAGATATTTCAGATATGATATTGCTTATCAATTTGTTCTGAAAAATCAAAATTTTTTATGGGAATCATTTTGTATTCAATTTTTTTGTAACTTCTCTATGCTCTCTATGTATTTAAATGAAAAACAAAGATCAAAGAATGGAATTAGTGGAATTATTAGAGGATTACTAGATTGGAGATGATAGGAGGACATAGTAGAAAGAGGGGAATGTAAATAAGATCATATCATGTATTGTGTCATGTATCTTTCATTTACACATCATTTATAATGAACAGAACGTAGTTATGAAAGATAGATTTGTATTGTAATTGCTGCGATGATTAATACATAGTTTGCATTGTTGTTCATTCGATTGTTCTGGAGTAACTAAGCAGTATTCGTTGGCGGTTAAGGGCCCAGTGTCTGGTGAATTTTGCTACTATTCTTTGTGCTATACTTTTCTATTTACTGCAAGTATACTATGCTTTTCAGCTTTACAGTGAATTTCTTTTGATGATTTAGATTTCTGCATTTATTCCTCTACGTGCACATTTCCAATTTATTAGTTGTTTGTTAAATTGGTTTTGATTATTTAAAGTATAGAATGTTATTTATATTACTTTTCTTCAGTCAGATTGTTTAGATCCAGCTAAAAGAGCTCAATTATTACTACTGTGTTCTCAGTTGGTGTTATTCTCAATTGAATTGCTTGCTTAATATTGGATTATGGTTTTGCTCGAGATTAAGTCTTGATGCTTAGATGTATTATTTCATTTAAAAGTTGCAGCTTGAGTTTTATGATTGCATCCGCATACTCTTGTATTGAATTTAATATATTATCTTAAATCATTACTCTCTAGGTTTATAGCTTGCACCTATTGTGTACACTCTTGAAACAAAAAGACTTACCCAGTTTGATAATTAATGTGAGGCAATTACGAGTTTTAAAAGACACCTTTTAGCACCCAACACAAACCATCTATACCGTTGGAAAGCTCTCACCGATCTCTCAAATGGGTATCTGTTATTTTTTCGTGATTTGATACTTCACCAAGATACATTTTGTCCAAGAAGCATCACCTCACCACTTCTCAAAATCAAATTTCTTCACCTGCAACGCTTGTACTTGGGGCACCATTTTTCCTCCATACTTGTCCATTCTCTTCTCGATTTTTGTCGTGAGTAACCATCATGTACTCATGTTTTTATGGTCCCCATTGGACCTTTTCTGTGTGGCAAAATCATCGAGTCGCCCTTGTTTAGAGCATCCGAGTTGAGTCATCATTGCATCCATGGAGTCTATCCCGAGTCCCTTTGTATCTCGCTATAGTCCTCCATCCTTCATTGCTTGGTTCCTCTCTTGTGTCGCACATTATGGTCTTCAGTCCTACTATCCCTTATCCCCTTTGATATTGTGTCAGTCACTACCAGGTCATCCATGCCCTTTACGCTATAACAAGGGAAGTCATTCATCTGCTACTTAGTACCACCCATTTCATCATCATCCTTCGTGTCAGTCTATCAGTCACTCTACTATTTTCTCTTGTGCCTTAGTTGAGGATCCCCTATTGTTAGATGATCCAAATATAATAATTTAAAGTTATGATAAAAATATTTATAAATTAGAATATTTAATAAATATTAGAGACACTTAGAAATAGAATATTGTTAGAAAAGATAGGACTCTAGAATAGAGTCGTATGTTAGGCTCTAAAATAGGAATAAAGTTAGTAGATCGGATAGAAAATAATTTATTGTAAATCGACACTTGTTTTTTCAAGTGGTCCATAACTAAATTAAGTTAGGACATATAGCTTATAAATATGTTAGTTTCCTAATTGAAAATTAGTGGAAGTTTATGTTTGTACACTCTTGCAATTTTTTATGTAATTTCTTTTCCATTATTAATAAAATAACGTGTCTGAGGACACTTACGCATTAATGTGGTATCAGATCTTCACTAATACAATCGAAAAGAGAAGGAGATTCCAGCTCTACAAGCCTATGGAAAACTCCAGAAAGTTGTTCTTCAATTGAATTGGTATGCAACATTTTTTATTATTTTTTCAGGGAAAAGAAAATTGAAATTTTATTATTATTGAATTCATTTTCTTAAATTTGAAATTATGCGCTGCCCCCAAACACCACTATGTAATTCCACTATAAATTCCATATATTGGAAACTCCTGTGTAATTCCTCTTGTCCTGCGAAAACCAGCGTAAAGTCACTATCTTTCTTTGGCAGACTTAGTTTAATTAGTTGTAAAAGCTTCTGGTTTTTTTTGAAAGATTAAATTGGAATGAGACCAGTTGTATTAAAGTGTATTACCGAGCCTGTTGCATGGAGTTTTTACTGATCAAATTAACGGATCTCTTTTAATTCATCACCAAATTTCTCCTTCAAAACCCTTTCAATTCCCATTTTCATTGTAGTGGTAGAGCTCAGACATGTCCCACATGCTCCTTGAAGTCTCAAGGAGATGATGCCACCCTTGACATAATCGACTTCAATGCTACCACCATTAGCTACAAGATAAGGACGAGCAACATTGAGAACTAAATCCACATTTTCTGGATTTATGTCATGGGTGACAGCGGAATAAAACCTTAATGTGCCACTACCATTGTCATTGAATGCACTCACAGTCCTGCTGCTCCTCTTCAGACATGGACTTAACGGACATCATGAAAATGAGGTCACAACAATCCTCCAAAGACCTGTCAGCACCATAAGTCGACGCAGTAAGAGATACGACTTCCCAATCCTGGGTGCGCGTAGAGGGAAACTGGTTCTCACTTCTCATATAAATCAACAACGTGAATCCGCAAGGTAGTGTCCAATAATTGTATTTTGATGAAGATCATGTATCATTCTCTTGATTAACTCAGCAATAGTCACAGTCTTGTTGATTGCTATGTCATAGCCTTCAGAACTATTTCAGATGATCCATTATCCTGAAGCAATGTCGTTGCATAGGTTATGTAATTTCGCATCCTTCCTTGTGTATTGATATGGATTTCATTCTCACTTATTGGAGTCTCTGGCCTTGGCTTCTCGACTCTCTGGTACTGATCCATCTTAAAATGTCAAAGAGGCGAGGCACACATTCTTAAGGTGAATTTGGTGGCGGCCACCTCTTTCATTGGTGTCCCTGTATCATCATCTTCTTCCAGGCGCTCTTGTACGTTTTCTTTACAGTTAAAGGATAAAAATTGTTTCAGTTTAAGGTGCATACCCATTCTGTGCTCTATTGTTTGCCAGCAAAAATATTCACAAAATGCATCTATAAGGGCATTGGAATCTTTAGAAGGGTGTTCAAATAATTCTTCCAAGGTTGCTAGAAGGCAGGTCATTCTACGGAGCAGTGAAATTACTATCTTAGCAGCTATTGGGACAAAGCCCAAGTACCTTGGTGTATAGAAGAATCCCCCATCTTTGGCATTATGCCCAGAAACTTCGGCTTTCAAAAAAAATTATATATTTTTGTAATATAAGTGGAGTAAGGGATATATTTCGTGTTATTTTTTATTATTATTATTTTTTTAGGGACAAGGAGCATTGTAATATTTTGTAAAATTTGGAGTTATAAGGGAGACAATTGATTTTTTTTTTTAGCAATAAGGTGAAGTAAAAAAAAAGAAAAAAAATGAAAATGTTGTCATTTTATTTGGAGGAATAAGTAGAATTGTTTATTTTGGAGAAATAAGGGTTATTATTTGTAACTCAAAGTACCTTTTACTTTGAGGGGGGTAGATTTTTTTTAAGAAGAAATTTGTAAGGGCATTTTCAAGTGGTCAAATTTTGCAAAGTTTTCATTGTAAACACTCAACGAGAAATTGACTAGAGCCAAGTGCAAAGATCAGTCATTTTTCTCCCTTTTCAACGACTATACGAGGGTCAAGGCCAAGCCCCGATAGATCATTTTTCTCTTTTGCATGGCGTGTTTTTGTGTGACGAGTTGCTCATTTTTTCTTGTGCTTGATTCTTTTGGTGCACTACTTCAACACTACCATGTCAAAATTAATTAATCTGCTCTCTGAATCTTATAAGCTATAAGGGGTGAAATATTATAAGACATAGAAACCTCTAATTGAAAGCACTCTCATATATAATGAATTGTGGCATGAAATTTGTGATGGAAACATTAAGCCTAATAAACCAACAGATGCAACTTCACTGGAAAAATGGGAAGTAAAAAATACCAAGACATTAGCTCTTATAAATGCTTCACTTAATAATGAAATGTACATACATATTGAAAATTCCTCAGATGCATGGACTGCTTTACGTACATTCAAAGATCTCTTTGATACACAACCTGAATCAAAGAAGGTTGATCTTCAATAAAAATTTCTTCAACAAAAATTAACTGAAGGAGGTGATGTCCTTCAGTATATTTCACGGCTTAAAAACATCAAGCAAGAAATAATAAATGTTGGTTTTCAAGCTATCGATGAAAGTTTCTTGAATACAATTTTAATTGTTGGATTGCCATCATCTTACACACATTTTTTAGAAACTTTGAAAGTCACTGGAAATTTAGAGAAGATAAAGTTGGATGAATTGAGTAACATGTTAGCCCAACATGATAAAAACTTTTGAAAGAAGAAACAGATTGGAGAAGATGTCTTCTTCACCGAAGCCAGCTCAAGTAACTCCTCTGCTGATAGTTCAAGAAACTAAGGAAGAGGAAATTTAAATAAAATTCAAGTAGTCCAAGGTTGTGGTCGCAGTCAAAGCAGAGGAAACAATTTCAACAGAGGCTACAATTCAGGTAGGAACAAATTTCAAGGAAGAGGAAACAATCAAAGCAGAGAATATAATCAAGGCAGAGGACAAAGTCTAGGCAGAGGATAAACTCAGAACAGAGGCCAAAGTAGAGGCAGATGACAGTATCAAGGTAGAGGACAGTATCAAGGTAGAGGCAGAGATTTCAGTCAAATTGTTTGCAGGAGATGTAACAAAGTTGGCCATTATGCAGAAGATTGTAAAAATTCTATTGAGAAAATTACCAAGTTTCATCCAAACTCTGCACAGTTTGCAAATGATGAAGATGATCCTAATGGTTCTGAATATGTCTTCACCAACACATAATCAACAACTTTATAGGTTTCAACCTTTCTTATAAGTGATTATGAAGATGCATGGAATATGGATATAGGCGCAACTCAACAGATGAATTTTGGACGAGATTTATTTTGGAGCTTCCAACAATTCCATCTAAATTAAATCTATCTTACTGATAAAACAAAACATACTCCTTCAGGAAAAGGTGAAGTTAATTTTTTTTTACTTGGCATTGGAGAAAGAATGATTTCAAATGTATGGTATGTCCCAACATTTAAGAAAAATTTGTTATCTTTAGTCACAATTCGACAAGCAGGACATATGGTGATTATGGAAGATGACTTAGTTAAAATTAACTCAGTCAAACAGAACATGAAAACAATAATGACAGGTTATGAAGATGGAAAACTATTAAGGATGAAAGGGATAGTTATTCCAAGAAATTCTGACTTTGCAAGAGCAGCAAGTACAAACATTTCACCGATAAGATTGTGGCATGTAAGATATGGCCATCTCAACTTTGACATTCTCTCTTAGTTACAAAAAAATGGAAGGGTTAAGGGACTTCCAACCTTCAAAAGGGAAAATGCAAAATGTGAATCTTGCATTTTTGTAAAACAACATCGAGATAATTTTCCTACAAGGTTATGGTGCGCAAACAGGCCTTTGCACTTGGTTCACAGTGATATTTGTGGATCCTTACCAACTTCGCTAGGAGGATTCAGATATTTATTACTCTTTGTTGATGATTTTAGCAGGATGACTTGGGTATTTTTTTGAAGAAAAAGTCAGAAGCATTTGAAAAGTTCAAAAAATTTCGTCAGCTTATTGAAAATGAAGTAAAGGAGAATATTGGCACTCTTAGAACTGACAATGGCGGAGAATTCACTTCAAATGAATTCAAAATGTATTGCATGGATAATGGCACAAAACGACATCTTACCAATGTCTACACTCCACAGAAAAATGGAGTAGTAGAAAGAATGAATTGTAACTTGTTAGGAATGGTAAGATCTATGTTAACTTTCAAAAATTTAAGTCCTTTATATTGGGCCGAAGAAATTCATACCACTTTCTACTTAAGGAATAGATCTGCCACTACTTATTTACACGGAATCTCACCTTATGAAGCATGGTTTGGCTTCAAACCTTGGGTTAAACATCTCATATTTTTTGGATCAGTATGATATGCCTTAGTTCCGAAGGAAAAACGAACTAAGCTTGACTCATGAAGCTTGAAGTGCATAATGTTTGGGTATTCTGATGAGAAGAAAGGGTACCGAGCTTTGTCGAATGGGAAATCTATTGTGAGTAGAGATGTGATTTTTTATGAAAATGATAGTAAGAGTGCTAAAGAAGTTGAAAGTCTTCTTCAAAAGTTAGAAACAAAAAGTGATAAAAGACACATAAATCTACAAATTCAACCAAATTCACAAAATTGGTATGAACTTGAGTTTCCTTCATCTGAAAATGATTCATCCAGTCCGTCTTCTTCACCAACGTCATATGGGTCTTCTAGTAGTTCATCCAACTCTCCTAGCAGCAACAGTTCTTCTAACAATGACTCTCCGCCCCCAGAACCTGTGGTTCATCAAAAAACATCAGTTTACATCAGCCCTCTTTTGAATGATGGTGATATTTCACAATCTCAAACCAGTGAACATCAATTGCCAAATTGGGCAGTTCAACTTTTGAAAGATGTAAGGCCTAATGAACAAAATAAAACAAGAACAAGGGGATCACAAAGAAACAAAGGAAATTTTTCCTTGATAGCAAATGATTTTATTGAGCCTTCTACTTATCGAGAGGAAGTAAAACATAAAGAATGGCAACAGACTATGGTTAATGAATATCAGGTAGTTCTCGACAACAACACTTGGAAACTTGTTGATTTTCCCTAGAATGTTAAACCCATCCGATGCAAATGGGTTTACTGAATTAAGTACAAGAAAAATGGTGATATTGACAAGTATAAAGCAAGACTTGTTGCTAAGGGTTTTATGCAGTAGGAAGGGATAGATTATGAGGAAACATTTTCTCCTACGGCAAAATGGAACACCATCCGACTCACACTTGCCTTAGCAGCTCAACAAGGATGGAAAGTTCATTAGATGGATGTAAAAAGTGCTTTCCTCAACGAAGATTTACAGGGAGAAGTATACATGACACAACCACCAGATTTTGAAATTGAAGGACATGAACATAAAGTCTGCAAACTGATAAAGGATTTATATGGGTTAAAACAAGCTCCCCAAGCGTGGTATGCCAAAATGGATGAATACTTTAGGAAAGTTGGTTTTCAATGAAGTGAATATGATGATACCTTGTATGTACACCAACAAGGTAAAAATATAGTGATTTTGGTTATGTATGTAGATGATTTTATTATCACTGGAAACAATGATGATCACATTGCACAGGTGAAAAAGGAGTTACATGCAGGTTTTAAGATGAAAGATTTGGGACTACTTCACTACTATCTTGGAGTTGAAGTATTCCAACGTCCACATCATATCTTCATTTTTTAGAGTAAGTATGCAGCAGAAATTCTTCAGTGATTTGAAATGCAAGATTACAAGCCTGTTCTTCCCCCTATGGAACAAAACTCGAAACTTTCAAAATTTGAAGGGGGGGGAGGGGGGGGATGGTGGATAGAACTACTTATCGACAGTTGATCAGTAGCTTGATTTATCTGACAACTACTCGACCAGATCTTTCTTATGCCGTTAGTATTCTTTCCCGCTTTATGGAGGAACCACAAGATAGCCATTGGAATGCAACCAAAAGAGTTCTTAGTTATATCCAAGGAACAAAAGATTTTGGTCTTCTTTACAAAAAGAATAAAAACATTGTACTTTGTGGATTTTCAGATGCTAACTTTGCTGGTAGTATTGATGATAGGCCATCAACCTGAGCTTATTTAATGAACATGGGGTTAGCTGCAGTGTCCTGGAGTTGCAAGAAGCAAGCTACGGTGGCTACTTCTTCAGTAGAAGAAGAATACATATTAGCATGGGAAGCAACATGTGAGATTGTTTGTTTTCGTAGAGCTTTATAGGACTTGGGTATTCCTCCAACAGAAGATACTTCATTATTCATCGACAACCAGTCAACAATAAAGCTTGCCAAGAATCCATTTTTTCATTCAAAGTCAAAGTAGGTGGACACAAAGTATCATCATAGCAGATCAATCATAGCAAAGGATGTCATCAAGCCGATTTATTGTCCTTCAGAAGATCAAACCTCTGATATCTTCACCAAACCTCTTGGCAGAATAAAATTTACTAAGTTCAGAGATGAACTTGGTATATTTTGTAATGTATCTTTGGATCATAAGGGGGAATGTTAGATGATCCAAATATAATAATGTAAATTTAGGATAAAAATATTTATTAAATTAGAATATTTAATAAATATTAGAGACACTTATAAATAGAATATTGTTATAAAATATAGGAATCTAGAATAGAGTCGTATCTTAGGCTCTAAAATAGGAATAAAGTTAGTAGATTGGATACAAAATCATTTATTGTAAATGGACACTTGTTGTTTTTTCAAGTGGTCCATAAATAAATTATGTTAGGACATATAGCTTATAAATAGGTCAGTTTCCTAATTGGAAATTAGTGGAAGTTTACGTTTGTAAACTCTTTGAATTTTTTTATGTAATTTCCTTTCCATTATCAATAAAATTACATGTCTGAGGACACTTCTATATTACTTATTGCCTCACCTATGGTGGATCTCCTTCTGTTGACATCAGATCATTCATTCTAGAAGACATGTCTAGAGGGCGGTGTACCTTGGTTCCAACTTCCACTCTTGTTTGGTGCCTCGGGTCAGGCAAAGGGACTCCTTATTTCCCTTTCACTTGATTGTTTCTCAGCTCCAGCTCCTTAAAACATGATCGAGATTCATATACTTGATGGTTCAGTGATGTAGCAGATTGTACCAGTGATGCTCGAGTGTGTGTGAGATGTTTTCAGACCTCATGAGGGGGTGGCCCTTCAGGTATCCCCCCACATGCCCGGATGACCTCTCTAGTACAGTCTTCAATGCAGCTCCATAGATTTGATGATGTCGACCTTAGCCGCTTGTAGCACCTTTTTAGTTTGCATCTATCAGTCAGATTTTCAGAGCCCTTTCCTGTTTATATGGGAACTTTGGTTGTACTTATATCTCATGTACTTAAATATTATTGTATAAGTCTTGGCTGTTATCCTAGGCACAGTATGTATGTGGGATTCATTATCTTGTTTTTACCTGGCTCATGTTTATGCCAGCATGTACTATATTGTTCAGTCCCTTGTTTAATCACTCATAAAAGAGAGTTGTCTCACCTATAAGTCTTGCCTCCTCAAGGTCTAGTCCTCTAGCGCTTTGGTCTACCTTATATTTTTCTCTCTGACTTCCCCTTCGGTTTCTAGTGTTTGAGTTCTTACAACGTACTTCGATCATATGATTAGCTCCTAATGCTTGTACGCTGGGGGGCAATCTGTTACACCATTTTTTGGTCATATAACCTATTACTATTATATGGACCTAAGTACACCATGTAAGACCAATTTTACCCTAAGTAAAATTGTTTTCACTATGAAAATAACTTAGTAAACCACCTTTATTAAGTTGTTTGTGGTCTAAACAGGAAACCCCATGAGGAAATATTAAATAAATCCACATTTGTTTGATTTTCCTCAAGGAATAATTAGTTAAACAACAGTTTAATTAATATTCCTAGTCATATTTAACCCAAAACAGGAAAATTAATTAGATAAATTATTATTTATCTTATTATTTTCTAGGAATAATTATTTAAAACTTATTTAAATAATATTCCTTGTTAAATTTGACTAAATCACTCATAAATAATTAAATAAATCATTATTTCTTTGATTATTGCTCAACCACATCCTTAAAATATTAAATAAATCATTTATTTATTTATTATTTAAAAATAAAGGGATTTGACCCAAGTCAAATTCTTTTTCCCTCCAACAAATGTAATAAAATATTCCATAAAATTTGGATATAGAATTGGTTAATAATATTTTAATTATGCACCAATATCTAGACTAACTCAATATTTTGCTATAAATAGAAGCGTTTTTCCATTCACTCACTACCTTTTGTTGCCTAAAGATCACTTTGGATCTATACTTTTGGTCTATCTTTAATCCACCATCATTGTCATATTTTTCTACCATTTTTCTTGTGAGCTCCGTTTGAGTTCCATTTTTGTTTGGGTTTTCTACACTATCAAGGGAGAGGGATTTTAGATCTGAAGTGTTGAGGACTTAAAAGAACCCATCCCATTGAGGAGGACTGGTAACATCTTTCTATGTTCTCCTCCCAAGTGTCATAAATACAAAAATTCTTTAAAACAATCTTGTCTTGTCTATTGGATGCATGTAGCAACTCTTGCTTTTATTTGTTGCTTAATGTCTTTTAATGCATAGATCTAGATTTTTTCAGCATTTATCTTGGTCAACTAATTGTAGATCTAAAGATATTGGAAGTGATCTTTGCTATTAGGGTTGTTTGTTGTGCGCGGCTAAAGTGAGCCTTTTTCGTACACTTGTGATTAATATTTATACTAACACTTTGACCTAGTGGGAATGCCATACAAAATCCTCGAGGCTAGAGGGGCATCCTCAAATAACTAAGTGAGAGGGTTTTAAAACTCTCATAGATTTTCAGTTCTACCCTGAGAAGTATGTAGAGGACTAGTGGATCTGATGGCATCAGTTCAAGTAGAGATAGGGGACGAGTGTATAGGAGTACACCATAGAATTTAAGAAGTTGATAATAACGTTGGGTGTCTCTTTCAAGAACCCAAGCATACTTCTCAAATATTTTTGGGGTCTACACTACAATTTGTGGAAGCAAGTGATGCTTTTCAAACCACGAATGGTGGATGGGTATTGTTTTGAGGAATAGTACCTAGAAAACATAGGTTTGACGAAAGGAAAACAAGTGGGTTGAAGCAGAAGGAACACTAGGAATATTTCGAAGAAGGAAAGAATAAATCGAGCGAAGTAAAAAAGGAAAACAACCATAACACACAAGTGAAAATATCCTAGCACCCATTGTAACCATTGTAACAGTGATGCTCATATAAAATAGAAGTGTTGGAAACTACATCGAGAGCTCAACTTGAAAAATCGAAATAAGGACAAGAAGAAGAAAAATCTCATGGCCAAATATTCGAGTAATAAGGTGGAATGAAAACGAGACATGCTAAATTATTTTCTACTAGATATTATTTTATTTACTCCCAAAAAAAATTAGAAAGCTAGAAAATATTTATCTGAAATATTTCTGAAATTGAAATAAAATGAATTCACTAGTATATTGACTCGGAAAATAAAATGTAGCAAAAATAAAATGGAGCGATTAATCATAATACAAAAAAAATAAAATTACCCATTGCAATATTACTTAATATGAAATTTATTAGGAAAATTTGGGCCTATAATTATAAAGAATACATAGAAAAAATACAACTTCTGGGAACCTACAAACTCAGAACTATTGGGAAAATCCATCTGGAAATTGACTCTCCTAAAGAAACTCAACCCTAGAGAGTTAGATGTCTCAAACCAATAAATGAAACCCCTTTCTTCTCACCTCGTAAGTGTTGGCAATATGATGCAACGTGTTGTCCTTGAAGGCAACCTACTTGATGAAGTTGTCTTTGGATAGCAACCTATGTGTTAAATATGTAAGAATGATGTATCTACATATGTGACAGAGAAAAGAATTCCAGTAAGTGTTGGAGAAACGATAAATATAATATGTCACAATGTATACGCAAGTTTGTAAAGGCCAAGTTACGTATGCACGTGGATAAGTACGTCCCAAGTCGCGTATTCCCTTTTGCGCTCCAAATTTATAATACCAAGGGGCATTACCATGGTTTTGGCACACAGTATTGAGCGTTGTATGGTTTGTTTGATTCCATCCAAGAATACCATCGGAAGTTGTGTGGTTTTGGCTCATGGTATTGATAAAGGCTAAAAATATATAAGGAGAAGAGGATCATAGTGCAAGGTGTGCATGTGTAAGGGTTGTTAATAAATAAATCTCTTTAAGAGATATCTGCATGGTTGATCTCTGTTCTTAATTGATAGATCTGAATCTATGATGCACCTATGGATATGATGAAGATATCTAGATCTAGAAATGATGAATCTATAGGATGATCTGCAAAAGAAATAATGAAGACCTGGCGCAAGTCTGATAAAGAAATTGAAGAAATCTGGGTAAGTTTATAGATCTGGTCTATTCTACAAGTTTATCTTTTATAGATCTATATGCTATTTTGTCTCGGTAAAAGCGCGTATATACGCGGGTTCGCTTAATAAAAAGCACGTATGGAAGTTAGGGTTTCTGAAGTTTATTTACAGATATTACTTCTGTGATTTCTGTTTTCTCTCTGCTGTCGGTCAATGAAGTCTACTTGAAGTTCTGGGTTGATTGAATATGGAGTATGCTGCTGATTTGATAATGAACAAATCTAATCACTAATTGAGAAAACATGATGAAGGATGAGTGAGAAAACATGGTTAAACCTGACTGACTTTCTAAAGGTTCTGCATTGCTGAGAAGGTGTCTGACTGAAAGCCTCAGATCTGTATATGATATTGATCACATTCTGAAAATCAGTATTCTCAGAAGTATACACAAGTTGATACGAAGAAAAGCACGTATACACGCAACTTTGGTGAAGAGAAGTGGCATATGCATTTCATGTTATGAAAAACAGTATGCATAGAGGCATACGGAGGTTGGTGAGCAGGGAAGCGCGTATACACGTGGCTTCAGTAAAGAGAATTAACGTATGATATTTGAATTGATGAATGTTCAGAGTTGAGTTTGTATCTGCATATTTGTTTTGGAATTCTGGGTTATTTCTGATGTTCTGGTTAGAGTGGTCTTACTGTTCTGATTGAAGTTTTGGGTAAAGTATGGACATTAATGTTAAGGGGTTGCATTGAAGTTGTTTTGATATAGTATGAAAATTGATGAAACATGGTCTGCAGTGGATCTGAGGGTTGAAGCCTTTAGTATGAGAGTAGAAGCTTTCAGCTAGTATAAGTTGGTGTTGAAATCGGGGGGTCGAAGCTCCCTTCCAGGAGAGGCTGGTAAACGAGATCAGGGGGTTGGAGCTCCCTTCCAGTTGTAGCTGGAAAACGAGAGAAGGTTGCAGCCTTCTGCAGGAATAATCCTACGTACTGGTATAAGTCTGCATCAGTACAATGTTGTAAAAGGTTTTCTATATAATAAAGATTGAAGACAGAGAGGATAATAGCGGTGGTTTTCTCCCGATTTAGGTTTCCACCTTAAATATTGGTGTTCATGTGTGTGATTCTTTATACTGTTGTTTACTGCTCATAAATTCAGATTATCAAGCCTTATTCATAGCTGATAAATCTGTTTAAAAGACTAATTCTTTAAATCTGAAAGATAAATTAGTATACGCTATTTTCCTTCTATATTTCCGCGTGCATACGCTAGTTAAGTTCATAAAAACCGCGTATGGAAATCTTCTCAAAGAAAAAGTAAAAAATTTTCAACAAATTTCTAAATATCGATTCACCCCCCCCCCCTCTTAGTATTTTTCCCAACAATTGGTATCAGAGCAGGTCCTTCTGAAAAAGCTTAGCCGCTAGAAGGAAGATAAATCAAGATGGGCAATCAAGATGGAACAACATCTATCAGGCCTCTGCTCTTCAACAAAAACAATTTAATCTTCTAGAAAACAAGGATGAGATCCTATCTTCAGTCTCTGGGAGCAGATGTAGGGGCTATTGTTGAAGGAGGATATCAATATCCAGCTACAGTACCAATAGATCCAATGGAAAGAAAGAATTATGAAACAAATGAAAAAGCAGTCAATGCTCTATTGGGAAGTCTAAATGAATCAGAATTTGTCAAAGTCATGCAGATGGATACAGGAAAGGAAATATGGGACAAAATCATTCTAAGTTATGAAGGTGATGCAAAGGTAAAAAATGCTAAACTCCAAACTCTCAGAATTCAATATGAAAATCTAAAAATGCATAATGAGGAGAGCATTGCCAGTTTCTTTTTACGTCTTGATGATATTGTAAACCGTATGAGAAATCTGGGAGAAACAATAACTGAATCTACTTTGGTTGAGAAAGTTTTAAGATCACTAACGAAAAAATTTGAGTCAAAAGTTTCTACTCTCGAAGAAAAGCAGGATCTTCAAAATCTTACTGTGGTACAACTTCATGGCATACTAACTGATGTGAAATGAGAAGAGGAGGACCATCTGAAGTCAAAGAAGCCATCTTTAGAGCTTCTACAAAAGGGAAATAAGTACAAGAGACAGAAGGATCAGGGTATATCTCAGAAGAAGATGAGGTAAATTTTGTAAAGAAACTCCAACTTGGCACAGGACGGTTCAGAGGTAAGCTTCCTTTCAAATTTTTTGCTTGTGGAAGAGTTGGTCATTATGCTAATAAGTGTCCTTACAAAGAAACACATGAAAAAGGGAAGGAAGTAGCAAGAAGGAATAAGAATCGGTTTAGCACTAGAAAAAGTTACTATACTCATGAAGACAGTGATGGGTTATCTGACAGTGAGGAAGAATGTGAACAAGATTTTAGACTTCTCATGGCATTTGAAAAAGAATCTAGAGAAGAAAAAGATACTTTTATGGATGCTTTAGAGGACAACGATTTTCTTGATGAATTCAATCAACTCAAAATATGCTTATAAGAAAGTAAAGTATGCTTAGAAGAAAGTAAAATATCCATAGAAACTTTGAAAAATCAGCTTGAAGAAAAGGAGAAACACAATGAGAAATTAGAATGTGAAATAGTAAGTCTAAGAAAAGAAATTGAGAAAGTGAAGAATTTGAATATTAGATTTGCTAAAGGATCTAAAACCTTAGATGAGATTATCAGGGTACAACGTTCTCCTCTTATAAAGATAGGTCTTGGATATATCGGAGAATCTTCTCAGGCTTCAGCACCAAATTATCTAAAAGCAGCTACAAATAGTATACAGCATTCTGCCAGTCATCAAGGGAATAAAGAATCTTTACAGGTAAAGCATGGCCATCTAAATCCAAAGAACACTAACAGGAATACCTTTCAAAGAAACACCAATCAACAGGTAAATTCAAGTAGAATATTTCATGATCGCAGAAATTTCTTCTTCAATGGACAATGTTTCTCATGTCACAACTTTGGTCATAAAGTTGTTCAATGTGTTGCATATAATACCATCATGACAAGAGAAGCAAAAAAGAAAAGGATTTGTATTGGAACAAATAAGAATACCTATAACAACTTTTCTCCTCTTCAAAATGAAGTTGAATGTGCTTATTGCAATAACTTTGGCCATGAAGAATCTGAATGCAGGAGCAAAGTCCAGCCAAAAGAGCAGTTTCCTTCAAGCTCCAAAGTGTGGAAAAAGAAGGAATTACAGGTTGAAAATTGTGGCATAGCGTTATTTGCAGAAGGGGAAGAAAATCAATGGTACATTGATAGTGGATGCTCAAGACACATGACAGGTGACAAAAACAAACTTCTTGCATATAGTGCTCTAGATAAGGAAAAGAATGTTACATTTGGAAATGATACTCCTCATTGGGCCATTGAGGAAAAAAGTCTTTATCTAAAAAAGAAAAGGCAAAGTTTCAAAGTGATGTGCGTGGATGGATTAAAGCATAACCTGTTAAGTGTAAGTCAAATGTGTGATCAAGGAACTGAAGTTGTCTTTAGTTCAAAAGAATGTGTGGTACGTGATCTTGATACAGGTAAAACAATTATAAAAGGAAAAAGAACTCCAAGAAATCTGTATGTATTGAAGAACTGCAAAGAACAATGTTACTTGAGTAAATCTTCAGAAAACTGGCTATGGCATAGAAGGTTGGGGCATCTGAGCTTCTCTCAAATCAAAAAATCAAGCATACTTAACGCTGTTCGTGATCTTCCCAATATTACTCTACTTGAAAGTATCATACGCAAATCTTGCCAATTCGGTAAGCAAACCAGAGTGCAATTTAATGCCAAGGAAGGATCATCAAGTAAGCCTCTTTAACTCATTCATACTGACATATGTGGACCTGAGAGGAAAAAGTCACCACGTGGTGAACAATACTATATCTTATTTATTGATGATTTCTCTAGAATGTGTTGGATTGGGTTGATTAAACACAAAGATGAAGCATTTGAGAAATTTCAGATCTTCAAAGAACTGGTTGAAAATGAATTAGATCTAAAAATCAAGTGTCTTAGATCTAATCGAGGAGGAGAATATACATCAGATGAATTCCTTGAATTTTGTGAACAACATGGCATAAAAAGACAGTTTTCTATAGCTGGCACTCCACAAGAAAATGGCGTAGCAGAAAGAATGAATAGAACCGTTCAACAAATGGCTAGAGCTATGCTTGATGATTCCAGAACACCTGACACATTTTGGGGAGAAGCAGCACACACAGCGGTAAATATTCTTAACAAGGCACATGTTCGTGTAAATAGTGATAAAACTCCATATGAACTCTGGTATGGCAATCCTCCCACTGTGAAGCATTTTAGAGTTTTTGGAAGAAAATGCTTTATCAAAAAAATGATGAAAAACTTGGAAAGTTTGAACCCAGAGCAGATGAAGGAATACTTCTTGGTTACTCCTTTAGGAGTAGAGCATATAAATGTTACAATAAAAGACTTCGGAAGATTGTTGAATGTATTGATGTTGTTATTGATGAGTCTCCTGCAGCTCCAAAAGAAGAAAAAAAAAACAACAGATGAAGACGATGATGACGTATATCCTTCTACATCAAATAGAAATGATATAGACAGTGAACCCAATGAAGAACCCAAAGATGATTTATCTGAAAAAGCTCCATCTAGATATGTTCAAAAGAATCATCCAGAATCTCAAATTTTGGGAGAAAAGGGATCGGGTGTACAAACAAGAAGGACTCTTGTGGGATCTTCTAGCTATCTGGCATTTCTATCCACTATTGAACCACACAATGTCAATCAAGCTAGAAAAGATGAATTTTGGATTCAAGCCATGAATGAAGAGCTTGATCAAATTGAAAAGAATCACACTTGGGAATTAGTACCAAGACCTCATGACAAAAATGTCATTGGAACTAAATGTATATTCAAAAACAAGTTAAATGAGAATGGGGATGTTATAAGAAATAAAGCTAGACTTGTTTGCAAGGGGTATGCTCAACAAGAAGGTATAGACTTTGAAGAAACTTTTTCTCCTGTAGCCAGACTTGAAGCCATAAGAATGTTCCTTTCCTTTTCAAGCTTCCAACAAATCAAAGTTTATCAAATGGATATTAAATCTGCTTTTCTCAATGGTGATCTAGAAGAAGAAGTTTATATAGAACAACCAGAAGGATTCATTTTGGGAAATGATGAAAAACTTGTTTGTAGACTTAAAAAGGCTCTATATGGTCTCAAACAAGCTCCAAGGGCATGGTATTATCGTCTTGACAAATATCTTCATCAAAAAGGATTTTCAAAAGGGTCTGCTGATAGAAACTTATACACAGAAACTGAAAATGATAAACTATTGATTGTGGTTGTATATGTTGATGATATCATTTTTGGAAGTAATGAAGAATCTATAAGTCAAAAATTTTCTTCTGTTATGAAGAAAGAATTTGAAATGTCCTTACTTGGGGAAATAACATTCTTTCTTGGCTTGCAAGTGCAACAAGCAACAGATGGCATATTCTTATCACAAGCAAAATATCTTAAGCAAATTCTGAAGAAGTATGGCATGGAAGAGTGCAAACCTGTAAGTACACCAATGATAATCGGATGTAATCTCAGTTCTCATGATGATTCTCCCACGGTGAATCAACCAGAATACAGATCTATGATAGGAAGTCTACTTTATCTCACTGGGACTAGACCAAACATTATGCATGCAGTTGGGATTGTTGGACGATTCCAAGCTAATCCAAAAGAGTCTCACCTTCAGGCTGTCAAAAGAATATTCAAATATCTACAAGGAACTTAAGACTTTGGACTATGGTATCCAAAGAATGTTGATCTTACTCTTCATGCTTACACTGATGCAGATTGGGCTGGAAATGTTGATGATCGGAAAAGCACTAGTGGTGGTGCATTCTATATGGGGCCCCGGTTAGTATCTTGGTTCAACAAGAAGCAAAACTCTATTGCCTTATCTATAGCAGAAGCAGAATATGTGGCTGCCGCATCATGTTGCACTCAACTTATTTGGATGATGCAAACCTTACAAGACATTCAAATCAAATGTTCACTTCCTATTTCCATTATGTGTGATAATACAAGTGCCATCAGTATCTCAAAGAATCCGGTCATGCATTCCAAGACCAAGCACATTCCCATCAAGTATCACTTCTTACGTGAACAAGTGCTTGAACAAAAGGTGAAGTTGGAGTATGTTCCCTCCAAAGAACAAGTTGTTGATATATTTACCAAACCTTTACCCAGGGAAGCGTTCGAATATCTCAGACAGAAGCTGGGAGTAGTCTCTGCCATGCAGAAGATCAAATCTACTTGAATTCAGAAGATTAAATTGGATACGCGGATTTCCTGAAGGACAGTTGCGTATATACGTGAGTTTATACACAGAAAACCGCGTATGAGTGTTTGTTGACAAAAATTTTCTGGGTCAGCATTCTTTAGCACAGCTGCAGTGCTGTTGGGTCTCTCTGGTGATGTTCCAGCTCTCATATTTCTGTTTCATTCTTTAATACTTCTGATGAAGTTGCCTTGATGATTTGCTATTGAAAGTGTTCAGGATGCACAGGCTAAGGGGGAGCACTGGTCATGTGGAAAGGATGCATTGTTGGCATTCTAATTATTTGTTGTAGTCTGATCTCATGCTTGAGAATCTTTGATCTTGATTGTATAAGTCATTTCTGTAATTGATGAAAAAGGTCATGTTGAGACCTATGATGTAAAATTGAAATATTTAGTCATGTAAGGACTTGTTCAAATCTATAAACCCACTTGGTTGGGTAGTTGAGTCAAAATGTGTAAACCCACTTGGTTGGGTACTTGAGTCACATATGTAAATCCAATTGGTTGGATCATTGATGTAAGTATGATTCCTTGGTGATAGGAAAGGTCATAGAGTCATGTACTTCATTGAAAAACATGTTTGAAGATTCAGCGTGAACTCAGGGGGAGCATGGTCACTTCACTGCACATCAGATCTACAGAGCTCTTCTTTCTACAAGAGAAGAAAAACCTTGTTTTGGTTTTGATCCGCCCTTTGCCTTTGATTTCAAAGGGGGAGAGTATCATGGTGTTTGAATAATGGTTATATTCAATGTATCTATCTGTTGTGGTGATCAAACACCATCGTGGTTGCCATCAAGTCCAAAGGGGGAGATTGTTGGCAATATGATGCAATGTGTTGTCCTTGATGGAAACCTACTTGATGAAGTTGTCTTTGGATAGAAACCTATGTGTTAAAGATGTAAGAATGATGTATCTACATATGTGACAGAGAAAAGAATTCCAGTAAGTGCTGGAGAAATGATAAATATAATATGTCACAATGTATACGTGAGTTTGTAAAGGCCAAGTCACGTATGCACACGGATAAGTATGTCCCAAGTCGCGTATGCCCTTTTGCGCTCCAAATTTATAATACCAAGGGGAATTACCATGGTTTTGGCACACAGTATTGAGCGTTGTATGGTTTATTTGATTCCATCCAAGAATACCATCGGAAGTTGTGTGGTTTTGGCTCATGGAATTGATAAAGGCTAAAACTATATAAGGAGAAGAGGATCATAGTGCAAGGTGTGCATGTGTAAGGGTTTTTAATAAATAAATCTCTTTAAGAGATATCTGCATGGTTGAACTCTGTTCTTAATTGATAGATATGGATCTATGATGCACCTATGGATATGATGGATATCTCTAGATCTAGAAATGATGAATCTCTAGGATGATCTACAAAAGAATTGATGAAGACGTAGCGCAAGTCTGATAAAGAAATTGAAGAAATCTGGGTAAGTTTATAGATCTGGTCTATTATGAAAGTTTATCTTTTACAGATCTATACGCTATTTTTTCTCGGTAAAAGCGTGTATATACGCGGATTCGCTTAATAAAAAGCGTGTATGGAAGTTAGGGTTTCTGAAGTTTATTTACAGATATTACTTCTATGATTTCTATTTTCTCTCTGCTGTCGGTCAATGAAGTCTACTTGAAGTTCTGGTTTGATTGAATATGGAGTATGCTGCTGATTTGATAATGAAAAAATCTAATCACTGATTGAGAAAACATGATGAAGGATGAGTGAGAGAACATGGTTAAACCTGACTGACTGTCTAAAGGTTCTGCATTGCTGAGAAGGTGTCTGACTGAAAGCCTCAGATCTGTATCTGAGATTGATCACATTATAAAAATCAGTATTCTCAGAATTATATGAAGGTTGATACGAAGGAAAGCGCATATACACGCATCTTCAGTGAAGAGAAGTGGCGTATGCATTTCATGTTATGAAAAACAATATGCACAGAGGCATACGCAGGTTGGTGAGCAGGGAAGCACGTATACACGCGGCTTCAGTAAAGAGAAGTAGTGCATGCTATTTGAATTGATGAATGTTCAAAGTTGAGTTTGTATCTGCATATTTTTTTTTGAAGTCTGGGTTATTTATGATGTTCTAGTTACAGTGGTCTTACTGTTCTGATTGAAGTTTTGGGTAAAGTATGGATGTTAATGTTAAGGGGTTGTGTTGAAGATGTTTTGATCCAATATGAAAATTGATGAAATGTGGTCTTCAGTGGATCTGAGGGTTGAAGCCTTCAGTATGAAATTATAAGCTTTTAGCCAGTAGAAGCTAGTGTTGAAATTGGGGGGTCGAAGCTCCCTTCCAGGAGGGGTTGGTAAACAAGATCAGGGGGTTGGAGCTCCCTTCCAATTATAGCTGGAAAACGAGAGAAGGTTGCAGCCTTCTGCAGGTAGAAGCCTGCGTACTGGTATAAGTCTACATCAGTATAATGTTGTAAAAGGTTTTCTATATAATAAATATTGAAGACAGGGACGACAGCAGTGGTGGTTTTCTCCCGATTTAGGTTTCCACCTTAAATATTGGTGCTCATGTGTGTGATTCTTTATCATTATTCACTCTTTGAACAATTGTTTTCATAACAAGTAAATCGTTTAAAAGACTAATTCTCTAAATGCGAAAGATAAATCGGTATCACCTTCGTTTCCTTCTATGAATTAACACACTAACTGGATAAGACCATAAGCTGGCGTATGAGTACGCTCAAAGAAAAAGTAAAAAGTGTTCAGTCAGCTCTAAATACTGATTCACCCCCCCCCCCCCCCCCCTCTCAATATTTTTCCCAATAATAAGGCACCTATGCACTTGAAAAAATCAACGTCTTTGGATATTTTAACACCCTCCACAATTTGACCATCCTCTTCAATAACTTGGCCTCTTTGAATTGCTCCTAAAATTTCATACTTCACTTCTCCTCACTTCTCTTTAGTCTAGTCAAGCCTCTTTATCTAGATAAAATTATCTTCTCCACAAATATGTATCTTCACCTCTCTCTTAGGCTTATTTACAGTTTTTCCAAGCCAAGTTCTCTAACCCTATTCTCCTAAGTGATTAATGGCCACAATTAAATCCTATGCCTTAGCAGAGATAAATGGTTGAGATTGTGCCTAATTCACTTAAATAATTTTAGTATTTATCTTTAGAAATTTGGTCAGATAATCCACAATAATGAATTAAATTAATGATAGTACTTTTCCTAATTTAACCTTCGTCGTTAGGAGATAAACCATAATATCTCTTACTTCAGGAAGAAATAATATGAAGAGGAAATAAAATATATTCTACATTCTAATACACAAGACCAATGTAGAAGACCTTATGAGGCTAAAAAATAAACACTCGCTCCTAGAAAGGAAGGGATTATCCACGAACCCAAAATTTTCTCTATATAACATACTATTCACTAGTACAAAATGGCTGATTTGTTACTAAAAAAACGACTAAAATTTGCATATAAATGACTATTTTTTGGTCGGTGACCAATAGTAGCTAATTTACAGTATCTTATAATGCGACCAACTTTTGGTCATTTTTAGCTTAGTCATTAATTGGTTATCTCAATTTTGTTATCTAGTTGTATATTTGGTCATTGATATAGTCACTGATTTGGTCACTAATTTAGTCATTAATTTGGTCTTTCATTTTATCACTGATTTAGTCATTCATTTAGTAATTGATTTGGTCTTTGATTTGGTCATTAAATGTCACAATTAATGACCAAATAACTATGACCAACATGTTGGTCGTGTTATAAGATAATGTAAATTAGCTACTAATAGTCATATATATGAAAATTTTAGTCGTCGTTTGAAACCAATTAATGACCAAAGAAATATGACTAAATTTTAGTCGTGTTATAAGATAATGTAAATTAGCTACTAATAGTCGTATATATGCAAAATTTAGTCATCATTTGTAGTCACAAATTTATCATTTGCAGTAGCCATTTATTCATTATATAAACGAATAATTTAGTAGTTTATATTCATTTCATTTAATTTCATTAATAATCATTATAAATGACTAATTTAGTCGTATATTCATTTTATTTGTGTTCATTATTAATCAACATAAATTAATTTGTATGATTTAAAAAATGTCATACAATGTGCATGTTCATCTAATATGAAAACACAAAGTCGCATATTTTAATTACAATCTAAACAACATCAAGTGCAAATATAAATAATTTCAACCAAAAAAATTATATTATATGAAATGTTAAAGTATTACAATATGAGTTTCCAACTTTATATTAGTTGGACTACAATTTACACATGAAATTATGTTTCATCACTTCAAAACATTATCGTTGTGTTGTCAAGGCATTACAGGTGAATTCACCAACTCTGAAGACTTGATCATCAGTCTTTATATGTGTTTCTTATGTGAGATATTGGCTCTAAGGGTATCACCAAACCAGTTCTCCTCTCTTTTTTTTCATTTGTCGCTCCAATGTTATTTCTCTTCTCTTTTTTCAATTCATGCTTCTTACCATCAATACTGATTTCATTTTCTGAAAACAAAAGAAAATACAATGCAGTGTAAGAAATGAAAGACAATGAACACTAGAATATAACATAAATTAGACTATAAATAGTTTATACAACATATACCTTAACATCAACAATGTCAAAGCAATTTTCCTTCAACATCAATTTCTGCAAAATAAATGTCACATTATTCTTTCCCATTTCTCAACATGCTACATACGATAAATTGAAAATCACATAAAACCAAGAGAAAACCCTTTTCTAACCAAAATAAACAAACAAACAGTGCCTCTAATAAAACTTCATTATAATATTAGCAAATGAAAAGAGAGCTAATGGACCATTTGTGTTGTTTGACTTTGCCTATTTTTGTTATAAAGTGCTCAAGCTTCAGGAACCAACAAATGTGAGCACGAGCTAAAAACTAACCAACCATTCACTAGTCAACATGAGAGATCACAAATAAACCACAAAATTGATCAGGCATTAAAATTGTGAGCAGACTACCTTGAAATTTTCTTCTTGAGAAATACCTCAAAATCCCCTCGTTTCTAATAAGCTTCCTGGCTATGTACTTCCATCCTTGATTTCCCTTGCTATATCTTGAATAAATAATATCCCTTCAACAACCAGTTTTGCGAGAATCCTACCAAGTAACTCAAGAGACTTGGGCACATCAATAGTAGCATCCTCCAATGAAAATAGTACAATCTCCAACCTAGAAACATCAAAATTATATATAATTATAATGTTGAAGAGTGTAACTAGGTAGGTATTCATTATAATGACTATGTAATTATGTACTTAATATGTAAAGATGAAGTCAATAATAATAAAATGAATTTTTGGTTTACTTGCTTCATGGGTTTCATGAGCAATATTCTTAGTATAGGTTTATAGAATTCTTCTTGATGTCTATTAGGTACATAAGTGTAATTAAGAGTCATGTAAAAGGTGTGAAGAATACCCTCCAGGACGTTGTAGAAGAATGGATTACAAACGTTGAAGATATGCCTATGAAGTCAACCTACAAACAAATGTTAAAGTTGGCCTACTTAATGGCTATAAGGTCGGATTAATTACTTGGCTAGAATCACTAGAAAATTTGGCGGAAATTTCGACGGAAAATTCGTCGCTATTCCGACACATAGTCATCGCAAGAGCGACAGTTCGAGGGCGGGAAAAATGTGGTTTACCATACCGTCATAGTTCTGACGCAATTAAAAAGTGTCGCACTATTGAAACTTTTTCCGTCGCTTCCAAACAAGCGTCACTCTTCCAACGTTTCCCAATCCATCGCACTTCTGACCTTTGTAAACTTTCGCACTTCCGACGAAATGTAGTCCAACGTTTTGAACGTCGCTCTTCCAAAATTTGTAAACTGTCACAATTACGAGGAAATGTGGTCTGACGTTTTGAACGTCGCTCTTCCGACGTTTGTAAACTGTCGCAATTCCGACGCAATGTGGTCCGACATTTTTGACGTCGCTCTTCCGACGGTTGTAAACTGTCACAATTCTGATGAAATGTGGTCCGAAGTTTTGGACGTCACTCTTCTGACGTTTTTAAACTGTCGCAATTTCGATGAAATGTGGTCCGACATTTTGAACGTCGCTCGTTCGATGTTTTTATACAGTCGCTCTTCCGACTTTCCTAATATGTCGCAATTTTGACGCTTACAAGGTGTCGATATAGCGACAACAGGTTCAATTAAAAAAAAAAAAAAAAATGAAACTTTAAAAGAGGAAAAACGTTGTTTTGAATATATTATATGAAGTAAAACAGTCCATGAAGTCATTACATTTTCACATCTGAAGATTGGAACCCAAATATCCATCCAAAAAAGTGGAAGTACCACCCTAGACAATGGTAGAAAAACACCCCATGTCACATACAGGGACATGATATAAAACCCAGTAACGGTCCACATGGAGATTATCGAAAATCTGAGAAAGCATCCAAATATGCCCGAGGCATCTATAAGAAAGTGAAATAGCAGTATGTAGAATAGTAAAGAAACAGATATAGTACCGATGTCCATTGTTCCAAATACAAATTAAAGTACCCAAAATCCTTGAACAGAGAAAAACGCTAATCATGTAAGGAGTGTGATATGTCCAAAATATAAAAAGACCATCAGACCATATCAATAAACTAGCAATATAGACCATCATAGCTAGTTTGAAGGCAGAGTGATAAACATTAATCATTTTTTTTCACAAGAGAAAAAACGTTGTTTTGAATATATTATATGAAGTAAAAGAGTCCATGAATTCATTACATTTTCACATCTAAAGATTGGAACCCAAATATCCATCCAGAAAAGTGGAAGTCCCACCCCAGACAGTGATAGAAAAATACCCCATGTCACATACAGGGACATGATATAAAACCCAGTAACAGTCCACATGGAGATTATCGAAAAATCTGAGAAAGCATCCAAATATGGCCGAGGCATCTATAAGAAAGTGAAATAGCAGTATGTAGAATAGTAAAACAAAAGATAGAGTATCGATGTCCATTGTTCCAAATATAAATTAAAGTACCCAAAATCCTTGAACAGAGAAAAACATTAATCATGTGAGGAGTGTGATATGTCCCAAATATAAAAATACCATGAGACCATATCAATAAACCAGCAACATAGACCATCATCGCTAGTTTTGAAGGCAGAGTGATAAACATTAATCATTTTTTTTTTCACAAGAGAAAAAACGTTGTTTTGAATATATTATATGAAGTAAAACAGTCCATGAAGTCATTACATTTTCACATCTGAAGATTGGAACCCAAATATCCATCCAGAAAAGTGGAAGTCCCACCCCAGACAATGATAGAAAAATACCCTATGTCACATACAGGGACATGATATAAAACCCAGTAACGGTCCACATGGAGATTATCGACAATCTGAGAAAGCATCCAAATATGCCCAAGGCATCTATAAGAAAGTGAAATAGCAGTATGTAGAATAGTAAAACAACAGATAGAGTACCGACGTCCATTGTTCAAAATACAAATTAAAGTACCCAAAATCATTGAACAGAGAAAAACGCTAATCATGTGAGGAGTGTGATATGTCCAAAATATAAAAAGACCATCAGACCATATCAATAAACCAACAACATAGACCAGCATCGCTAGTTTTGAAGGCAGAGTGATAAACATTAATCATTTTTTTTTCACAAGAGAAAAACGTTGTTTTGAATATATTATATGAAGTAAAACAGTCCATGAAGTCATTACATTTTCACATCTGAAGATTGGAACCCAAATATCCATCCAGAAAAGTGGAAGTCCCACCCCAGACAGTGATAAAAAAATACCCCATGTCACATACAGGGACTTGATATAAAACCCAGTAACGGTCCACA
The DNA here is from genome assembly GCA_034641835.2 of Pinus albicaulis. NCBI lineage: Eukaryota > Viridiplantae > Streptophyta > Pinopsida > Pinales > Pinaceae > Pinus > Pinus albicaulis. The sequence goes on from CM076571.1 coordinate 890,090,080, forward strand.
TGGAGATTATCGACAATCTGAGAAAGCATCCAAATATGCCCAAGGCATCTATAAGAAAGTGAAATAGCAGTATGTAGAATAGTAAAGCAACATATAGAGTACCGACGCCCATTGTTCCAAATACAAATTAAAGTACCCAAAATCCTTGAACAGAGAAAAACACTAATCATGTGAGGAGTGTGATAACCATCTGCAGAAACCCAGGCTCGCTTGTAAGATCAGGGTCGCTTGATCCCAAAATTGGTAACCATCTGTTGCATCCGAGATGTAAGGTTCAGGCTCGCTTGTTTCCATTAGTAGCCTGCTACAGCATCCACCCTGTTCATAGCAAAAAGGTTCCTGTATATATACATAGAAAGATTATAATAAGTATACCATATAAACATGGCTCTGTATTTCAAAAAATAGGTTTAAAATAGAAACAGGGAAACATTTTTTTTCTAAGTAAAGTTAATCTATTAACAGTGGGAATAAAATTACACCGAAGTCAAAATCATTGCCCAGACTCATGGCAAATTTGTCATCAAAAAATCAAAAAATTATGAAGACTACCCTCATACGGGGAAATCATTCTTGAACGTTTACAGAGTTCAAAAATATTACAGAGGTCCAGCACAGTAATATAATGTAAAAGAAGCCTAATTAAGTGGGCCGTGAAGCAAGAAAAACAAATTAACCAAAATACTCCTCCGGTGGTTCCTCCACGATTCGGCACCATCCTTCGGAAGGTCCAGGATCGCTAGGTGCTACCTCCACATTCATGCCACGGCTCCCCTCCTAAAGGCCCGAATGCTGGCCAGCTTTTTCTGAGCTTAGACCCGCCGGATGGGTGCATTCTTCCTCCGTTTGGGCCTCCTCATGGAAAACCACAGTCACTGAAGCTGTAATTCGTGGGCGGTTGAGATAGAAATTAAAGGAAAATTGCGCAGTGCGCGTCGTGGGAGAAGGTGAACTAGCGGTGGGGAAATGAGGAGTAGGGGAATCCATATGGTGGCTAGATCCTACAACCCGACCCCAACCACTCCTAGTATTTGGATAGCGGCCTGCATAATAATCACTGGACTGGCCAGAAGACAACTCGGTTGAGGGGCTGGAGGGAGCGCGCAGCAGTTGACCTCTAGTGCTCCCCCTGTGGCAACGCATCATTTGACGCACACAAGGCATGGGTGCAGTCTCACTAGCAGTGGGCACAAGAGGAGACGGAGAAGAAAAACTCCAAGAAACAGAGGAATATAGACAAGGACCAGACCGAGAGAAATGAAGATATGCAGCAAGGTCTATGCATCAGTTCAGCTGGCCACTTCTCCTTATCGTCACAGTGAGCAGGCAGTGTAACCCAACAACCGGCTCGTCTGAAAAACCATAGCGAAATTCCATTTTATCGACCCGACTGCAATTCAATCGAAGGACGCCCATCATAATTAATCTCTGATCATTAATGAGAGCCAAAGGCCGGATCATATTGGAGCATGCGGAATCGCTCACAGGAGTGGAGGTCCAGTCTTGAACAGTGTTAAAACTTAATGCGATTAGATGTGAAAACCTTGGAACTTAATTGAACAGTGTTAAAAATTAATGCGATTGATATGAAATCGCCACATCCATGTCCCATCGCCTTAAACACCATCGAATGCACTCGCAGCCGGGAGCAGGGCAAGTTCTAATTGAGGACACGTGGCAGAAATTGATTGGAGAGGATCTTTGTTTGTGCCGCTCACGTAGTGGAAATCCAGACCTGAAAAAGATTAGGGCGAATTTGATAAGAAATTAGCGTCACAACTCTCCCTCCATATGCCAGCCCAACTTTGGACCCGAAAAAGATTAGGGCGGAATTTATTTGGTTTTCGCGTCACAAAATTGGCCGACGTCAGCAGGCTATTTTGGAATGCGAATTTGGTTTGAATTATGGTTTATCGTCGTTTGAATTCTAGCGGGCTCGAATTAAGAACAATTTTGTTTGATCCCATCTTATAAAATTTGTGTTGGTTTTCTTTGATAATACACATATTTATAATAAATCATGGGAATACCACACTAGTAAACATGTGGAAGAGTTATATAAATTATTGAGAACAATAATTTTTATGTAAAAATATCCAAATGTGCTTTTGGGAAATAAGAATTCGAGTATTTGGTTCATATTGTTTTAAGGGAAGGAGTGAAGTTGGAGCCTCCAAATATGCAAGCTATTACAAAATGACCTATTCCTAAGAAAATCAAGGTTCTTAGAAGATTTTTTAGACTTACATGATATTATTGATCATTTGTTAAGAATTATGCATGCATTTCAAGTCCACTCACATATCTCTTGAAGAAAATATCATTTATATGGAATGATGAGGCTACTTTGGCATTCTCTCTTTAATGGATGCCATGTCTTCTACACCAACATCGGTTGCACCTACTTTTGGTAAAACATTCATAGTAGAGTGTGAGGCACTAGGACAAGGAATTTACATAACATTAACACAATAATGGATATCATTGGCTTTTAAAAGCAAGGAATTCAAAGAAAATATTTGGTGAAATCTACGTATGAAAAATAAATGGAAGCAATATTACATGCAATAAAAAATGGGGATAGTATATCATTGGGAGGTACTTTAAAGTCAATATATACCATGATAGCATAAAGTATTTTTTGAAGCTATGGATTTCATTGGAATATTAACAAAAATGAGGAGAAAAAATGCAAAGTTTTAATTTTGAGATAATCTGCAAAATGGGTAAGGAAAGTTTAGTACATGATGCTCTTTCTAAAATAGAAGAGGCCTCAAATTTATATCCAATTACATTTTCTATTCCTAGGTGGCTAGAAGAAGCTTTCCATAATGGAAAAATGACAATAGTACTAAACAAAAACTAAAATTTATAAAGGATGGGATGAACTCTATGGAGCATTGGGAGTGAAAGAGAGATATACTTGGTGCAAATGTAGAATATTTTTATGCACGCAAGCATATTTGAATAAAAAAATATTAAGGGAGTCCCATGTCTCTCTGATGGTAGGACGCAGGGTTCCTTAAAACATCTCAAAGGATCAAAAAGTATATTTTTGGAAGGAATGAAGAAAGATATTCAAAATTTTGTAAGAGAAGGTCAAGTTTGCATAATAAATAAAAGAGAGATAGTAAAATCTCTAGGGTTACTTCAACCATTCCACATACATATTCAAAGAATAGAAGATATATCAATAGACTTTATTATAGGGTTACTGAAATATAAAGGTAAGTATTAAATTTTTGTGGTCATTTATATAGACAAATTTTGTAGATTTTTTTTGTAGAGCTCAAAGTACATAAACAATAAGCCAAGTTGCAGAAGTGTCCGTGAAAGAAATTCATAGTCTTCATGGTTTTCCTAAAGTAATAGTAACAATAAAATTTTGGAAATAATTATTTAATATGAGCGGAGAAACACTAGCTACAATGAGTTCTACATATCAAACACAATCAAATGGTCAAACAAAAATAGTTAAAAAATGTTTTTAAGGTTATCTACAATGTTACTCTTTAAATTGTAATTCCTCGGATGAATAAAAGTAGAGAGGGAAGAAGAGAGTAGAGAGGGGATTTCTGCGATAAACCTCTGTGTGTGAACAATTGTTTCCAGTTAAATGATTTCCAAGCTTAGTTGCCATTGAATTATCTCGAACTGCCAATTGTGAAGAATTGTTTAACTGTGAGGCGATTGGGTACTGATAATTCCATTCTTATGTCTTTGAATTCCCGTAAATTATTGGATAACCCTGTGAACTCACCCCACCCGAAGGCGAGGTCTGTGTAGAGAACCGGGGTCGTGAACACTGTTCAAATATAAAAATCCCGCTTAATAAAGAGACAAAATTGTTGTGCTTTCGGAACCTGACCCGAGGATTGGACATGAGTTAATAAACAAAAGGATAGCAGAACCAGACTTAAACCCATGGTCAAGCCCTGTACCAAAACCACGAGCGGAATCACAAAAGAAGGTTGCCCATATCGCACCGCTTTTGCGGAGTAGGCGGTATTTCCTATTCGCGAGCGATTCCATAGGGAATGTGACACATGGCGAAGTGACCCCCGGAAAACCACCGTTTAACCCACGCCATCGCATGTTAAAGCCCGACGTTGGAAGCCGAGCGAAATTGCCAAGAGTCGTTGATTTGGAGAAGGGCCATCGGACTGTGGTCGCACGTTGAACTTGCCCAGAGGTTAACTAAGGTGTGCGGAGGATAGACAGGTACGATACGAGTGTTTGATTGGTTATTGATATATATAGGTGGGGCCAGAGTATAATGAAATTGTTTAATTAAACGATTGGTGGATAATTAGCATAAGTCTGGAGAGTGATTGTTGTAAGGATGGGTGGTGAAATATAGAGCCAAAAGTTCATTACAAGTTATTTATTTAAAAATAAACGTGGAGTATAAATACAAAGTGTTGAAAGTTAAACATTGGTTATAAGGCTTGGAGATAATATAAAGCCAGGAATATAAATTAAAGTCCAACCATTGTGGATAGTATTTATTTATCAAATTCTACGAATTTGATAAATAAACCCGAAGAAAGAAGAAGTCAATTAAGACTCGGGCTGGAGGAAAAGAACGGGGTAAACCAAGGGAAAATGCTGACAGAGCGATTGTAGACACACCAGCTCTCCTTGGGGGTCCAATTTCAGTTTTGTTGCGTCACACGATGATCTCTCTTCTCTGGCATTTACTTGTATTGAAGATCACTATTCTAGGAATAAGGAGTTATTTTCTCCAAAAATAACCGTAGCCAAACATTGACAATGCATCAAGGATATCTTTCTATGCTTCATAAGTACATATGTTCTACTTCTAAATCATGTCTTGGAAGTGGTTGTTTTGCTGGAAATTATTCACCAGTTGGTTTCATACCAAAGTATTTTTCACATTTTTAGCATCCAACACATGAAAAAGATAATGGTTTAAAACAACATAAATATTTGAAATTTTGCAAGAATTTTCTGGCACACTTTGAATATGAATTTTGAAGTCAAGTGCATGATGCTGTATAGGATCAAGTGTCATTTTGAATACCAAATGTTTCACAAGAAACTTCTCAACATGCTACCCTACAGTAAGGATTAAATGACAATATTGCATCAACTATTTCCATAATAAAAGTGCACCTCAGCCATAAGACTAAACAACTACAAATGTTGTATATCTAACAAGACCACACAATCAAATGTATTCCACAAGGCCAATACTGTATGAAAAATGAAAAGGAGTTTGCAACCAAAAATACCTTAGGAAACTAATTCAATTAGATACACCAAACCATCAGCAAAAAGGAAAACCAGCCTACTTGGCCCCAATATTTTCAACTGGGTCCTCTAATTCAACCAATAAAAAGGCCAAAACTATAGCATTGAGATACATTTCATTACACTGTCAATAACAATAAAATTTGACTCAGCCATAACCCTTTCCTTTTATTGTTGTGAAAATCTTTATGCATTACTCTAATGTGGCTAGTCCATAGGCCAAGTAGACCACTGGGTAACAAACATGTTTCCTTTCACCTTTGAGTTTTCAAATTATGCCTACCAAATCTAAGACATTTAAGAGGGGGAACTAATACAACGTTAAAAAGAAAACCAGAGCACACATCTACAAATTACCTCCTTAGCTACTGTCACACCATCATTAATTATTTTCGGAGAACCATGCTTGCTCTCCAAGACAACATTTTGCCCTTCGCCCCAAGGGTGACTCCAACAAGATCAGCAAGTTTGTTCACACCGCCTGCAAGACAAATTGACAATGTTTTCAGTAAGTGTGCAATTGAATGCCAGACCATATGCCAAAACAACCCTCCATGAAAAATTAAAATAACACATTAAAATCGAATATAAGTGGACAAGGAAAGATCCACCGCAGTGAAGTTTCACGTGCAGGTGACCTTCCTTTAAACATAATTTTTTCTCTGACCTGCAATTTTTTTGTCACCGAGCCATCCTTGTTGAAGTAAAACTCCTTTTCCATAGCTCTTGTATTAACTACCTTCTCTCTGTCGCGTAATCTCAGAGTCCCTCTTCTGCTTGAGAGATTAAAGGAAATGGGTGAAAAAATTGAAAGAGAAGACAATTGTCTGCCATAATTATCAAACATTGCACCCAACTTCTTCCCCTTTCCATTGTTACCCAATGAGGTGGATGTGGAAATTGTTGTCATACTGCCCAAAGCAGAGGCCATCTTCTCTTATGCTGAATATAGAATTACAAGATCTTCATATTAGTATGAACCTTAAAAAACATGACTCTCATTGCTAAAAACCACTTTTAAGTTGTAACAGGCAAACTAAACAACTATCACAACTTTTGGCAACTTCTCGAGCATTAAGAGAGAAACAACCAAAGATAAATACAACCACAATCCTCATTTTAATGAGACTGGACTATATATTTGTATTAAGATAATAGAAAGAAATCACGACTATATTAAGGCCAGCACAAAACAATCTTTAACCAGTGTCTCTCGCTGCCTTCAGGTTGCCATGCTAGAGGTTGCAAATTTTTAATTTAAATTCTTGACCTCTTGCGCCCATCTATGAATGCATCCAATGGGATATCTACATCAAATGCTCCTTTATATCCCCAAAAACAAATTCCCTACTACAAGAGCACCAGTATTGATGGATCACCCCACGCCATCCCACCCACTAGAAATGGTGAAAAAGGAAACCCGAGAAAACTTCTGAAATATCTCAAGATGAATATATGGGTGGTTCTTATGAATCAAACAACCATTCAGAACATGCTGATCAATCCAAACCATGAGTATTATGTGACAATATTCAAGCAGGCACTGAATCATATTTTTGAAGCTATGTTAGAGAAACCCTAAACTCTCACTGAAAATAGGTGAAATGTGGCACCACTCAGAGATTGACATGTGACAATTGGTACAAGTGGTAAACAATTGGCATGCTTAAAAAATGAGGTGATGCATGAATGACATGAGGGAGAAAATATCAGAAAATCCCAAAATCTGGATAACTAAATCTCATCACCAACCTGAGATTGACAACTTTACATGATGTAACCTATGAAATTGTAAATGGAGAAATCATAGTAACAATAAAGTAACCTATGTAACAATAAATTTGGATTCATCCTAGGAGTGGTAATGGGAGAAATCATAGTGAACAACAGGAAACATGCAGAGTTGCTTACAATCAAATAGATGAAAAAACACATACAAAAAACCTAGATAATAATCATGAACAAGCTTAATATTGAATTATGAACTGTAAAGGAACTTACAAAATGTGACATTACGAACCTGGTCAAGCGCACAAGCAAAATATCCTGGACATGACCCTGGTTGACAAGTTGTATTGCTCATGATGCAAGAGGATTTGTACCTGCACTGCCAAGTCAATCAAAATCCATCATTATCTATACAATAAATACAAGTAATTGATGTAGTATTTTTTACTCTAAGATGCATTCTTATGATAAAGTTAGAACATATGTTGAAAATGTCAAAACATACCTGAATAAGCTCCTCTTCATTTCAAGAACAATTTATTGGAGTCGCATGAACTTGGAACAAGCCTCCCACGGTCTGAAAGAGTAGCAACTAAGTCAACAGTGACTTTTTTGTTGCTACGCTGGATCGAGGGAGGTTTGCTCCAAGATTAAATCGCTCCAATAAATTATTCTCTACTAAACAAGGCCAACCACGTGAAGGTGGAAGCTCTTATGGCCCCTTTCCCCCCCCTCACATCACTCTCAATTCCCCAATACCCAATCTATATTTCATTTTTTACTTTCATGAGCATAAAAAAATATATTCAATAACTAATAAAAAAACAATTCAACAAACAGTACGCAAGGAAACATTGCAATTAATGCTTGACATAAAAATAGTATGATAAATGAGTTTTTTATATAACGCAAAAAACGTTCCAAGTATGGTAACGTTTGTCTTATAATAATAAAATATTTTACATTATCGAATTTTCTTTTTCTTCTTCCTATTTCTAAAGCTCCTAATTACATTATCAATATCATCATGCTCTGCTCTTGTTTCGTGCCTTTCGACTCGCACTGCTGACCTAGTTGCATAGTCACGATGTCTGGTCTCATCCAGTGACGGGGCGTCGCCTAAAAAAACAGATAATATTAAATTTTAATTGTCAGTTTTTAAATATCATTGAACTAGTTCGGTAATATTAATAAAAAAAATTACAATGAGATTATTTACCTGGTGCACCAGTTGTCGCCGCTGACCTAGTTGTGTAGTCATGATGTCTAGTCTCATCCAGTGACGGGGCATCGCCTACAAAAACAAATAATATTAAATTTTAATTGTCATTTTTTAAATATCATTGAACTAGTTTGGTAATATTAATAAAAAAAATTGCAATGAGATTATTTACCTGGTGCACCAGTTGTCTCCACTGACCTAGTTGCGTAGTCACGATGTCTAGTCTCATCCAGTGACGAGGCATCGCCTACAAAAACAGATAATATTAAATTTTTATTGTCAGTTTTTAAATATCATTGAACTAGTTCGGTAATATTAGTAAAAAAAAATTGCAATGAAATTGTTTACCTGGTGCACCAGTTGTCGCCGCTGACCTAGTTGCGTAGTCACGATGTCTGGTCTCATCCAGTGACGGGGCATCGCCTACAAAAATAGATAATATTAAATTTTAATTGTCAGTTTTTAAATATCATTGAACTAGTTCGGTAATATTAATAATAAAAAATTGCAATGAGATTATTTACTTGGTGCACCAGTTGTCGTCGTTGGGACTGTTGCCCTGTCTTCCTCTCTGGTGGTAAGATCCTCAAGGGAAACATTCTCTGTCATTTAAACAAAAAAATTTATAAGGACAACCATCAAGGTATAATTAGAAAAAATTATAAGTGGAAATTAATTACCGTCACGGCCCTCACTGATAGTGGCATTGTCGGCTTGGTCCCCACTACAATGATCAGGTTGCACATGAGGATCATCTACATCTGGCTCTAAAACTGGGTTATTTGCCTCGTCGGTAGCGTTGCTCCCTTGATTTAAACAAAGTTGTTAGACATTAAATTTATGGAAAAAACCAAACATATTGAAAGGTTAATGTTTTACCTTATCAGGCATTCTGGATCTTGGGACCTGCCCCAAGCTTCTGCGACGTTCAACTACAACTTGATAGCCAAAATGGAAAGCAATATTTTTATTTTCCTCTGTAGTTTCTGTTTCGAATTCATCACCCTACATTACATATGATTGTGTATTTTTAATCATATTTGATAGGATTACAAAAACGTTGGAAGGCGATACAATTAATTATAAGATGTTTAGCTACTTAATTACAATTCTTGTAGCTAATTTCAAGTAGCCGCCCTGGCCTAGCTTGTGATGGCCCTTTTTCTCAATCCTAGCTTTCTTTTCCTTTGAGGTGTTAGGCAACCTAACCCACGCCCCCCTCACATCACTCTCAATTCCCCGATACCCAATCTATATTTCATTTTTTACTTTCATGAGCATCAAAAAAAATATTCAATAACTAATAAAAAAACAATTCAACAAAAAGTACGCAAGGAAACATTGCAATTAATACTTGACATAAAAATAGTATGATAAATGAGTTTTTTATATAACGCAAAAAAATGTTCCAAGTATGGTAACGTTTGTCTTATAATAATACAATATTTTACATTGTCAAATTTTCTTTTTCTTCTTCCTATTTTTAAAGCTCCTAATTACATCATCGATATCATCGTGCTCTGCTCCTGTTTCGTGCCTTTCAACCCGCACTGCTGACCTAGTTGCGTATTCACGATGTCTGGGCTCATCCAGTGACGGGGCATCGCCTACAAAAACAGATAATATTAAATTTTAATTGTCAGTTTTTAAATATCATTGAACTATTTCGGTAATATTAATAAAAAAAATTGCAATGAGATTATTTACCTGGTGCACCAGTTGTCGCCACTGACCTAGTTGCGTAGTCACGATGTCTGGTCTCATCCAGTGACGGGGCATCGCCTGCAAAAACAGATAATATTAAATTTTAATTGCCAGTTTTTAAATATCATTGAACGAGTTCGGTAATATTAATAAAAATATTGCAATGAGATTATTTACCTGGTGCACCAGTTGTCGCCGCTGACCTAGTTGCATAGTCACGATGTCTGGTCTCATCCAGTGATGAGGCATTGCCTACAAAAAAAACTAATATTAAATTTTAATTGTCAGTTTTTAAATATCATTGAACTAGTTCGGTAATATTAATAAAAAAAATTGCAATGAGATTATTTACCTGGTGCACCAGTTGTCGCCGTTGGGACTGTTGCCCTATCTTCCTCTTTGGTGGTAAGATCCTCAAGGGAAACATTCTCTGTCATTTAAACAAAAAACGTTATAAGGACAACCATCAAGGTATAATTAGAAAAAATTATAAGTGGAAATTAATTACCGTCACGGCCCTCACTGATAGTAGCATTGTCGGCCTGGTACCCACTACAATGATCAGGTTGCACATGAGGATCATCTACATCTGGCTCTAAAACTGGGTTATTTGACTCGTCGGTAGTGCTGCTCCCCTGATTTAAACAAAGTTGTTAGAAATTAAATTTATGGACGAAAAAAAACATATTGAAAGGTTAATGTTTTACCTTATCAGGCATTCTGGATCTTGGGACCTGCCCCAAGCTTCTGCGACGTTCAACTACGGCTTGATAGCCGAAATGGAAAGCAATATTTTTATCTTCCTCTGTAGTTTCTGTTCCGAAGTCATCACCCTACATTACATATGATTGTGTATTTTTAATCATATATGATAGGATTACAAAAACGTTGGAAGGCGATACAATTAATTATAAGGTGTTTAGCTACTTAATTACAATTCTTGTAGCTAATTTCAAGTAGCCGCCTTGGCCTAGCTTGTGACGGCCCTTTTTTTCAATCGTAGCTTTGGTTTCCTTTGAGGTGTCGGGAAACCTAGAATAAAAATATTGAAGTCAGATATGACGTAGCACACTTTTATTTTAGACAGAGAAAATTAAAGCTATTGAATTAAAGTTGTAATTTACCTTGCGGGTCCAGTTGGCATTTTTCCTTCTTTCTTTGCCCTTTTCTCTTTTCCGTCATGGATGAGTGCTCTCCACTCACTCTCTGGAACTGTGAGAGGATGCTCGTATCTAGGGTTAAATTGCAATTGCGTCCTATAGGTGTCCCTGGTATATTTCAAATATTTGTCGGCTACCCGAACCACCGTTTTTCTGTCAAATGTGCCGACCCCAAAAAGGGCTTCTAGATAATCTAGAAGTTCTCTTTTCAGGTTGGAATTCTGGGAATTCCACCCTGTGCGTATGGTTGGGAAAAAAAATACCAACGCATGGCTCTCCAAAAACATGTAGAACTCATTGTTTCCTACACAAAAAGAAAAAAGATATTATCATTAATTTAAAAATAAAAATCATGATAAATATGTTTTAGATAAAGTACATGAAATAGTTAAAATATTAAAATTTACCTGGGAGTTGTACGTGATTTATAGGGACACCTTCATCGTTCACCAACAATGTGCCATTAATGGTCCCTGTGGAGCTGACACGTGTAGCTCCAGGAAACGCAATAATGTAGTTGGCCATATCAACCTCATCATTGCCAACACGTTCAGCGGTTGGCTGGGTGTCTGCTTGGGCAGGGTGTGTTTCTTGGCTGGCACCTAAAGGAGTAGAAGGTGTACGAGAGGGTTGTTGAGCAATCTCTTGCCCTTGTGTCCCACTACCACCAACACCGGGTTCAGAAAGTGCCAGAAAACGCTACATACAAAAGAACTTTTTGTTAGTTTAGTCAATGTAAAAATTAAAAATCAAACTATCACAATTCATCTCATGTAGAACAAAAAAAATATCCTTTTGACTTTTTATTATTACCTGATATGTTTCTAGCTGGCTCATAAGTTTTTTTATCCTCTCTTCTGTTTCAGGTGTTTGAGGCGCGTCTATCAAAGTATTAAATTCTGACCTTGCATCTCGTGCCTTTTTTCGCAACAAGAACATTGGAGATATGGATGAAGAAAGCTCTTCCTCAAAGAGGGAATCATCAGGTGTACCATGGCTAGGTGTTTGCATATTTGAACAAAATTAATATTATTTCAATTATGTAAATAACTAAAATACCTGAAGATAGAGCAATGCTGGCACTTTACATGTTCTTCCGCTGGCCTCTTTCCACGATCATCCCGTATCGGGGTTGTTCCTGTACTGCCCTGATCAGTCTGCCACATTGCAATAAAATTATAAATGTAAAAACTTGAAAACAATATCTAACTTGAAAACACAAAATGAAAACTGAAATAATTTCTAATAAGACATCGGAAGACAGAGTTAGAGTTTCAAATATGCCTTGCATTGAATTCAGTCCTGGAAACATGTCATTGCACATTAAGGCACCCAAACGAGAGACGAGTTGACAATGAAGACCTTATTGAATATATTGTTGGAGCAACTTCTAGTAAACTTGTTGTGAAGACCTTGAGGACATTTTTGGAGCAACATTGTTGAAGCTGATGGTATAGCATTGTTGGAGACGATCTTGAAGGGCCTTGAAGTGAAGCTTTTGGAGAAAATATTGAAAAATCCTTAGAGCATTTAAGCAAGGCACTTTCTATCTTCCATCACCCTTTTCCTTTCAATATCCTTTAAACGATTTTGTTGATATTTAATGTTTGAAATCACGTTATAATTCCTTGATTATATGTGTTTGGGTACTTTCCCTTTGAAATTACCCAAAAATACCCTGGCAATTTTATCTTCAGGATGCATGTCTGACCCTATTTTTCAATATTTTGATTGATAGTAGTAAACATAGAGAGTTAGGGGGCTCTTGACTTGGTTTGGTTGGGCCATTAGATCCCTAACATCTACTAGGGAGAACACCCCTTGAGTTGGAGGAGAGCTAGCCCGAAGTGAAAAGAGGTTGGTGAGGTGACAATGGGGCTATTGAATTACACATGGTATCACACTTTAGCTTTAGGACTTTATCTTGAGAAGTGCGAGATTTTGCTATATCAATTCTCAAATTTTTTACAACACTATTGTTAAGAACTAATAAGAAGCAAAGTTGAAGGGTTTTTGGGTATAAGAAACAATACCATTTAAAAACTAGGGTTCTCAGTCCTTGGCATTCCTTCACCTGGGCCTAGGGGCACACTAGAATAATTTCACACTAAACCATGCAAACTTAAAAGTAACTTAACAGATCCATAAAGTAATAATAATCATAATTCCTAATTTCCTATTGTACGATATGATGCGAATTATTCAAACATGAAGCAATGAAGACATGCAATGTCTGAATTTCAAGATTGATGAACCAATACAAGAAGTTAGAAACTAAAACTTTGATTCAATACTCTATGTCCTAACTCCAGGAAGGAATCTAGTTTGTAGTACAGAACATGCATCATGTATTATCAATTCTTAATTGACAACAACTAAAGGACATCTACCTCATCAATTCCTTCCCATTTTGTGTTTTTATGTTATATTCCTTATAAAAGTGTCAAATTTCTCTCAAATTAAGCAACCATTGAATAAAATAAAAAATAGTTGAGATATGATTGAGAAATGGTAATTTATTTCTTGAAAGGATCTTCACGGTTTCTTTGGTTGTTTTTCATCTCAAGAAACAAGAAATGACCTAAGAAACTATCGTGATGTAATATAAGAAACAACACAGTGCAATGGCCATTTTCAAAGCCAAATGATGTCCATTGAGGACATGGCCTTTATTTGGTTCCTGTTTCATAGGAGTTTCAGGTAGAAATGGATCTTTGTTGTACCATTTCCAGTAGTAAAAAGGGGAAACCTTCTTTTTCCATGGGAAATAATTTACCTTTCCTTTTTCAAGATAATCTAAATCACAAAAAATATGAACTATACTGCATACATTCTTGGATAATGTGAAAGTGGAAAAGGAATACCCTACACAAGTGATGCACACATGTACATTTGAACACTAATAGATTTTTTTAGTTGAAATGCAATGCTTGTTTTCATTTAAATGTAGGGTTTTTAAAGCAAGGAGAAATAATGGCTGCCAAATTAATAAGCGTTTCTTTGTGAAAAATTTAAATATTGTATTGGGTGATGAAGATAATAGAGGGTATTGAATCTTGATTCTTGACATCTAGAGAAAACCCTACAACCTAACACAATCCAATGGAATTGACCAAAAAAACCCAAATAGAGTCAACCCTACTATAGGAGGAAGGGCCTGTAGTAAGAACTTACCATTTTGCAAGAACTGAGGGCGAAAGTTGTTCTGAAAGAGCTGAGGGCGAACGCTGAGGGCGAATGCAGGGTGAATGCTATTTTGCAAGAGATCAGGGCGAATGCTGAGGGTGAATGCTGTTCTGCAAGAGCTGAGGGTGAATGCTGAGGGCGAATGCTGTTCTGCAAGAGCTCAGGGCGAATGCTGAGGGCGAATGCTGTTCTGCAAGAGCTAAGGGCGAATGTTGAGGGCAAATGCTGTTCTGCAAGAGCTCAGGGCGAATTCTGAGGGCGAACACTAATATATTTTTGTAGTTGAAATGCAATTCTTGTTTTCATTTAAATGTAGGGTTTTTAAAGCAGGGAGAAATAATGGCTGCCAAATTAATAAGCGTTTCTTTGGGAAAAATTTAAATCTTGTATTGGGTGATGAAGATAATAGAGGGTATTGAATCTTGATTCTTGACATCTAGAGAGAACCCTACATCCTAACACAATCCAATGGAATTGACCAAAAAAAACCAAATAGAGTCAAACCTACTATAGGAGGAAGGGCCTGCAGTAAGAACTTACCATTTTGCAAGAGCTGAGGGTGAATGCTGTTCTGCAAGTGTTGAGGGCGAACGCTGAGGGCGAATGCTGTTCTGCAAGAGCTCAGGGTGAATGCTGAGGGCGAATTATGTTCTGCAAGAGCTGAGGGTGAATGCTGAGGGAAAATTCTATTCTGCAGGAGCTTAGGGTGAATGCTGAGGGCGAATGCTGTTCTGTAAGAGCGGAGGGCGAATGCGCGCGTGATATCAGACGTTAATGTAGCTATTGCGATGGATATAAGTTTCGTATTTTTAATAAAATCATTTTTATGTAGCGCGCATATAAGTTTCATATTTTTATGTAGCGTGCATATAAGTGTCATTATACCGACGGCGGAAAAAGCATAGTTATTGCGACGGATGCCTCCAAACGTCGCAATTGCGACACTTAGACATTGTGTCGCACTTGCGACGTTTGGAGGCATCCATCGCAATAGCGACGCTTTGGGGCATAGTGTCGCAATTGCGACGTCTTCCTCCAAACGTCGCAATTGCGACACTTTGTATAAGTGTCGGTATTGCGACACTTTTCTATAAACGTCGGTATAGCGACGGTTTCAGGCGGGATTGAAAAAATTTGGGGAAATTTCCGACATTTGGTCAAAAGTGTCGGAACCAAGTGTCGGAATTTCCCCCAAATGTAGTAGTGACTTGTTGGTAAACCTTGGATTATGTCAAG